>ML677334.1:26891233-26993435 GCA_007922305.1 Dermatemys mawii
ATATGTATATATGTATATATGTGTGTGTGTATATAAATCAGCATAGGCTGACATTCATGTAGTACTTTTTATAATAATATTGTTCACAGTACTCTAGAATACAGGTTGGTAAGCATTTGCTTTATTTACTGAATTTCTGTTTTCTGAGTCTGCTGCCAGTGGAGACCTTTATGGTAAAAAGGTCATAGCTAAAAACTGAAAATGTGTACACACATTATCAGATCTGTTGTTTCCGTTGTACAGGAGATGCATGTTTCACACAACAGATGTGATTACAACAATCAGCTTTTGCCACCCTTGCTCATTTTGAGCAGTACAGTATCTTATTCACAACCCAAAGATTCTCAGGGACACAGAGCCAGACCATGTATATATTGAATACATTGGGTGCTAGGACTAGAAACCCTAGTCTGTCAGCTCTAAAAATGCAGGCCTCTACTACTTGAGCTAAAGAAGAAATTTCATAGTATTGATATTGGTAGCTGCAGCCACTAGAGAGCATTACCACTCACTATTTTATATGCACAAAGCCAGTAAATTATATCATCTTGAAATATAATCTCCCAGGGGAGATACATTTAGCCAGACTGATCCCTTGTATAAATCCACTGATTTTGATAGTATTATGGTAGGGATCTGTTTGGTCAAATATGATCATAGTGATAGCCGGTACTGTTCGATATAGATATCTAATAATATGTTAATAAAATATCTGTTGAAGGACCAAAAAAAAAAAAAATCTACCAATCACAAAAAAAAAAAAAAAAAAAAAAAAAAAAAAAAAGAGAGAGAAAGAAATTGAAGACTATGACACATTTGGTGTTAATGGGTGTACTGCATGGCAGTAGACAGATGACAATGAGAGTTATGTGTAGATACCCACAGTGTAATTAGAAAGTTTGGACAATTTGGAATCTGCACTTGGTTCAAACCTGCTACCATCTATTACTATAGGCCAAGGTCAAATCAGATAAGTTTTAGTCTGTTGATAAATCACTCTTATTTGAACATAATTATTTGGATAAATAATATTGGCTCAAAAAGAATAATTATGTTCAAATAAGAGTGATTTATCAACAGACTAAAACTTATCTGATTTGACCTTGGCCTATAGTAATAGATGGTAGCAGGTTTGAACCAAGTGCAGATTCCAAATTGTCCAAACTTTCTAATTACACGAGTTAGGCTGCTTCAGAGTTTTTATGGACTTTCTGTCTCACCTTTGAGTTCATTAAGGACTTATTAAAATGTCTTATTAGAAAAATCTGTGGTTTTACTACTAACCTAAAGAAACTTTCTGAGGACTAAATGTAAATTATATCAGAAGTTTGAATGAATCCAGAAGCTTTGAAACTAATTTAAGGATGAAAATCAAGGCTAATTCTCCAACCTTCCCTATGAGTTTGACTGGCTTGCTAGTATTCTTGCCCCTGGATCAATCACCTAGATTTTATCCAAAGTTTTTGCAATAGAGCTATGCAAAATGTTTACAATAAACCCTGAAACCACATGAAGCTTGACTGGTTTCTAGTTTTCTTCCAAGCTCATACCTCAACTCACATTTGTTAAATGGTTCATTTGTCATTGTTCTCCCCCTGCCCTTTTTTTTTGTTTTTGTTGTTTCATTGTACATTTTCTTACGTTTCATACATATATTGTTTCTAGCTACACGCTGGGGCCTTTCAAATTCCTTCTGTTCAACATGAAGGGAGCAGCTTTTTAAGAGAATCTGCATTTTATATAATAGATTTCATCCTGCAGAGTAGGAAATCTCTTTCAGGACAGGTAGAATTTTAAATAGCCAGAGTTTCTGCTATCTGATGATGACTGTTCTTGTTTTGAAAGTAATTCTTGTCCTGCTTCTATGATTACTAGGAGAATAACACAAACTGACACCCACCCACCCCCGACGCCCCCTGCATCCACCCAGAACTCATATTGTACCAAAGCAAAACAGAACACGATTCTCAAATGTTTCCAATTTTTTCTAAATACAGAACCCGCATTCTTCAACGTGGTTCCATTTTGGCCATAATTAGTTTCCTGCATATCTGAACTCATGTTTGAGAAACCCAAGCCCTGTTTATGGTTTGACATCAAAGTCATGCAAAATTCTGCATAGGTTTAATACAAATATAGGTGAAGCTCAACAACAGTTTGAAAGCTTTGAGATTTTCACTCTTCCAAACTCTGAGATCTTGATCCAACATCTGAGGCTTATCTGTGTAAACCTATGTGGATAGAACTAATTATGTTTCCATGAACCGCTATGAAATAAAACTGCTGAGTTTTGCTCAGGTCTCCACAGCCTTGTCTTCTTAGGGAGGAGATGTGTTATAAAAGGCACATTTCATTTCATGGCACATAATAGTGATGTGCTTTTTTTTTTTTTTTTTTTTTTATCTCCTCTTTTGCCCACAATGGCTGGAATTCAGATTTGAGTGTCTGGGTTTAGCTCAATTCCAAAATGTACTTAAGCATGTAGCTTTTGTTTTTCAATAGAATATATCCACTTAGAGCTGTAATGCAAAGCACTTTAGAAAATAACAGTCCATGATTATGATTTCTTACTGAGAAAGTGGGAGTTGCACAGATATCCTTTACTTGTTAGCAACATTGTGGTAGGTCTTGGCACAAGCTAATTTCTAGTGTGATTCTATTATTGGAGTAATAGAATTCTTCCAGGGATCAACTTGTCCTCCTCTTTATACCTTTCTCACTTTTTGCTTTGCAGACTTGTAGAACACAGTTCCTGGTAATCAAAGATATCTGCAGATGAATCAGGCTGCAGTGTTTATAATTAAATTTGCCTATTATAAATAACTGGTATGTCATGGTAAAGAGATTTTCTCCAGTTTTATAGCATGAATCTTGCTGATACTTGCAACAAGGGTTTTTGGTGGTATATTACATTCACCCATTCTTTACTAACCTGATTTTAATTTAATTTGGGTGAAAAACAGTGACCTCTTACTGATCTTTTGATGTTTGATAAGCTCTCTTTAAACAAGTGACTGTAGGGTGACCAGACAGTAAGGGTTGGTCTACACTAGGCGGGGGAGATAGACCGAAGATACGCCGACTTCAGCTACATTGTTCACGTAGCTGAAGTTGCGTATCTTTGGCCGACTTACCTGCCGGCCTCATGGCGGCGGCGGTGGTCAGCAGCACGCTCCTCTGTCAACTCCAACTTGCGCCTTGTGGCAAGCTGAAGTTCCGGAGTCGATGGGGGTGCTGTTGGCAATCAATTTATCGCGTCTTAACGAGATGCGATAAATCGATCGCCAAAAGATTGATTGCTACCCACCGATCCAGTGTGTAGTGAAGACACCCCCATCCCAATTTTTCACACTTGGGGTATAATAGGAGCCTGCATAAGAAAAAGACCCAAAAATCAGTACTGTCCCTATAAAATTGGGATGTCTTATCACCCTAAGTGAGTGAGAGGGACAGGAAGGGATGTGTTGAAACGTCCTTTATTCATGCAGTGCCTGGGTACTGACTTAAGGAAAACCAAAGAGGAGGAGAATCCTAACACTGCTACATTTTCACTAAATGGCCCAAGTATAAAATGAGGCAAGATGCGTGAGGTAGTCTCTTTTTGTGCACCAACTCCCTTGGTGAGGGAGACCAGCTTTCTGAGTTTACACAGAGTTGCACAGGAGGAGAGAGAGCTCCAGAGCTCTGAGTAAGCGCAAAAGCTTTTGTCTCTCTCCAACGGAAGTTGGTCAAATAAGATATTACCTCACCCACTTTGTGTCCAGAGCTGCCTGGGGGAAAGGGGGGGGCAGTTTGCCCTGGGCCCTGCAGGGGCCTACATGAGAATACATGTTACTATGGTATTACAATTTATTTATTTATTTATTGAAGGAGCCTCTGAAATTACTATGCCCCAGGCCCCCTGAATCCTCTGGGCAGCACTGTATTGTCTCTCTAATATCCTGGCACCAACACAGCTAGAACAACACTCCAAGTATAAAATAGCAGATTAGAAAAAAGAACAAAAGATAAATAAGCTATTTGGGAGTTAAAGAAACAGTAGTGGTCTCCCCCACCCACCCACGGGGTATTTTTGTCATTAACAGAAACATATATTATGGACGAAAAGATCGGTACAATATAGTTGACCAACTCTACTCTATCCCTTGCCCCCAGGCAGGAATAATCCAGTCAGTAGAGACTCTGGTTAAACAGTACCTCCCTCTCAGGGCTTGGCTACACTGGCACTTTATATCGCAATAAAGAGCGCTCCTGGTGGCTATCTTACTACCCATCCACGCTGGCAAGGCACGTAGAGCCTCTGACTCCACAGCTGGAGCGCTCCTGATACTCCACCTCCCTGAGAGGAATAATGTTTGCTATCACAGCGCTCCAGCAAGAGCGCAATAGTGTGGACACCTAATGCACTCTGGCCTCTGGCAGTGTCCCACAATACTTGTCCTAGCCACTCTGGTCATTGCTTTTGAAATCTGCTGCCCTGTCCTCAGGTGACCAACCGTCAGATCCACCCTTTAAATTCCCTGGGAATTTTGAAATTCCCCTTCCTGTTTGCTCAGCCAGGCGTGGATTGCTCTCAGCGCATCTTTATAGGTGACCACGCGGCAGGTGATCCCCAGCATGGAGCAATGGCAAGGTGCTGGACCATATCAATGTTTGGGAGGAAGAAGTTGCGCAGTCCTAGCTGCGCTCCAGCCATAGGAATTATGATACTTTCGGGCAGATATCAAGGGCCATGATGGAAAGGGGCCATGGCTAGGATGCATTGCAATCTTGGGTTAAAGTAAAGGAGCTGTGGAATGCCTACCATAAAGCCCGTGAGGCAAACAGCCATTCTGGTGCTGCCCCCGCAACCTGCAAATTCTACAAAGAGCTGGACGCGAGACTTGGGGGAGATCCCACCTCCACTCCAACAACCACCTTGGACACTTCTGAGCCCAGCACAACAGAGGAGGAGGAGGAGAAGAGCGCAACCGAGGGTGCTGAGGAAGCCCCAGAATCCCTCGAGGCATGCAGCCAGGAGCTCTTCTCGACCAAGGAGGAAGGGAGCCAGCCGTGGTGTCCGTTGCTTGGGGAAGGACAAACAACAGAGAAGGTTCCTGGTAAGCGGCTTTTTTTTATTTTTTCAGGAAGGAAATTTTTTGGGGCAAGGAGGGTAAGAGCTGCATGCATGTCTAGATGTGGAGTAGGGCATTGATGTGGTCTCTCACATCATGGCAATCAGTGTTGGTGATCGCTTCAGAAGTCTCAGCCAGGACATGGACAATGCGCCTGTGCAGGTTTATTGGGAGAGCCAGCATGGTTCTTGTCCCAGTCAGGCTAACGTGTCTGCGCCACACTGCTGCGAGGGGTGGGGGGACCGTTGCTGCACATAGGCAGCTGCATATGGGCCTGGGTGGAAGCCTCATTGAAGTAGAAGACCCTCCCTTTGCTTCCCAGGTCACTCTCAGCAGCAAAATATCTTCCAGGATGAATTCCTTTGGAGAATGTTGTAATAGTGTTAGGTGTAGATGCCCCCTACAGCTGTTGGCTCTCCCCAAGGCACAGAAACTCAGAGGACAGTACAGCCATGAAACAATCAGTCCCCCTTGGTCCTGTGCCTACTTGCCATTTCTGGGGCTCCCGTGGGTTATCTGCACTCACTTTGGGACAGGCAAAGTATGTTTTCATATGAACTGATTGCCTTCCTTAGGTGCGGGAGAATCATAGTTCTGTCTGATGTGATCAATGCTGCCTCTGTTAAGTGTTGCATTTTGCCTGTATAGATGCAACCTTGAGATCTCAGCTGTCAGTCTTATCACCAGCTGACAGACTGAGAAGACTCAGGAAGAGGCCACATAAAAGCAAAGAAGACATGCTGCACCAAGTGGTGCAGGAGTCTGTGGAAGAGAATCGAAAGTCACAGAAATGAAGGGAGAGTGAAAGGAGGATCTACCAGAAGAATGAGGATCGGCAGCAGCAAAGCACAGAAAAGCTGATCAGCATAATGGAGCGCCAAGCGGACTATATCCAGGCGCTTGTCACCATGCAGTTCTTACCGCCCCCAGATGCCTCCTACGCCCGTAGCTTCACCACCCACTCACGAAAATTACGACCCTTATCCACTGCATTCAATCCCCCCTCTTCCCCCAATGTGCCTTACAGCCATCCTGAAGTGGATTCCAGAGTATGAAATCAGGATGTACTCAAGTCTATGAGTGAACCAGTCCCCACCTCACCCCTTTGCCCTTTTTGGTATTTCTGTGTTACTTTGTTGGTTCCCCCCCATAAATGAATTTTCTTTTCAATAAATGGAATATTTTACTTTTTGAAAACATACTTTATTAGTGCATAAAGAAAAATATACCTTAGCCCAGGAAAGCAACAAGCACTGCAAGTCAGTGTACCAAGCACAGCCACTGCACTTAACTCCCGTGCAGAGCACCAGACATTACTGGTGGCTTTCAGCCTCAGATTGCTCTCTCAAGGCATCCCTCATCCTTGCAGCCCCACACTCGGCCCCTCTATTAGCCCTGCTCTCTGGCTGTGCAAATTCAACCTCCAGCTGTTGAACCTCCGAGGCCCATGCCTGAGTGAAGCTTTCACCATTCTCTTCAGAAATATTATGGAGGGTACAGCACACAGATATAACCGTGGGGATGCTGTTTTCATCCAAGTCCAGCTTCCCATAAAGAGAGCACCAGCGGCCCTTCAAACAGCCAAAAGCACACTGCACAGTCATTCAGCACCAGCACAGCCTGTAGTTGAACTGTTCCTGGACACTGTCTAGGCTCCCTGTATACGGTTTCATGAGCTACGGCATTAAAGGGTAAGCAGGATCTCCAAGGATCACAAAGGGCATTTTGACTTCCCCTACAGTGATCCTCTGGTCCAGGAAAAATGTCCCGGCTTGCAGCTCCTTGAACAGGCTAGTGTTCTGAAAGATGTGTGCGTCATGCACCCTTACGGGCCAGCCTGCGTTAATGTCAATGAAATGCCCACGGTGATCCAGAAGCACCTGGAGAACCATGGGTAAATACCCCTTTTGGTTAATGTACTCAGAGGCTAGGTGGTCTGGTGCCAAAATAGGAAAATGTGTCCCATCCGTCGCCCCTTTGCAGTTAGGGAAACCCACAGTGTCATGCACATTACCCGGAGTCATGGTTCTTCTGAGCAGGATGCGATTAATTGGCCTGCAGACGTGCATCAAAATGATTCCACGATTGACTTTCCCACTCTAAACTGGTTAGCAACTGATCAGTAGCTGTCTGGAGCTGCCAGCTTCCAGACTGCAATAGCCACCCGCTCTTCACGGGCAGGGCAGCTCTCAATCTCTTGTCCTTGCGCCGCAGGGTGGAGGCGAGTTCAGCACAAAGTCTCATGGAAGTGGCTTTTCTCATTCGAAAGTTCTGCAGCCACTTCTCATCACCCCAGACTTGCATAACGATGTGATCCCACCACTCAGTGCTTGTTACCTGAGCCCCTAAGCGGTGCTCCATGGTGGAGAGCATGTCCATGAATGAGCCATACAATTTCATGGCGTATGCATTACGCGACTCAATGCTGTCATCAGAGTCGTCCTTGGTGTCAGTTTGGCTCTTCAGCAGTAACTCGACTGCCAAATGAGATGTGCTGGCAAGACTCATCAGCATGCTCCTCAGCAGTTCGGGCTCCATTCCCGCAGACCGAAAGGGAAGACAGAGCGTGTCGCACAGCAACTGTTGAAAGATGGCGCCAAGTGTGGATGGAAACATGGGGATTGCTGGGATGTGAAGTGATGCATCACAGGGCGTTGAGACAGGATCTAGAATGTACTGCATCCCATTCCCCTTTCCACAAGCCACAGCGCCAGAATGGGAAGAGGTGCTCTGTGAGATAGCTGCCCATAATGCACTGCTTCAATTGCTGCGAATGTGGCCACTCTAGTGCACTTGCGGCTGTCAGTGTGGACAGACTGGAGCACTTTCCCTGGTGCGCTCTCTAAAGGCTGGTTTAACCCAAAGAGCTCTACATCTGCAAGCGTAGCCAAGCCCTGAGTGAATGCTTCCCAGTCTTAAAATTAGAGTTACAGGATTTAGATAAGATCCCTAATCAAAGTTCAGGGCTCTGTGGGTAGTCCATTTGGGAGTAGAAATTGAAAGTGTTTCTCTGCACTCTGTACATTCCAGAGTCCTGTGTCTCTGAATACAGAAGGAACCAGGAAATAAAGGAGCAGTACCAGGTCCCTAAGTTTTTTTTTACCAAACACCAGATCCAAAGCTGTCTTGTCTTTAGCTTTTTCCAGAGCCACACTGTCCTAAGTTACAGGCTCCTGCTTCAGTTTTTTCTTGCTTCGTTTCCTATTCCCCTCTCCTTGTTCTTGTCTGTGACCTCAGTATCTGGGTGTTCCCTCTCTCTCACACCCCACCCCCCATACCCCTACCCAAAACAATATTCAGCCCAAAACCTCCGCTCACGTGCTCCTTTTGTCTCTAAATGGGAGTTATGTTATTTGAAGGGTGAGTTCACACCTGTCAGCCTCAATGGGTTTTAACACAATCCATAACAAAGTTTTATCCAGCTCATAATAATACATATAATGAAACTATGCTCCCTGCTCCAAAGAGCTTACAAGCTTAGTAATATGGCAAGCTTTCTCACACATGCCCCTCCCAGTGGTGTGACCTGGAGAGACCACTGATCTGGTCTACACTGAAAACTTCATTGGCATGGCTACTGTAATGAATCCATAGATCCAGTGCTCTTGAATGGCACTGGAATAATGCCTGTGAGGATCCTCTTCGGTGTGTCAACCCCCTTAGGGTCACACTCTCTTTCCCTGGGGTAAGCCCCTTGGTTTCACCTCCTCCTGGGACTGGACCACGGAGCCTTCAGCTTTGCCCCATGAGCTCCCGTCAGCCAGTCCACCTGAACTGGACACCTGGGGAAGACTTACAAACTCAAAAGGAGCAATGCCCCCCCCCCCCGCCCCGCTTCTTGCTCTGGAGTGGCTTGCAGTCAGCATTGTAAAAACAGAAGGATTTATTAGATGTCTGGAACACAGTGTAGAAAGTCCTTAGGCTAACATAGAGAGCAGAAAGCTACAGCAAAGTCCTTCTGGATCCTGAGCCCCCAGCTCTCTCTGATTTCCCCCCAGAGCCACAGTCCAGAAGAGTGTTATGCTTCCAGTGGCCCATACATAACAACCCCCAAGAGTACTTCCTCCATCCTTTATTCTGGTTTCTATCTTCCTTAGTCCTTAGCCACCTTCCTGTAGTCCTTTTGTCCTCCAGCTGGTCACAACTGGTTGGCTTCCAGCAGAGGATGGTACCTGATTATTGTTAGTTGCTAGGTACCGAATGGCCGGATCTTGGTCTGAGCCCAGGCCCCAGATAGCTAAGCAATAGTCACACCTGGATCTCTAGGTCTCTACAAAGAGCAAACAACCTTTTCCCACCACCGAGTTTAAGCATGCACTACATGGGGAAACTGAGGCACGCACAACTATGTCACTCTGGGGTGAAAATTCCACACCCCTGAGGAAGATAGCTATATCAGCGTGACCCCCAATGTAGACAGTGCTAGGTCGATGGAAGCATTCTTCCATCAACCTAGCTACCACCTCTCGGGGAGGTAGATTCGCTACAGGAACAGGAGAGCCCCTCTCATCACTGTATTGAGTGTCTATATTGACGTGCTAGAGCAGCAGTGCTACAGCTGTGCTGCTGTAGCAGTTTGAGTGTAGATATATCTTAGGGCTGAGAAAGTAGTTTGGTCCCATTGCTAAAACTATAACCCCTCTGCAGAGACAACTACAAGCATGTCGCGTCTTAGGCGTATTTAACTTACGCGATTTCCGCTTTACGCGGTCAGCAAAAAAAAAGGGGGGGGGATTTAAAAAACTTTCTGTAGGGGGTGCGATTTCACCCACCATTGAAGTTAATGGGTTCTGGCTATACGTGGTTTCCGCTTTACACGGAAACCACAGAACGGAACCCTCGCGCAAGACGCGACATGCCTGTACATTACCACAGTTCCTAAGAACCCAAGTGATGGACCAGAACCCCACTGTCACTTAATTATATTACAGTAGTACCTAGAGGCATCTAATCAGGACACCATTACGCTAGACACTGTGCAAACAAAACCAAGTTCTTACCTCCAGAGAACTCACAGGCTAGGATTTTTGACAAGATACAACTGGTGGCTAACCAGGGATGCTAACAGCTATTTACTAGGAGCTGAACTGAGACCAGCAACTCATTTCACAAAGGCTACCAAACTGCTATCCAATTTTAACAACTCTGGATCATTACAATCCTTGATTGTATTTGAACCACTGATTTAGACGTGAAAAGCACCATATCTGTTTACCAGTTCCAGAGCTGGAAGTACTCTTTTTATCTGACTGGTTTTATACTGCGGATATCAAATTCGCACCCTTGATTGTATGTGGATATCAGCCTGTATTATGTATATTAGACAGGAGCTTGTTCAAGATGCAATAAATTTTGACATTCAGCACTGCATACATTTGGTTTCCATTAGTCAAAAGCATAACTTTTGACAATCATGTTTACTAAAAGTGAAAAAAAGACCTCATCTTCAGTCTGAAGAAGGCCTGTCTTAAGGTAACAGAAGCAAACAAAAATCTTTAGTTTTACTTTTCAAGCCAAAATCTTTTTTTGTTCTTGGAAGATAAACTCTTTAATTTATATTTGAGAAATAATGTAATTTGTAGGACATACTTGGCTACTTTCCACATACACTCAACCACAAACAGGTTGAGTAAAAAATACAGCAAAGTATTGAGCTAAATTGCCTCTATGTGGGAGAGCTAGGGGTGACATTCAGATAGGGGCCTTTGTGTAGACAGAAATAGCATTTAGACCAAGGGTTCTCAAACTCGGGGTTGTGACCTCTTAGGGAGTCGCAAGGTTATTACATGGGGGGTCGTGAACTGTCAGGCTCCACCCCTAGCCCCGCTTCACCTCCAGCATTTATAATAGTGTTATATACATAAGTGTTTTTAATTTCTAAGGAGAGGTCACACTTAGAGGCTTGCTATGCGAAAGTGGTCACCAATACAAAAGTTTGAGAACCACTGTTTTAGAAACTTTTGTACAGCCAGTAAATCTAACTGCTGTTTTTAAGTCTTTGAGACCTGTCTGTCACTTTGGACTGGTTATGGCCAGTTCTATATCTGAGCTTTCCTGCTTAGAGGCTGCTTTTCCAAAAAGAGAGAAGAAGTGTTAATAGAATCATTGCACTGCCCACCATCCCATAGCTTCTCACATTGTTTGTTCACTGTGTCCAGAATCAGGCTCAGTTGAAATATATGCATCATTTTGATGTTAACTATGTGACTTCAAAGTCCACAGCTTAAGTTTAAGATGATTTTTTTAAAAAAAACAACATAAAAGCTAGGATGAAATAGTTTGTTCTGTTTTAGGGCTAAAAATGGCTAGTGATTTTGGATGCCCATCTGGAGATACTTTTATAGGGGCCTGATTTTCAGAAAGTGCCAAGCATCTACCCTTTGAAAATCAGGAACTTTAAAGGTATCTCAAATCAGGCACCCAAAATCACTAGTCAGTCTTGAAAATATAGGCCTTAAAGTTTACTTCATTGACATATTGTTTTAAATAGCCTCTCTTTCACCCCTCAGGGGAAGGAGAAGTAAGCACAACTGGTGGCATTCTGTTAAGAAAGCAAAATTCTTTTGAAGTGTCTATCCAATTACATGTTCTGTTCAAGGGTGACTTTAAGCATGTCAAAATCTCAGAGTTTAAATGTGGTAGTGGAATAAGAAACCTTGTCCAACTCAGGCTAAAAGTGAATGCAACAATATGTTATGTTCACATCAGCGTGTGACATACCTTTTTAAAAAAAATAGGTAAGTATTTATAACCCATGAGTGCCTCAGTAAACACAAGGCACGTGTCTGTGCTTCTCACCATCTTTCTGTGTTGTGTGGGTGTCATAGTTTGGTTAAGAACACAGGAACTGTGCCCTTGCTTTGCTCACAGCATCTGTATGTTCTAATTGCCAGCTCACTGAAGAAGACCTCTAACTACAGCTAATGTTGAAGAGTAATAGAGTAGCTCAGGAGAATAGAAGGTTCAGTTCTGCACTAAGGTTGGCATTTATGGATAGCAGGGGTCTAGTCAGAGTGGATTTTATTGGGGTACCAGCTGCAGGCTTCAAAAGGGGCTTTCTTTCATCTCATTCACCCAGGCCAGGAATTAGAAGAGTTAGGGAGCTCTCTCCTCCTCAAGGCAGTGATAGCATGCCATTCGTAAGTCCAGTTTGAGGCTATGGGGCAGAACGTGTCAATCCTTTTGCTTTCACCCACCCACCCTTTCTTAATATACCCCATCCCCTTCTATATATTGATTTAAGATTCTTGCACTCTGTGTAAGAATGAGAGAAAAACCTCCTCTTCTGAGTTTGCAGCTACCCATAGAGTGGAACACAAATAAAGCATATTCCCAGGAACTAGAGGGTGAGGGTAGCACAGGCATGGGCAAACATTTTGGTCTGAGGGCCACATCGAGGTTGCAAAATTGTATGGAGGGACGGGTAGGGGAGGGAAACCTAGCCCAGCCCTCTATCTGACCCTCTCCCACTTCCTGCCCCCTTCAAAACCCTCAACCCATCCAACCCCCCTGCTCCCTGTCCCGTGACTGCCCCGACCCCTATCCACACCCCCACCCCCAACAGACCTCCTGGACTCCCTGCCCCTTATCCAGGGCCCTGACCCCCTTACCATGCCAGTCAGGCCTGCTGGAGTGAGACACGCTGCCTGGCAGGAGCTCAGAGCCCTGCCCCCTTACCATCCGCACAGAGTGGCAGGAGCTCAGGCCCCGCTGGAGCAATCCATGCCTCTGAAGCGCTGCCTAGGAACAGTAGGCCAGAGCGCTGGCAACGTGGTGCACTGAGGCTGCAGGGGACAGCAAGAGAGGAGTTGGGGGCTAGCCTCCCCAGGCCAGAGCTCAGGAGCCAGGCAAGAGGGGTCCTTGGGCTGGATGTGGCCCATGGGCCGTAGTTTGCGCACCCCTGGGGTAGCGCCTCTGTGACACACCTAGCCCCTGACAGCCTCAATAAGAAGAGTCATCCGCAGATACAAAGGAGACTTACACATGCAGCAATGCAAGTATTAAAAGCAATACAATTTCTGATAACAGTTGTGTTGATGGTTGTGAATGAGTTCCATTAACATAAGCCTCTGAATCTTTCAGTGAAGCCCTTGGCTGCCAAAAGTAGAGAAAACTAAGGATTGGCTCCAATGCCTATTGAAACCAATGGGAGTACTGTTGTTGGCTTAAGTATGGCTCTAAGAGTCTAGGCCCATTTCTTGAATATGAATGTACGTTCTGGCAATGTATAATTAAAACTAGACTCTGGAGTACTGGTGAGATCATAATTAACCACAAAAGATTGAGGAACCAGAATTTGTTGCTCTTATAGTGAGTCATCAGTTTAACATTATCACTCTATACATGAATATGCTGTACTCCATATATGTAAACTTCACCACAGTTGAGTGGCTGCAGCAAATCATAGGCATTAAACTATTTAAAAAACAAAAACAACAAAAAAAAAACCCGGCAGCAATGCTTAGCCGGCTTCTCTTTCCTCTGTCCACTCCCCACCCCGTGTCTTTTCTTTTGTTATGGAGAGGTTTGTTAACACATTTTAAAGGCATTAACAAGAGCCTTCAAAAAAGCAAAAGAAAGTATGAGGAAAAATAAACTGGAGTGAGGTGAAGAGGAGGACTGTAACCTCAGGCTTCCTGTGGGCCCTTGAGTGAATACCTTATGATACAATTTCACTACAGAATTAATGTAAGGCCATGTCTACGCTAGAAAGTTTTGCCAACAAAAAATTTGTTGGTTTACAAGTGCTTATGTCACTACAGCACATGCATGCTTGGCTGCTGTGGAGGAGTTCTTTGGGCATTTTGCTCCATATTATTCTGCAACACCTGTATTTGCTGCTTGAACAGAGTTTATAATGTCCTGGTGCACTTGCCAGTGCATCTCTTAGTCCATCTGACTTTCCTCCTGGTCCTTCTTCTTTTCCTTCCAATCCTAGTCCTTCTGCTTGATCTCCATCATGTGGTCCTTCCAATCTTTATTCTCCTGGTCAGCAGCATCTGAAGACTGGAAAAGTTCTGAGAACATATTCTCTCTTGTTTGACCCAGATCAGGAAAAGAAAGAAGCAGTCTTTCAATGGGTGGGGAGAGAACTCAACTCAAGTCCGCCCTGGCGGAGGCAGGTGATAAACATAAAGTTAGACATTGTTAGATTTACAGTGGTAGAAGAAATGAAAAGTCTCACAAGTCCCCTAAAATGTTTCCCATAAAGATCCTCGTAAAAATATGCAAAGGGTCAGACTAGTTTCAGGACACTCTGCAGCTCCAGGCATTGTGAGTAGAGTGGGGAGAAAGGAAGGTGGGAGGGCTGTGATAAGTCCAGAGCTGTAAGTTGCTGGGAGCCACTGGGGGGCCCAGGGTATGAGTGTAGGGACAGTGCAGCAGATATGGTGAAAATTGTTGCAGACAGGAGTGATTATGGCTGAGGGTGACAAAGGCCCAGAGAAGGCAGCTGCTCTAGGTGGCTCAAGATCATGCTGGCCTGTATGTTGCCATGCCATTTATAGTAACGGCGCCTGTGGGAAATATGTCCCAATTTTATAGGGACAGTCCTGATATTTGGGGCCTTTTCTTATATAGGCTCCTATTATCCCCCAACCTCTGTCCTGATTTTTCACACTTGCTGTCTGGTCACCCTAGTGGGAAAGTTTTTTATATTGGAGCAGATGAAACAAGGCTGTACTTCCTAGAAAAGTCCAGGAAAAGATCAAAGAGTATACTTTAGAAAATTTCATCAAGATTATTCCACAGGATGAAAAGAGCATCCATGTACAATTTGACAAAATACTCCACAGAAGAAGCAGCACTGCCTAGCACGGCAAATCAAAGAAAAGAGGCTACCCTGAGTCAAGAACTCTGCCTCTACCTCATTTCTGTCCAAGCATAGCATGAGTGATTTCTTTTGGACTGGAGAAATTAGGCTGCTAAACCAAAGCACTGTTTTGTTCATGTCTCTTGTATATGTTTACTCTTAAAAATCAGTCTGGACAGTCACAAATGATTGCTTGCAAGGGATATTTTTCATATCCTCTTTGCTTTATTTTTATGCTCAGGTATCAATGCCAATATCTTTGATTGTAAAGAATTGATTTTTCAGTATGTATGTTTAATTATTGCTGAAATTCTATCTTGGTGCCAAAAGATGCTGGCTACAAAATGATTTTAGTAGTAGATGAGTCGTGCTACCTCAAGTTTTAGCCTACATCCCTGACAGGCCAGCCAGCTCACGTTACAAGCACCACCACATTTGAATTAAGGGGTTTTGTGTTTGGACAGGACCCCAGTTAAGGGCAACATATTGGAGTTGAGTTAACTTAGCAGTGAAGACAAACCTTGAATCTCTCTGTGCCTCAGTTCTCCATCTGTAAAATGGGATAATAATATATCCCTATCCCACAGGGGGAGTGTTTAAAGATAAATGCATTGAAAACTGAGGGTTTTTTAGGTGAGGTGTTCATATATTCTGGTAGTTAGGGCCACCTCAGAGATCTAAATAGGAGGAAAATGACAAGAGTTTTTTTTTTTAATTCAAAAAATAATAGGGCCAAAGACGGCTCCCATGTAAATCTAGAATAATTCCATTGATTTCAACATGGATGCCCTCTGAATTTACAGCTAAGTAGGTGAAAGCAGAATTTTGGCCTTCCCCAAAGAAAAGCCATAGTAAACAGGAGAATCCCTTCCCCCCCCCCCCTTCCCAATAGGTCACTAATTAGGTGTTCACAGAACTTACAGATTAAACATTTGAAATCAAAATGGCTAGAGTCAGCCACAGCTAGGAGCATCATGCTCTTTAAGGCCACCCCAAACTGTATTATTAAAAATAGGAGTGCAGTTGTTTTAAAGTCATATTTAGATTTACTTATTTTTGTGGAAAGAGCAAGGTAATGTGTTGTTGGGGTTTTTTGGTTTTGTTTTGTTGTTTGTTTGGGTTTTTTTAGATCTACTTGGCTGCTCACTTGGAGGCATCATTTATATTCTAGATGGGAGAGGAATAAATTTTCAGCCTGGTGAGGCCCAGTTTTCCTTGTGTTAGTGCAACTTGCACCCTAAGGGAAATTGACCTTCTAAAAATGTGCCATGTAGTGCACCTACTTACCCAGAGGGGCTAGGGATTACTCAGGGTTTTAGTAGCAGTGACCTGTAAAAGTAGTCATGAGAGTGACACAGAATGACGCTGCTTACACTACCTTTGTTTCAGCTGGTCTGTTGCAGAAGGTGCTGCTTCTTGTTTGGATTTTTAAAGCCTTCCATCATGTGATACTTTTTCCCTATTAAATCTAGTGGAAAGTCCTTGCTATGCATGGCTATGTTTACGGTAATTGAATCTAGCTTGAAAGCTGCGAGTGTTTGGCTGTTGTTAACACACACGAAAAATTATTCATTTTTTTTCCCCACACAAAAAACATTTTTTTGGTGGGCTTTCATTTCTGGCCTGCTAACTTTGTTACCCTGAATAATAGAGGAAGGCTAGCACTCAGTCCAGGCGGGAGGAAGAGGGACTAAAGATACGGCTACGCTACGCACCAGATCAGCGGGTAGAGCTCAATGTATTGGGGATTGATTTATTGCATCTCATCTAGACACAATAAATCGATCCCCGAATCGACTCCTGTACTCCACCTCAGCGAGAGGAGTAAGTGGAATCAGTGGGAAAGCGGCCACAGTTGACTCACTGTTGTAGGGACAGCCAGGTAAGTCGACCTAAGATACTGCAACTTCAGCTACGCTATTCGCATAGCGGAAGTTGCGTATCTTAGGTCGACCACACACACAAGCCGTAGTGTAGCCCAGCCCTAAGACATTTCAAACCTCAGTAACACTGTTTTCTTAAGGAAATACTAAGCAATTAGCATATTCGTTAGCGGATGTAATACATTGAGGTTCCTACAAAGCTGTGACATGCGTAGGTCTGTGCAATAGCACAGGAACCCATATGTCACAGGAATCATCATCATCTAGAGACCTTTCCTAAATACTATGGAGAGTTTTACAAGGTATGGGCCAGACTGTTAAATATGGGAAGTGCCTTTGCCATGCTGTCTCTGCAATGTTTGCATACATTGCCTGCTGACTATAAGGACACATTGTCCTTTATTTTTAAATGGTTGGAAGATTATCCCTATTCCTAACATGGCTGCATATTGGACTGGAGTAGTATGGTTTCCACAGTTCCATTGTATGGGCCACTTTAGGGCTACCCTGATCTTGGGCCTGGTTTCTGTATGGAATAGAAGGGCTGTGTGGCCACTGTTCCCCATGGCTGGGGATGGGCTCCAAGTGAGCAATAATGGCACCGTCCAGCAGATCTGGCTGGATACACAGGAGGATACAAGCTATGCCCTGTCAGGGCTGCATCTGGTGAGGTGGTAGATGAGGGAAGGACAAGGCCACACCAAAGTTCAAAAATTATTGAATGCCAGCCTTCTGTTGCTTGGGCAATCCTCTGGGGTGGACTGGCTGGGTGCCTGTAGCTTTCCTGGCCCGCATGCTTGGGTGTGTGGGTAAGGAGGATATGGAACTTGGGGAGGAGTGCAGGTGGTTATACAGGGGCTGCAGCGGTGGTCTGTGCTCCTGCTGCCTTTCCTGCAGTTCCACCAGATGCTTGAGCATGTCGGTTTGCTCCCACATTAGGCTCATTAGCCTCTGGGACAGAGATGCTGGGGGGAGCATAGAGACATTTGCAGCTGTGGGAGGAGAAAAAGGGAGAGTAGTATTTAAAAAGATACATTTTAGAGAACAAAGGGAAGACTATTTCACACTGAATCAAGTGATTCACATTACATAGCACACATACTTCACCTCCTCCTCCCCCAATGGGTGGCTAGTATCAGAGAAGATCCCTCTCAGTCAAACATGAACAGCTCACTGTGAATGAGCTTCCACCCTCCATGTGGCAAAGGCTTTCAGAGTACCTCCAGGAGAACTTTATGGAGATGGCCCTGGAGGATTTCTGCTTCATCCCCAGTCACGTTAACAGACTTTTCCAGTAGCTATACTGGCTGTGAATGCATCCCAATTTTTCAGAGCAAATTAAACATTAAACACGCTTGCTTTTAAACCCTGTATTATATTTACAAAGGTACACGCACCAGAAGTGCCTTCTCTGGCTTCATGGTCTGGGAGCCAGGGTTGGGAGGGCGCTTGCCTGCTGCACAGATTCTTCTCCCCATACTCCAGTCAGATCCAGTACCTCCCGTTCAGTCCATGCTGGAGCTCTTTTGCAATTCTGGGACTCCATAGTTATCTGTGCTGATGAGCTCGCCACGCTGGCCAAACAGGAAATGAAATTCTAAAGTTCGTGGGGGCTTTTCCTGTGTACCTGGCTAGTGTATCTGAGTTCAGAGTGCTGTCCAGAGGGGTCACAATGGAGCATTCTGGAATAGCTCTCAGAGGCCAGTCACATCGAATTGCGTCCACAGTCCTGTAATCCAGAACTCCAGTGTCGATTTTAGCGCTACTGCACTTGCCGAGGTGGAGTACAAAAACTGGATTTAAGAGTCCTTTAAATCAAAGAAAACGGTTTGGTCGTGTAGACGGAATCAGTTTTATTTCGAATTAACTCGGCTAATTCCGAAATAATCGCGTACTGTAGACCTGGCCTTAGGGAAAATACAGCTACTGCTAATAATAGAAGATTTGCTACATAGTTATGTATGCAGGTATTCTGTAGTTATAAATATTATACTCCCTCCATTTTTGAGTATTTTAAAAGATTATCACTGAAGTAGTTCAGTCTCACCCTGCTTAGGCATGTGTGCTGCTTAAGGACCAGATTCTGCCATCCTTACTCACATGAATACCACCTTTCTCTCTGAGTTCTCCCATTGATTTCACAGGGAGTTCTCCAGAATAATGTAATATTCACCCATGACTATAGGTAGCAAAATATAGCCTTAAATGACAATCATTAACACATGAAAATATTTCCTTTCAATTGGTTCATTCTGCCACCCTTACTCTCACTATTTACTCCCTTCATCACATGAGTAGTCTCATTGAAATCCACAGGACTATACACGAGGGGTATTAGTAAAGACAGCGGAACCTGCCGTGTGTATGTGAGATAAATTTGTAGGCAAAGGTCATCACTTTTGCATGGGGATGCGACTTCACTGACTTCAGTGGTGATCAGAACCTATGGGGGCCATATTACAAGGACATGGATAGACAGTGGAGTTGCACTTGCTTACACCAGCAGTGAATTTAGTTTTCTGGTTCTAAATCTAAAACAACCACCAGCATTTACCTGTATAACAAATAGCGTTGAAGTTCCTGAGATACATTTTTTCATAACGTTAAAACTAGAAATGACGTTGTTGTTTTTAAATCCACTGTCAAATAGCTCCTAAATAATACCCTTATTTTAAGTGAGTGGTGACGGGAATCCTGCTCACACAACCATAAACATGACATTTCAAATCACATCCTGTTTTCATTTGTGAAGAAATGATTTTCAGATTTTGATACAATTTATCACTGGAAGGGAGAGAGCGTGAGCGCTACAGTACATAGGTTCAGGGCAGAGCTCCTTCAACTGCTAGTGTATTATCTTGTCTTATTAAAATCCTGCATGGTTTACTGGTGTAATTGTATGTCAAAATGAAAGCAAATATTAGGCAATATCTGCAAATTGAGCGTGCAGCCGGAGTTAAATGCACTGTGTGTTCAGGAGAATACATTCAGAAGGGGTGGGGCTGAGGGACAGGATCCCCAGCACGAAGGGCCATAACTATCATGGAGCTGGACACAGGATCTAACCGAAGGATAATGCGGGGGCAGTGGTGTCTGGCGAGATTTTTCAAAAGAACCCAAGGGTGTTGGGTAGTGAGACATAGTAGAAAGTTGTTCCTCAAGTTCCAGTGAAGAGTTAATCCAAACCCAGGCCTGTCACAGGGGTGATGAAGATGGGGATATAAAAACAGAGGGTAAGTGATAGTGGTGGGGTTTACTTAGGGGGTGGATGTGCTTCCTCCTAGATGCAAGGTCTATGTCAACTGGGACCCACTGTTCTGAGTGCTTTGTTTTAGTGTGGAATCCTTTTGTTATAAATCAGTAAAAGAAGGCCCTGAGGAAACTAATTGCAACTCTGATTTGCGTGTTGTTCATCTGCCACAGCTGGTGGTTCTACCTAGCAGCTACAGCTCCCATTGGCTTTCACTGGCAAGTAGGAGTGAAATCCTGGTCGCACTAGAGTCAGTGGAGTTTTGCCACTGGAGCCAGGATTTCACTTTAGGTGCCTACTTTCCTTAATAGTTTTTGCCTATTGTAGCCCACTGCTTCCTCCTCACCCCCAGCACACACCCTGCAGGCTTTGGCCATGTGGGCTTTGTGCTGTGCTTGGACTCCTGGGCTATGCCCCAGTGCATCCATTCCCTCCTCTGTGTTTCAGTGGAGAGGCCTCTGTAAGGGCTGGGCAGTGCACGAAAGGCTTCTTGACTGGTTCTCTCACACAGCAGAAACCTATTTCCATTGCATTTGGGAGCCTTACCTGGCCCCACAAACACCACTCAAGATTTTCTTACCTACCATTAGCATTCTGTTTATATAATGTCCTGGTACAGAAAATATTTTTTTTTCTGATTACAGGTAACCTATAGATCCTGTGTATCCTCAATATTTTTTTACCTTAATCTAAGATGGCATTTTGTATTTGTTTATAACTTGTTCCTTTGGAAAGTCTAAAAAAGAATGTCCATTGTCTCTTTGTTTTATTTGATTTGGATTATAGATCAATATCTGTTGTATTAATCCCAACACAGTTTGTTTCATGACGTATTGGTCCCTGACCTTCCAACCTTAGAAACATTTTAACAGCTAAAATAAGTGATTAGAGGCATTCCTAATGTGATTTATACTTAGGGAAAGTTAGATTTATTCTATTTCAGGGTCTCATAAATTTGGCTGGCCGGATTGTAAAATACTTTCTTTGAAAATTGCAGTTGTGCAACTATATTCATAGGTTCACTCACCCTCCTCTCACTTTGAGCAATGCAGAATAAATAGTGCAGTGATGCATGTATTTGCATGCAGTTGAACATATCACAAGCATTTAGCTCCATGCACAGTAATCAGAGCAATGACTTGCATTTGTGATTCTTAGATTTATTAGGATGAGCTGAAGCTGCTCAGGTAACATGGTAGGGTGGTATCCCTTAAGAACCGGAGTTGAAGCACGAGGCCCAATCTGCATATTGTACCTGACCTCTACAAGGCTGGGAACTTTCTCTAGTCTGTAAAATAAGAGCGTTACCAGAAGGAACTCAGCCCAGGGCAGGATCTGGTGTAGAAAAGGCCTTGAGATGCAATAAGGCAGTGGCTCTCAACCTTTCCAGGCTACCTTTCATGGGGCTGTTTTGTCTTGTTACCCCCAAATTTCACCTCACTTAAAAATTGCTTGCTTACAAAATCAGCCATAAAAATTCAAACTTGTCTCAGCACACTATTATTAAAAAATTGTTTACTTTCTCCTTTTTACCATATAATGATAAAAATAAATCAGTTGGAATATAAACATTGAACTTACATTTCGATGTAAAGTATATAGAGCATTATAAACAAATCATAGTCTATATGAAATTTTAGTTTGTATTGACTTGGTTACTGCTTTTTATGTAGCCTGATGTAAAACTAGGTAAATATCTAGATGAATTGATGTACCCTCCTGGAAGAGCTCTGTGTACCCCCAGGGGTACACTTACCCTTGGTTGAAAGCCACTGCAATAAGGGAACCCATTTCGAGATGTGGAATGTGCCAGGTTTTCTTTTTATTATTTGTTTGTTGTGGTGAATAAACTGGCCTCATATGCTTTGAGTCATTGACTCTGCCACTCTTTTTCACACAAACTAAAAATGTTTGCCCTTAGGATTTTCCAGGACCGAAAGTAGGAAAAATGGAAATACTGCAGGAAAGGTTGCTCGTCTGCTGTTTTGGGGATGTAATCTGGCAGTACTAGGAATCTTCTAAGAAAGCCTTTTCTCTGAAGATTTCAAGTCTGATTTGTCTACAAAGTGGGTTTGAATAAAGCTCAAATTAAGCATCCAAACTTTTGGATGCTTATCTGCATTGTATTGAACCTTTGGCCTTTTTGGTATTCATCCCTTACTTAGTTTTAACTATACTTAGAAGTGCCCACATGTGCACTGTGCTTATGCTATCTTAGATATTTATTGGGCATGAAAACGGCATATGAGGAGAGGGAGTCTTCTCTGTTGTTGTTGTTACTATTTGTATGTCAGGAGTGCCTAGAAGCCCCAGTTGATTTTAGTGTCTCATTGCAGTAGGTGCTGTACATACACATAGTAAGAGACAGTCCCTGCCAAGAAATTCTTATAAACAGAGAAGTCACAGAAAGGCAGTGTTACTATCCCTATGGTACAGCTGGGAATGGAGGCACAGCAAATGAAGTGACTTGCCCAAAACCACACACACACAGCCTGTGGAAGAATCAGGCATTGACCTCTGCTCTTAAACACAAAACTATCCCTCCTCTCAAGTCTTGTGCTCTAAATCTCTCTCTCTCTAGTCTAACATTTGTAAGATAGTAAAACATTATTATTGTAGATTTTAACCATTGCAAAATTGCACATTATAGCAGTCAAATAGCAATTATTTGGCATCCTTATAGAAGTCAGCTTCATGCTCCACTGGAGTTTTCCAGTTGATATGACACAATCAACATAATGAATGCCCGGGCATCATATTGGAGGAGGAGCTAGCAATAGGAGAAGGGATAGAGGTTGAAGGACTTAAGAATTGGAAAAAAACCTATAAGTTTTAAAATAATAATAGCCCTGATCAAATGGGAATTGAAGGAGCTCAGAACCTGGCAGGCTCAAGGCCAATGTGCTGAATGCCCCTCTTAGCCATGTGCTGAATAGCTATGGCTATCTCTGAGAGGATTTTGGAAAATAAATTTCAGGAATGGAATCCATGCAATTTTATATGCAAATGGTCTTACTTTTATGCCTACTCCAGATTGACTAACACTTTTTAAAAAGCCAAGTGACCATCCTTGCACCTGCTTACACCAGATCTGCATCCGACCTTATATTTTTATATGTTCAACGTTTAATGTCAAATGTAAACCTCCTGGAATGACACCAACCCCTACAAAAATGTGAAAGAATGGTAAGCTATGAGTGAATTTCAGAACTCACTAAGAGCCCGGTCCTAGAATATCTATTTAGACAAAACTCCCTTGAAACCAGTGGGAGTGCTGCTTGGATTAGGATTTCAGTGTCAGGCCCTGGGAAGCTATTTTGTGTGGGAGGAAAGAGGAAAAAGGAGGAAGCTGCAAGCAAATAGGGCAGTTAGTGAAGGAATAACTGCAGGAGTTAGTGTAGTGAAATATCATTTGCTCTGTGTTATAATTAAAGGGAACCTTAAAGAAATGAAGTGAAAGCTGCAGCACAGAAAAAAATAACAACCTAGATTTATAATGCTCCAGATGTTTTGCTCAGAATAAGCTTCATTGACCTGAAATATTAAAGTGTACCAGAATGCTCACTGGAGCATAGTTAATGTCTCTGGTAGGGTTTGTTTCAGGATGTTTGGTTTCAATTTCAATGTATTTTGCATTGCGAGCACAATGATCTGCAAAGACATTTAACATTTAAAGCTATATAGTATTTTAAACCTACATATACTGAGTCTGCAGAGTGATTTCCCTTTTGATTTAAAAAACACACACACACATTTTTGAATTACTTTATCCACTTGTTTCCTAAAATGTTGTTTTTGTAGGACTGACTTTATCAAAAATCATTGTTAGGACATATGTGTTTAAAGGGTCTTTTAATTTTTAAATGGTATATCTAAATCATCTTCCTCATGATTAAAAGACACTGTATCACTTCCCTCAGATCTGACCCAAAGGCAGCCTTAATCACATCTGCTCAATCAACATAAAATGACCCAAATAGAGCATCTTTTTTTTTTTCTTTTCACTCTTGTTATATCTGAAGAGACACCCTGGATTTCATAACATCACTCATGCGTAGGAAGATGTATACTTGAATTGTGAAGTAACTGAATACTGTACTTTCCTTAATTTCACAGCTGAATATAAAAATCTGTAAAATTTAAAACTGTTACTACATTGCTGCTGTTACTCCAGTGCAATTTCTCTGAGTTAGACAGGGCCCAAGTGTATCTGTTTCTTCCATCCTTTGTCTCAGTTCTCTTCTTGTCCACTTGAGTCGCAACCTTTTGTCCCCTCCTTTCATCTTTTCCATTGGTACAGTCCTGCCTGTTAACCCTCCCACTCTCTGTTCCCCACTAACCCTAAATACACTCCTTCTCACAGTGTGTGAGCTCTGCCCGTGTACATTCCACTCCTTGTTCCCAGGATGTAAAAGGACAAGAAAGAGTCTTACTTTGTTCATTTGATCTTAGGCTCCCCATACAAGTATATGCTAACCAGTCTACATGTGGAAGGGCAAAGAAACAGATATGACCGACCCACACTGATGTTGCCCTAACATCAACTTCATAAATATATAGGTCCAATAGAGCAGTTACAGTAAATCCCCAATAGGAGGTTGTCTCTTAAAAAATTGTGGGCCATATTCTCTCCTACAAGGAATGTTTGTTGCAGGAGAGAGGAGGGGGCTATCAGAGAACTGGCTGCTGCTCCCTAATTCTCAAGCTGCTCCAGTCCCGGTCCTGGCCCTGGCCCTGATGTAAGTTAGAGCAGCCTTTAGACTGCTCTAATTTACAACAACTGGCTGTGGTCCTGAGAGAACCCTAGCCAGCTGAGAATTGCTATAGGGGAGCTCAACTATGCTACTCACCTTTTTACATCCCCTCCCTCTGACACCATTACACCTTTGGTAGAAATGGAGGGCTGGCTTGGGTGGCTTCTTCTGAATAGTTGCCCAATGAGTGGGTATAATGTTGTCACCTTTTCCCCTTGATGCAGGCAGCATTAAAGTTCTGGCTTATCTGCTTCTTCCCTTGATGGCTGCATCAGGTCTCTTTTCTTCTGCTCACCAGGGGATCTGGTGAGGACTGGAAGGGAGCAACTGAAATGTGCTGCAGCTACTATTTGAAAGAAGCTGCTTAAAGCCAACTGCTATTTATTGTTTATTATCTAGTCTGCAATAATGCCCAAGATATGCTGGGCACTTTCCAAACACAGAGGTAAGTACAGTACAGGTATACACAGAAAGAATGGCCTTGTAATTAAAGCACTCTGAGAGCTGGTTCAAATTCTAGCTCTGCTAGAGACCCCTTGTTTGGCCTTGGGCAAGTCACTTAATCTCTCCTCTCTCTCTGCTACCATTTCCTATCTATAAGTGGAGATGGGAGTACTTCTTTTCCCCTGCTCTGTCTTGTCTATAAGCCTTTCAGGGCTGGTACTCTCTCTCACTGTGTTTGATTAGTGCCTAATACAAAGAGGCCGCAAGTGCAGTTGGGGCCTCTTGGCATTACTGTGATCCAAAGAATTATTGATGATTCTAAGACGACCTTGCCTAAACAAGCTTAGACTGGAAACAAGACTGAGACCACCAAATTCCTTTCACGTAGGCTGCTGAAAGCTCTCAGGCAGCATCAGCTTTCAGTCTGGACTGACCTGCCTTCTCCTCAACCTGTGATTTTAGGGATGAAAGTCTCCCTGTATCTTTACAAGCTCCATCAGCCAACCATCCTCTACCTTTTACTGGTAAATTCAATAGTGCATAAATACCAGGCCAACTATTCACAATAGCTGCTGCTTCTTTTCCTGCCCTTGTTCCTGCTTGATCATCCTCTTCCTTTCTAGCTCTCCTAAGGTGGACAGGTGAGAGCAGTGGAACCATCTTTTCCCCTCTCACAGGCCTCACCGCTTCCATTTTGATGCCTGATTAGCTGAGCTGACATGAGCTGCCGCCAGCCAGTCACTCCCAGACTGGTGCTCATGTTCTGAACAATGACAGCTGGAGATCCCAAGTGGCACCTCCCAGCAGTTTACTAGCCCAGTCACTGTCCTGGAGCAGCAGAAGTAGCCCTGTCTGCCTCGCATATATACCCCCAACCCCGCCTTACCCTCTCACTTTCCTCCTCAGCCCCTCTGGAGGCTGCCACTGAATTATGTACCTGTGCTGCTGTCAAGTGGGTGGTGCCTCTGCTGAGCATCCTGGGGAGCACAGGTATCCACATTATGGCTGTGTTTCCTCAGGAGTACCAGCAGGGAAGAGGCTTCCTGCACCTTTTCCCATGGTAGTGCGTTCTTGTTATGGAAATAATAATTTGGTTCTTAGCTGCCTTTAGTTGGAGGCACAGACTGGTGTCTGAGTTAGATCAAGGTGTTGTTTATTCATAAGATGCTATACCCGTGAGGAGTAACCAATAACATTTAGTTTGCCTATGAAGAAAGAACAACAAAAACAGCATCTTCTGCACAAAAGAAGTGTTTGCTACACAGCAAACAACTTCAAGTACTGAAAGCAACATTCTCCGACTGGTGTTTGCACAAAACTCCCATTGAACACAGCCCTCAAACAATGAAAGTGGTTCTACATATTGTTGCAAAGAAATGTGTTTGGTTTTTTTTCTTGTACTGTGAATTTCATAGCCCTGCTAAATTTTCAGACCAGATCCTGCAGAGTGACTACAGGCCCCCTGGCTGTCAGTGGAAACTGGGAGTGTTCTGTACCTTGCAGGATGCACTAGTCCAGGGGTAGGCAAACTTTTTGGCCCAAGGGCCACACTGGAGTTAAAAATTGTGCAGAGGGCTGGGTAGGGAAGGCTGACCCCATCCCTTATCCAACCCCCACCCACTTCCCGCTGCCTGATTGCCCCCCTAAAAACCACTGACCCATCCAACCCCGTCCCCGCTCCTTGTCCCCTGATTGCCCCCTCCAGAGACCTCGCTACTCTAACTGCCGTCCCGGAACCTCACCCCCTATCTAAGACCCCTTCTTTGTTCCCTGACTGCCCCCTCCCGAGATCCCCCCACCCTAACCACACATCCCCAGGGACCCTACCCCCCATCTAATCCCCCCCACTTTGTTTCCTGACTGCTCCTTCCCAATATCTCCCCACCCTAACCACTACCCCCCAGGACCTAACACCCTCCCCTTACCTTAATCAGCCTGCTGCTCCTTGACCCAGCCCCCCGGCCAGGGAGCACAGGGCCCTGCGGCACCCCTCGCTCGACCCAGCCCCTGGCCGGGGAGCGCGGGGTGAGCCCGGCCTCGGAGCGCAGAGCCCCGCGGCTCCCGTGCTCCGTCGGGCCCCTGGCCGGGGAGCGCGGGGCCGAGCGGTTCCCCGCGCTCGACCTGGCCCCCTGCCGGGGAGCACGGGGTGAGCCTGGCCTGGGAGCGTGGGGACCTGCGGCTCCCACGCTCCACCCGGCCTCTGGCCGGGGAGCGCACACCGAGCGGCTCCCCGTGCTCCACCTGGCTGGGGAGCGCGGGGCCCAGCTGCATGCGCTGCTGGGCCCGGCAAGGGAGAGTGGGGCCCCAGGCTCCCTATGCTCAGCCCAGCCCCTGGCCGGGGAGCATGGGGACTTACAGCTCCCCGCGCAGGACCCAGCCCGCAGCCCGGGAGCACAGGGCGGGCCCGACCCGGGAGCGCGGGGACCCGCGGCAGGCCGGGCCAGCCCGGCCCCAGCTCGCAGGCCGGATGAAAACAGGCAGCGGGCCACAGTTTGCCCAGCCCTGCACTAATCCATTGTAAGATCAGGTCCATGGGTCCTGAAGCTTGAATGTTTTCAGTTCGGAGTATTATTACGCTAGAGAAAACTTGAAAGAAAAGATTGTTAGGACAAAAAGTCCATCTCTATGTTTATGTACAGAGAATTGCACGATACTGCCCTGATCTCAGCTGGGGCCTCTTGGCACTATGGTAATACAAGCAGAGTGATGAAAAGAAAAAAACAGTGTGAACTGGCAGGATTTTTTGCACTTCCACTACTCTGGTTGAAAATGTATGTTTTACTGAGGACTTTCTTCTCAAAGCTTATGTCCCAGCTACTTTTGCTTTTTGAGCTTTTAGTGAAATAGTAACCTTCTGGTTATGTATTATCGCAGTCTGTAGTTGCACAAAAACTGTGATCTCACAAATGGAGTATTATGATTTCACTGCAATGTCATACAGGTGGAGCAACTGGGTTCTGAGGGAGGAAATTCCTAACTGAAACATCAAGAGATATGATAATTAACAAATAGTAAGAGCAACTGTTCTTCTACTCTCTCTCACTAACATCATTATTAATAATTACCACATACTACATGTGAGGATTGCGAAGAGCTTTAAAACATAAAGTAGTAAATTATTTAAAATATGCATGAGAGAGTTGACTATATTTAGGTATGCTTGCTATGTTTTAAAATTTCCTTCTTGTATAAAAAGACCTTCTTTAAAAACACAGCTCTCTCAAACACAGCTCTGGATCTCTAGACTTTATAATTATCCAAGGGACAGATGTTAAAATGCTTAGCAAATTTTATTTTAAAATACATACCAGGATTTCAGCAGGAACTGATTATGCAGCTATTTCTTTAGACCAGCTTACTCCAGCTTCTTTTGTTGATTGCTATTCAGGGCTTTAAAAAGGCAAACAATGCTTGCTATTTCTTTTGTCGGTGAGCTGGATTGATGGCACGTGTATTGTCTGTTGGTATTATTGAGACTAGTCTAGGTTTGCTAAACTCTGGGACGGTAAGGGAACGATGACACGGGGCTGACGCACAGTGAGACTTTTCATATATGCTTTGTGCCCCATACCAATCCACAGTGAAAGCGTGAGCAGCCTCTAAGGAGCGGAGAGTCTGACACTGGAAAAAAAACGAGCGAGCTGCAATGAGAAGGGGGGGATGGGCAGAGCAGAGGAAGAATCCTTTTCTGTTGTTTTCTCTTGGAGAACGTGAAAGGCTCCCCATGCAGATTTCAGTGCTGTTCAGAGGAGCCTGTGTATGTGCAGAAGGAGAGCAAGATCCAGAAAGACATTAATTATACTGTCAAAAGCTGCTTGTTTAATTTCAGTGCTTTTCATCAACTAAACTGGAGCTGCACGGTGCCCTAGGAATTTTTGTGGGGGGTTTTTTTGAGAATTTTAGTTCCTTTTAAAGTGAAAGATTGACAGCATGTGCCTCAGTCAGGCATAATGTGGGCAGATTCTGTGAATGCTTCCATCTGCAGCTCCTCCAATGTACCTTAGGCCATGGTTACACTTACAGGATTATAGCGGTATTGGTTATAGCTGTCTTCATATACAGCTATAGGGATAGCGCTATAGTGTGGCCACACTGACACCCGCCAGCGGTATAGCATGGCCACATTTGCGGCACTTCAGGCGGCATTGGGAGCAGCGCATTAGGGCAGGTATCCCAGCATTCAGATGGGTGCAACGTGCTTTTCAAACGAGGGGGGTGAGGGGGGCCGTGTTGTGTGTATGGGGAGGGAGAGAGCGAGTGGTTTTTCCAACCTTCTGAGAGCCTGTCAGTGCGTGTCCATTCACAGAAACGATTAGCAGGCTTTGTTTTCACTCAGGCTCCCTCCTTAAACATTTGTATTGCTTATCTGCCGAGTTAAGAGAGAAACTCTAAAAAGGTACTTCCGCGTTCCTCCAGCCGAGTTCAAAAGAAAGGAAAGAGACGTCAATTGCCTTAAATGGCTCCAGGCATCTGAAGAGATCACTTATAGCGCAGTGGGTGTCCACATTCTCGCCATAGCGCTACCGCGTGAGCGCTACAGCCCTTATTCCCCGTGCGGAGGTGGATTACCAGGAGCACTATAACTCCGAGGTTATAGTGCTCTACATGCCTCGCCAGTGTGGATGGATAGTGAGTTATAGCGCTCCTGACAGCTTTATAGTGCTATAAAGTGCCAGTATAACCAGGGCCTTAGTCTTTATCTATAGCAGCCCTGAATCCCATATTGTCCATGCCAAATTGCAAGGTGCTCTTTGGTTATGGGGCAACCTCTGAAGTTTGGAAGGATCAGTCAATTTAATTAACCCCTGGATGTTTTGAACATATATTCACAACTTTCCTTCTTCTCTTTCTCTGCTTTCCCTCCCTATCTGATACTCCTTCCTTGCACCTGAGATTCCCTTTTTCTGGCCCCAATACCTCACCTCCTCTTCGCTGCTTCTTGCCCTTCTAAACTTTTATCTGTATCTCTCTCTTCCAACAGACCCCCTTCCGTGAGTGCTCTCCCATCATGGTTCTTTCAAGCCTTGCACTCACTCACTGGATGATTTCTTTTCAAGTCCATGTTTTATGACGTCGTCTGGTCCAATGTTCCTAAAAATGCATCATCCAGCTTGGAGACTGGAAAGATCTTAAAACACACTGGTTATGACCGAGATTGCTAGACAACCTTTGGCCAAAGAAGTATTTCAGTGCAGGCAGAGGATAAAGGCCAGTTAGAAAACAGGAGAAAGAATGTACTCCAATACTACATGAGATAGATCAACTCTATCAGGTTATGCTCTGAAACAGGAGAGATGAATAGCCACATCTTATTTTTCACAATTAGGGGGAAAAAAAACTATCAATGAATTTTAAAGAGAGAGAATGTTATGACCATTATAAACATTGCAATGACTACTCTTGTTGGAAAATATTCCCTGCTGTGGATTTCCTATGTCTTCTGTATTTCATGCTTAGCCTGAACCCATATTGGCAGCAAAAATATATGTGACTGTAAAACTGAGCCAGCTCAAATGACTTTGTTCTGGGGTAACTTCCAAAAACTTTTATTTTCTAAATTCCCAACTGTTTGTCTTGAGAGAACCATCTAAGTGAATGTGTTTAATGCACTGTAATATTCCTGGTCTAGCAATTGACTTCATATGAGCCACTTATAAACATAAAAAATCTAGTCAATCCCATTACATTTAATATTATAACTTGTTCACTATGGCATGGTGATCTCGCTAGCCAGTAGAGGACTTTTCAGATAATAGCTATTCATGTATTTGCTTTGTATTAATTCTTTTTTTATTCTGTTTAGCAGGCATGAATCTTATTCTTGTTTACTTTAGATGTGTGACTTTATCAGAAATTTCAGGAGGCTGATCCTTCTATACTTTGAAAAAGTGGCAATAAATCTATGGATTATCAACGGGGGCTCATTAGAATGTATATATTTTTCAAGTAACCATGTTAGCTGATATTGCCAGAAATAAATTTGATTAGCCATGTAGACAGAGTTGTGAGGCCAAATTCTGCTTTGAACTACCCTGTGCAACCTGATTGCCTTCAGCAGAATTGTACTGATGTGAGTGAAAGCAGAATTTTGGCCTATTTTCATAAATCTTCTCCCAAAGGAAGTGGTGGAGGATCTTTTTAAAAATAGGCCAAGCAAAACACTAGACAACGTATAGAGCAATTGTGCATCATAAAGGAGTGGAAATAGAAAGCCTGGTGGGTCTTTCTGTCTATAACTTATATGGCCAGAATTTTTAAAGGGGACTAGTGGTTTTAGATGTGTCTATTTAAAGTGTCCAGCTTGAGACTTCTTAAAGAGGACTGACTTTCAGAAAGTGCTGAGCACCCTCCCTTGTGAATATCAGCCCCTTCAAGGGATTCAAGTTGAGCACCCAAAAAGTGAGGCAGCAAAAATCACTAGTTACTTTTGAAAATCTTGGCCTATATTTCAATAAATTCTCTCTACAAGCATGTGGAAATCCTGAAAGAATAATGTTGTGATAACTCCAAGGAGTTATCTTAAAGAATGATGATTGAGATGTACAACAAACGTATCTTAATATTTGGTTACCTTATCTGCTATAGCTGCTGATGGAAGTTTGATATGGTTATATAGGAGTCATAGGCAATGTGGTTTTCCCCCTTGATTTTGACATTTTAAAATATTTATATGGGAGTCAGTAGCCACTGGCAGGTGGGTGGTGAACAGTGAGTGAATGAGTGAATGAGAAGGTAAACACCTGTACACATTTTACTGGGAATCTCAGGAGAAGAACACATAACACTTGCTTCAAAGGAGGCTATTAGAAAGCAACAACCGCAGGAAAAAAATGAACAAAAGCTATAGACTTGCCCTGATTACTTCAGTGGAGCTATCCTGATTTATATCTGGTGCCTTGTATAAGGTCACCCAAAATGAAGACTAAGTTCATACAGGATGTTTGCAAGACTTAACCAATCTTTAGACAGGTTTGCTCTGAATTTTTGAGTTTGTAACAACACTGGAAACCTGGCAAGTTTTGCGTCATTTCAGGTTGCATTGCAATGGTTGTACATTGCTCTAGTAATTATGACTATTCCTTGGTTTTCCCTATATTTACTGTGTCATCCTAAAACATACCCAAATTAATAGGAAATGAAACAATTGCAATAAGTAATTCTTAAATTCTCCCAGCAGCTCACACTTGTGCCTTGTTTGCAATACCTTTTGGCCATAGGTAGTTTTATTGGCTCATATATTTTTGCTGGCTCAAATATCTATTTCTTGGCACTAGGGAGGGGAAAAAAGCCTGAAAATGAAACAGGCCTGCATGCGTCCCTCACAGAGTTGGCTGAATATTTGGCTTCATGTCCATAATATGTTCAAGCTATTCACCTGATCTCTATCCCTTCCTCCTTCATGGTTAGAAGCATTTAAATGTGAGTAAGGTAGTCTTTCCCCCAAGGGTTTGCTGCACATATGCTTGTGGAAATACTTCCTCTTTATCTCACAGGTCTTGTCTGAGTAATCGGTAGAAGAGTGAAACCTTGTAAAGAATTATAAATCCAAATGGGTACCTGACTGTGTTCCTCCACTTTTCCTGGTCTTGTAGCAGCAGATTCACCCTCTGATGGTTGGGAAGCAGGAACTGGGGATCTGACTATTTATTTATGAGCAGAGGGAAGCATGTTTTTTTGTTGTGGTGGTTTTTATTTTGTTTGGGAAAAGCTGTGATATGTATCACACTTTGTATTCATTCCACTTCAGCCAGGCAGTTCATAACTGGCTGGGAAGCTGACAAGTATTTGTGAGTCTAGAAATTGCCACTCCCTTTGCATTTTTGTGGCTTTGGTTCACAACAGCAGTGTTTATACATTGTGAAACTGATAAACAGATTTGATTCTGATCTCTTGTCAGCATTAGAGCGGTGTAATTTCATCAACTTCATTGGTGTGACTCCTGACTAACTCTGGTATCCTAGAGATCTAAATCAAGTATGAAGACTTAGGGGGAAATCCTGGCCTCATTGAAGTCCATGGGAATTTTTCTACTGACTTCAATAAGGCCAGAATATCACCTTTAGTATTTTCTGTATTCTTCCTTCCTGCTCAGAACACCACCTGGCCCTAACATTAATCTGCCTCTTATGACTCCACCTCCATATTGGTCCGTTATATGTGTTCACGTAGTCTGTCTCTATACTACAAGCTGAGGTCTGGTGCATTGTAATCATAGTAGCACGAACCCACCTGAAATTGGTAGGCATATACTTGGTATGACTCAGCCATGCATCCGCTGCCACTGTCCTTGCTATGCTGTTATTTATACTCTCACTAACTTGATAAAAACTAGTGCAAGCATGTGTACAAAAAGCAGGGAAATCACACCCCTACCTCATAATGTAGATGAAGCCTTATAACCATGTCCAACTTTCAATCACCTGTTACAGGTGTAGATTTGGCACTGTGTGTGTTACTCAGCATTCAAATGGCAGCTCAGCTGTCTTTCCTTGGCTCTTGCAGATGATGGATAGGATGACACATGCATCCTTTTTTCCCATAAGTCTATTTTACCACCGGCAGTTAGTCACAGTACAGCAAACAGGTGTTCCCAAGTCCTCTTTGTGGGTAACTTTTCCAGTTAGGCTTTATATACCATATGGTGTTGTGTCAAAATAGAGCAGGGCTTCTCCTAAGTGAAGGAATGACTGTGTAACAACACAGCATGCACCTGGGACATCGTGGGCCCAGCAAGAAGAACAAGAAGTTCCACATGGCTGTTAATCGGAGTTTAAGAACACAGGAGAAAGTAAGAAATGGCAATTCCATTCCCTGTTCCTTGTGTGCTTCTGTAACATTTGTGTCACCTAGCTCTTGGGCTCTCTGTTGAGCAGCTGTGATTGTTGTGCAAAGATATGGATGTGGCTGCAAAACCAAAGGGCGACCTCCATTTCAGGAAGTGGGGTTCTGCATTGCAGGGAGTCACAGGCTGTGGTCTACACCAGGCTCTGGTTGCTCTGTTGGGCTGGAGTTTATGTAATGTTTACATTTTAAAAAGTAAGCATTAAACACAAACACGCTATATCTAAAAAACCTGTTGGTTATTATGTGTATTACTGTAGTGCTTAGGAGCCCCAGTCATGAACCCAGATCCCATTGTTCTAGGCACTGTTCCCACAGAGCCTGACAGACCCATGGCTTTACCATAAGATAGCTGCTGGCAAGGAACTCTCAGTGAGGGATCCTCCACTCAGGAACTTACTTACTTTTTTTGCAACTTTTTACTGCCCTAAAAGGGACATCTGGTTCTCTAGGCTTTTTCCAAGTGATAAATAGAGGGTGCTATTTAATGGGATGTTATGTTGATGGTTGATCAGTTTTTTGCTGTCATTGGGCCAGTTTATACATATTTTCTCCTTAATTTAGAGAGTGCTGATTTTAGATATTTAAATAGTACAATAAAATATAGTCTGCCCGTTAGTACTTGATAGCACATGTATCTAGTTAGTCATAGCCTGCAGTATTTGATGTATCTAGTTAGCCACAGCCTGCAGTATTTGATTTTATGTTTACATTTACTGTGCTGGGCTGTTTGTGATTAAATAAATGCCCCTAAGACATACCATCAGACCCAGATTCTGGTTCATCTTGGCACTTTCTTGTCATCACCATCCCTAACTATGGTTTCTGGTCTGGGGTGTGGGGAGGGGCAGCATTGGAATTCATTCCAGCGGTAAACACCTAGAAGTCAGTTCCCCTCTCCTCCTGATGCCATGACCAGGTTTAGCAGAGCTGCAGCAATAGTATGCTGTTAGTGAGCTTTCTCTGAAATAGTCTGATGGAGAAAGCACTACAGGCTCCCAATTATTTGTAACTAGAGACAGTCAAATGTTTTGAAATGTATTGAAAAAAATCTTCTGACACTTCAAATTGCATCAAAAAAATGGGAGACAAGCTTTGATTAAATGTTAGAGAGGGTTTTCCTCATTTTAAGACCAGCCCTAGTTTTAATATACCTTCTATTCTTGTCCTGCCCCTAATGGCAGTATGGAACAATGTTTATATATAGTGCCCATTTGATAACTAGCTGCACTATAGTGTGCAGTCCATAGCAGAAAGGGAAGAGGAAACAAAAAGGGAAAAGTTAGACAATATTTGCCAAACACAAAGAGATTCCAAATATAGATCAGCAGGTAGATATTAAAACAAATAGGTCAAATGAACAAAATAAATACTCATTAAATAAGGCTAAAGAGCTATGCAAAATAAGGATTTAATATAATGTTGCAGGATCACTATCATTTCAGCTTGCAGCCACTGAGATGGCCTCAGTCTGTGGTCTAAAATCTATGGGGATACAGACTCTTAACCCCAGAATACATCATTTGTGCTGCAAAGAGGAATTGGTGGGAAGCTTTCTTACAATCCCAGCACCTGCTCCCCTGCATAAAGAACAGGAGAGGGCATGACCAAAGTGTAGGGTGCTCCAGCTGATTTCCAGCCCCTGCGCTGCTCTGAATTGTATCCAGTGCTTACCCAGCCCCATGGGATTGGAGGAAGAGAGCAGAAAACCCATTTTTTACCACTCTCTCTTCAGCTGAGCTGAGTACTGGTCTGGAGCACCTGCAAATGTGAGCCTGGATGTTTTTAGCTGACTGGTTCCATTGCTTCTCTCTGTCTTTATAGGGATAATTTGAAAACAACTAAACAGTGTCATAAAGGGGAAGTTCCCAGCCAGGTAATCTTGAGATATGAGGAAATGCGTTCTAGGGAAAAGATAAGCCGGAGCTCAAAGTTTGGATCTAGATGTGAATATTGATCTGAGCAGTCATCAGGTTTCAGAGCTAGGATTCTGGTTTGGAGCCTTCTTTATTCCAAATTGGTGGTGAAGGTGATATTTGTATTGTAGTTGTAGCCCTAGGCCAGCTAAGATTCTGAACCCATTGTTTTAGATAAAGAGATCATATAAGACAATTCCTGTGCTGAGGAGTTTACAGCCTACACAGGCAAAGAGTAGAAGGGAAACTGAAAAAGGTGAAATGACTTGCCCAAGGTAACATAGAAAGTCAGTTTCAGAGGTTGGAATAGAACACGAGTTTGCTGATGCCCAGTCCAAAAGATCATTCTGTCTCTGTCATCTTTTAGGTGCCACAGTGCAGTAAGGAATGCTAGGGTTTGCGCACACATAATGAGGCAGTGAACAGAAAGGGTTGTTATGGCTTTTTTGGCTTTCGTTAAAAGCAAGACGGAGCAAGTTATTTCCTGTAGGAATACTGCAGTATGTTCATCTTCCATTATTTGTGCTAGAAATGATTAGCAGCGGCAGCTTTTACCGTAATTACACAGATCATAATTAAAACATTTTTGTCTTATGAGCTGTGGCAAATGCAGACTTTCTGTTAGGCAGCTCTTGGGAACAAAAGCAGTTCCCATGGTATAGTAAAGTGCATGTTACAAAAGAAGAATTGGCAGATGGGTTCAGGACTTGTTTGTACCCAAAATACATAGCACCTGCAGGAGACAATGTGCCAAACTTTCTCATGGGTAATTTGAGTTCAGATCTGAATGAAATCCACGCTGCCCATTGAGCAAACTTGTTAGCATACGTGCTTCCCAAAACACAGCAGAATAGCCAGGGCTTCACTGTCCAGTGGGGAAGGCCTGCAGGTGCACACTGTGGGGCAGCGTCCTGTGGTGGCACCCTCCACAGCAGCATGAAGGGTCATGGAGGTATGACAATGGGTAAACCAATAGAGAGGTGTAGGCATGACCATGGGTTAATTAAATCGATCTACTAGTCAGCATCCCTGGCTAATGGAGGGGTGGGTAGCAAGTGCAGCTTCTGTTACTACCCGTCTATTTATATGGCCCCTATCTCCGTATTTTTCTGAACACTTCTTAGACATCCATGAATTTTACTCAAAACACTTGTGTGAACTAGAGAAATAGTCTCATCCCTGTTCTATAGACAGAGATCTGAGAGACAGAGCAATCTTATCTGACATAGCTAAGGTCACACAAGAAGCCTGTGACAGATTCAGGAATTGAACTACATTCTCCAGAGTCCTAGCCCAGTGCCTTCACCACAAAACTACGTGCCCCCATCTAGCAGCAGCTATACCAGTACTTTGTACCGTCTGTCTCCCTCAGTGATCTGTGCAAGGCCTGTTTACTCAAGCCTGGTGCAGCACTCTAGGATTGGTCAGCAAGGAGTAGAGATGTTAAATAAAAAGTTAAACCCAAACCAAAGGGCTAGATCTGAAACCCTCTACACTTTGGGAAGCTCACACCTGGAGTTACTTTGCCTCTCTTGACTTACTTCTCCCTTGTGGCAATGTAAAACTCCAGCTGTATGCAGGCCTGAACTTTGGGAAGTTCATGACGTAGCTTGTGCCTACCTTTAATGTTTACAGAACTCCTTTTTGACTTATAACTGTGTTTTACCCAATTTGAGGAGTTAGCAAGATGGTGGTAGAGGAAATCCAGAGGGCCTGAGCTCCTGTTTTGGCCAACGAATAAAGAATCAACTAGTTTTCAGCTGTTTTCTTTTGGAATTTTTAATTTCATATACATTTTTGCTGAGTGACTGACTCAATCTCAGTTAAAGAGAGTACTTTTTAAAACGCATTCACCCTTATAAATGGAATGCACATATCACATCTATCTGTTTGCTTGCTATTGAGACTCTAATCCTGCATTTCTTGTGACCCCAAAACTCCCACTGAAGTCAGTGGGGAATTTTGGATGAGCAGCTAATGCAGGATCAAGCCCTGTGTGATGCTAGTGATTTAGCTAACCTGAAGTGACTGACTCCATTTGACACACACACACTCACAGGGTGATGTGTAGGCTGTGTTGCATGGCTGAGTAAATGGCATTATTCTACTGGGAGTGTTTTTCAGCCCATGTTGCAATGAGATCTAACAGTATTTAATCTGACTGTGAACCATGCCAAGAAAAATGAAGCATTGCAATTTTTGCGGTAAAAGACATCTCAAGGCTCAGTTCCCAGTGCTGTCAGGGGAGAAGTGACACCTGCGTCAGAACGCGGCATGGTAAGCAGGGCAGCAGTTCATCACGTGTTTTTGTGTGTTCATTTATTCTGAAAAAATCACGGAAGAAGGACAGAAAATATTAATTAAAAACATCGGGCAAAATCCTGAAGTCTGCCTCAGTTTCCCTCCTTGGCCAGGCAAAACTCCCCTTTGGTTTGAATGATAGTTGTGGGTAAGAATGGAATGAACACTGACAGGGCTTAGGGACAGTCTCGTTTAGCCTATGGAGTGTATTAAAATGTCATGTGACAATGGCAAAAAATTGCAAAGTGAGTCACTTTCTTTTATCACTAAACAGGGAACTTTATTAAAAATAAAGGTACCAGCACTAACCCTAAAATTACTTTCTGTCTCAGCTACATGGTAGAGCTTCAGCCTGGAACCCACCCAGCCTCCTTTTCAGCTACAGATTTAAAGGAACAGCGCTCCCACTTTATGAGCTTTTTCTCATCTCTCCCTTCGCCTGTTCTCCTCTACTACTTTCCCTGGGCTCTGCAGGATCCAAGTCTCCCTCACTTCCCTCCTTCCTCCTCCTACTCTCTCCCCCCCCCCCATCTCTTTTCAGTGTTCCAGGTCCTTCCCTGAAGCAATTCTTCAGCAGAGGGTCAGACAATTTGAAGCTGCTTGGTATCTAAGGTGACCAGACAGCAAGTGTGAAAAAGTGGAATGGGGGTGGAGGTGGGGGGTTATAGGAGCCTATATAAGAAAAGCCTCAAATATTGGGACTGTCCCTAGAAAATCGGGACATCTGGTCACCCAATTGGTATCTTTACAGACCTCTGAATCTATGCAATGTAGTCTTTTCCTATGGGGCAATCAGTCAGCAAAAGGGATGACACATCATATGACATTAGATAAATATTCCCCTATAAGCCAGGAATTTTGTGAGGCCCTTTGAAAAGCCACTGCCCTGACTACCAGCAGCTGCACTTTAGGAAAGGGGGTGAAGAAACAAAGAGAGGGTATTCATCCTGAGATTAGTAGTCCGAACAGACTCTCAGTGTCTGCACTCCTCCTTGGTGAGCCATGGTCAGGGTTGGTCTAGGAAGCCCAATTCCATTCCAGAGAAGCCTGTGCTGATGTCACCAGTCGCTGCCAGCTCGTATCAATGGCTGTCATTGAGAACCACCAGACAGATGCCTCTTCTGTATTTTAAAGGAGCCAAACAGAATTTGGAAAAGCCAGAGTGAAAGGACTTTAAAAAAAAAAAAGAGAAAAGAGCAAAACTGGCTGTGATAGGTGCATATAGTCCAATGGTCTTTAGTTCTCAAATAGCCAAGGGAGTCTGCAGGGGAGCAGTAGATGGGGAGCCAGCCTGTATCAATATGCTGGATGATTTTCCTCTGTGTAAAATATTAATTATAACAGAAAAGGCTGTGGTGCTGCCTGAGCACAGGCAATGCTGTTGTGTTCAGTGGGCTAGAGAATTGCAGCTTGTCCTGCAGAAGGAATACAGCGTTGATTGTCCCTGCGCGTATAGTACGAAAGGTTTCCAACAACACTGATGCTCTGTATGGTAATTCTCATTTGTTCGCTGGAGGAGAGGGTGAGGGAAAGGGAGGAGGCATTGGGGGAGCCTGGGGGCAGCTCTGCACTCATGGGAAGCATGCAGCAAGCAAGGTCGCTGAAAATAATTAAGCTCTGATTTGCTGATGAAGCTGTTTAGAATCCATGGCTGAGAAGTATCACAGGTATGGACAGAAGAGCGACATGCTGAGAGCATCCTGATTGGTTAAGGCAGCTGGGTCACAGAGGCCACCAAGGCTCAAGCAGTGCTTCTCCCTGCCCCCCCACCCTTAATCCTTGGGTTGTGTGTGTGGCAGATAAACGCCAAGGCAAGAGTGAACGGATGGCGGATTCCACGCACATCAGGCAGCCCGGGATGCTTGCTTTTTCTTCTTCGGGCTGCAGGGAGGGCTCTGTTCCAGACATGAGTGGGGAGAAACCTAAAAAAAAAGCTTTTTATCTAGTGAGGATGAAGCCACTGAAGGAGCCTGCTACCAATAACAACAATGTATCTTTTGTGATACACTGTCACATAGGCAAGGAGATCAAACATATCTGCAGCAACTGCAGTCGCGGGGAGGAAGCCCGTGACGGTGAGTGCTGCGATTTTGCGTGTGAGAGAAACAGAAAAGTATGTTTGCTTGTAGGGTATGCGTGCACCACTGTCAGATGCTTGATGCTTAGCTTGCTACTTAATGGACTGCAGGAGAATAGAACAGGAGGCACAGAATGAATGTAATGAGCAAGTATTCAGCACAGTGACCAGAGAGAAGCCAGGAGGACAGTTCTCTTAGTAACCTCGTGTTAACAGCTAATGGGGAAAACTCTCTCTAGTTGCCATAGAAATTAGTGCATATATTAATTGGTCTCACCATTGTTGCTATTAATTTGTTAAACTGGTGTTTCTGACTTGGTGCATCAACTTTTTTCTTCACCGTGCAGCAGTAGACTTTGCCTGACTTAATTATCGGTATTTGGAAGTGTGTGTTACCGGGAATCAATCTTGTGTGATATTTCGCCATGCTGTCAGCAACGAATCACTGGGGGGTGTTTGTGGTTATATTGGAATGAATACAGTGTTCTTCAGCAGACAACTGCTACTACATCCTCCCCCACTCCTTTTGGGGTTGAGCAAAACCTCAAAAGGTATTCCAGGAGAGTGACAATAAAATCACAGGTGTTTTGTACTGGTAAGTATGCGCTTTTTATGTTCTGTAAAAGCAATGTATAAAGAGAGCGAAGACAAATTGTTTGGATGTTGCTAGAGTAAGCAATTAGGAGAAGGAGAGAACTAGAAGAGGCATAAAACCATCGATGCAGAAATAGCCTCACAGATGGTACCCCACATACTTGTTTAATATGAGTTTGTTTTGTTGTGTTGCTTTATATTTTACTTCAGATTTGAAGGATCTTGAGTTAGAGCTAGTTAAAACTGATACAGTAGGCAGAGCTCATTTCCTGAAGGTCAGAGAGAGGATTTTTGACTGTAAATGTACTATGTAAATGTAATAATTCTCTGGGCTGCTTGCTGTTTGTGGTGCTTGCCACTTTATTTCACAGCTTTTGACACTGGGGCTGGTTCTGGAATTAACAAAAAGCTGCTTAGTTTGCTCTCAGCAGAGGAGCAAAATATTATTTGGGATCTGCTAGTCCTTTGTCAGCCACAGGTCTGCAGCTTAATAAAGTAGCTATGGTTTTGCTAATGTCTCTTCAAAATTAGAACCCTGATAGTGTAATTATAGTTGCCTTTGACTAAACTGCAAGTGAAGCTGAATGGAATTCCTTTTGGCGTGTAGAGTATGGAGATGCACATTGGGTTAAACTCCCTATGGGTGACACCAGTGCAATGCAAAAAAAGAAATCGGACTATACTATGTACCTTTTTAGAAGTGCTTCTCCTCCCTCCCCCAACCTATATATTGCTGGTGTCAGCAAGCCCCATGGATATTGAATTGAAAGATTTGTAAAGCAGTTGCAAGTACTTTATAGTGTTAGCATGATTCATTTATTCCTAAAAACAGACTAAGCCACTTTTTTAAAAATATGCATTGCCAGATTAATTGAATTGATGCATAAATAGATTACATCAACATCCTTTGTCACTTTCCATAGGCTTGTATGTATAACTGCAAGCACAGTAAGCAGAGATCGTAGCTGCTCTTTCTTTTAACAAATGTGTGCGCTTATGTGTGTAACCTCATTTGCATGTATCCTTTAGCAGAGTCTGATGCATAGTACTATAATCTCCCTTTTTATGTTAATCTGTTCTGTTTCTAATTTTCAGTGGGATGTAGACTAATAGCAATATCTTACTAGTTATGAGAGAACCCAATAACCCGAGAAATACAAAAGCACAGGCAGGCTTTCAGCTTACAGACCTTTGGGACATCTCAGAATTCTGATTTTTACCTCTTGGTACAGTGGTATTATAATTCATTCTTCCTCATTTAAATGGTCTTTGACCATCATAATTTTAAAAGGATAGAGTTTGATTTACACCTGTTAACTCTTTTCTTGCTATAAGTGCCATCGGTTTCTTATGGAATGCTAGGAGGTAATGAAACTGTATTTCCAGCTATGTATGCAGAAAGTGAGAAGTCCATGAAGGAACTTGAGCACATAGATGGGCATAGTCAGACCCGTGAGAGAGGAATTCATGTTAGCAGCTGCATTTTGGATGGACTGGTGAAGTGGGAAGTAAGCAGTTAACAGAGGAAGAGTTTGCAGTGCTCAAGGTGGAAAGTGAAGGAAAGTTTTAGCAGTAGCATGGAGAGCAGAGGGTGAATTTAGAGCTGGTGCGGTTTGAGGATTAAAAAGCTCCAAAAAAGAGAGAGAGGAATGTAAAACACTAAGGCTGCCTGTCTGGGTGACAGAGAGGATGGTGATGGAAATGGAAGGGGCATAGAGCTGTTTGTGAGGAAAGATGAGTTTAGTTTTCACCCGCTGAAGTTTGAGTTGGCATCTGGACATCTAGGATGGAGTGTTCCGGAGGCAGTCAGATATGCAAGGCTGAACAGACAGGATGAGGTCAAGGAGGGACAGGTACCAGTCGTCATCTCGGAGATAACTAAAGCCATGAGAGTAGATGAGGTCATCTAGGAATAGAGTCAAAAGAAAAGAGGAGAGGAGTGAGGACAGAACCCTGAAGAATGCCACTAGGGCGCTGAAGAAGGGTGGGGGGCAGGAGAACCAGGGAAGAATAGAATTTCAGAAGCCCCAGGAAGAGAGCAGAGGTAGAGAAACTGTTTTGAAAATGGCAGAGAGATCAAAAAGAATGAAAATATGCCCAGTACTTAACCAGGAAGACACTTTCATAGGTGGAGAAGGGGTAGAATTGGATTACAGCAGATCCCAAGTGCTCTGGAAGTTGAAGTGATAAGCATAAACTGGGATATGATGAGTAGCTTCAAATCACGTTGATTTCAGTAGCTGCTGAATGTGATCCTGGCAGGACTGGGCCTGAGTAGACTGCATGCTTGAGGATTTTAGAGGCAATGAAGTGGTAGTTGGAGACGCAAGTATGGAGGAAAAAAACAACCAAAAATCTTCTGTTTAGGCAAAAAGATAGTTAACCTGTGGTAGGCAAACGCATGGTAAAATCCTAATGAAGTTTTTAGTTTTCACACGTGTTAGCCATTTAAGGTACACCCTAGGCTCCCCCATGGGGTATATCTACACTGTAGCACAAGGTGCAATTGCAGCTCACGCAGACATACTCACATTATCTTTAATCTAACTACTGCAGGGACCCGCAACAGTGAAGTCACATCAGCATATGTTTCAGGAAGAGCTATACAAACCAACCTGGAGCCATGGGTAATTATTCACACAGCTAGCCCACACGGGCCTGCACGCAGCCATGGCTTCATTGTTTCAGGACTTGAGCTAGCTAGACTACAGGTAGATCAGGCATGTGTACTTGATTGGCATTCATGCCCTGCGGTTGCAGTCTAGACATACCTATAACCTTTACTTCGACCTGCTCACGTGGGAGAAAGCCATGAACAGTCTTGTCTTTACAAGGAATTTTTACCAGTGCTAGTTACCATGTTGACTAATGCGCAGTAAAAACAGGCAGGCTTTCAGCTTACAGACCTTTGGGACATCTCAGAATTCTGATTTTTACCTCTTGGTACAGTTGTATTATAATTCATTCTTCCATTCAAACACACGTTTTTTCCTAGTATGCATGCATCCTAAATTAAAGGAACATCCATGGCCCAGATTGTGTACCTTTTGTACACTACCCTGTTCTAGGAGTATTGCTGGGTTACACTACCCCACAGGGGAGTTCTGGGAGCTCCCGCAAGCACAGTATGTGCTATTATTTTGTGTAACCACCATCTGTCTGGGTCCCTTCTGCACAGCTGGTTAGTTCTGCTGGCCAGAATGTAGTGCATAGCTAAGATCCCATTGCTTCATTCAGTTTAGAGTGTCTTGCACACCGGGGAGTAACAAAGAGCGCTGTCCTTGTGGTGATGGAGCACAGGATTGCTGTTGGGCCTGGCCCTTGAATAGGGACAAAGGATCAAGCAGGATTGTGTGTGACATAACACACAGGTATCTTTGTGGTACCTATTTAAGGGTTATAGTAGCAAGCTGATGATTTACATGATACTTTCCTTAAACACTGGAAATTGAAACCATTTCAACTGGCAAGACTGCAGTTAAAGAAAAAGGGGGAAAATCACACCTTCAATCTTTAGGTGCTGGAATAAGGCCAACTTCCTTATCCAAAACTTAATTTCTTTGCCTGAGGCAAGCAGTTAACTAGATTTTTACAGGATTGTAATGAATCATTCATATTCCACTAAACTGTTTGTGGCAGAAATCTCTAGCCCCAAAATAAAATGGCTGTACACAATCAAAGATCCTTGCAAGCCTTGGCTAACCATGAGAGATTCACTGGCAAGAATGTACAGAAAATCACTCAGAGCACTGGGCTTATTATAGAGAGTCCTGGCAATCATTTAGACGCAAGGCCCTGTGGAACTTCCAGTATTGACTGAGGTCTTTGAGGAAACCACAGATTGGGGAAACTAGCAAAAAAAGTCACTGCTCCGAAAGGTGAGGCCCAAAAATCAGGGTTCCAGTTCTTTGCTCCCTGCCCCCAGGAGTCTGAGTAATTCCCTTTTTCTCCAAAGAAAGTTAGTGGTAACCTGAAGGAGAAAGTGCAGCAGGAAGTGCAGCAGGCTTCCCTGTTATAGAACAGTCTATTCTTATAATTGTTTGCAGTTTTAAAACTGGGAGGGGAGGAAGAGAAAAGAATAGTTTGGGGTTATTGCCCACAATTGTGAAAAAAGGAAAACAAAAGAAATGATGGTCGGAAAGGTGGAAATAGGTGGGCTTGGTATTTTTTTAAATTACTTTTTGTGTTTGTGACATTTTGATCAGCCTGTCTCATTCTCTTTAGATGCTAGTGATGCAGGGGTGTACTGCAGAGAGTGTTAGGGGAAAGACCCACCAGTCTGCCATCTCCTTCCAGTTTCAAAGTCTTTAGGGAGCAGCCACGTGGCCTGCTTTAAAGTCTTTAGGGAGCAGCCAAGTAGCCTGCTTCAATCTTGCTTCTCTCTGTGGACTTTGCTGTCTTCTAAGCTTAGATCCCATCTTTTGAGGTGACATGACTTCCCACTCTCTCATGCTGAAGATCAAGCTGGAAAATATTATTTAAGCCTGTCAAAGAGAGAGCAACACTGAATGCTTGCCATTAAAACTTTGGTGGTGGCAGTGGTCCAAAAAGCGAACAAAATGTTTGAAAGTATAAAAGACTGGGATAGCAAATAAAGTTGAAATTACTGAAATGTCAGTCTATAACTCAGTGGTTGTCATCACCTTGAATGCTTTGTTGAGTACTGGTCATTCTGTCCTAAAATAGATAGAGCCAAAATAGAGGGAGTTCAGAGAAAAGTGGTCAAAATGAGTAAAGGCACTGAAATACTTCCACATGAAGGGAGATGATGAGTAAAAAGGGACATAATAAAGGTGTGCAAAATAAAGAATAGAATAGAGATGGTAAAGCGGGTGCTTCTATGTAACTCTTGCTGCAAAAACCTGGAAACATGTCATTAAATGATGAAATAAAATATTTTTGTACATAATGTAGAATTAATCCGTGACATTTATTATCACAAGATTATTGGTGAAGACAAGACCTCAGTGAAATTTTTAAACATCTAATCTTTATTTGGATAATGAGAACTTCTATAGTTAGAATTTAAAAATATTTGTATAAGGACTGTACTGTAAATTCTTATGCTTCAGATCAATACCCCACAACTTAATAATAGGATTGAGGAAGAAACTTTCCCTGGGGACAGGTTATTCTATAATTAACCGCTAGAGATTATTGCATCATCTTCCAAAGCATCTGCTGCTGGCCACTGTAAGAGAGAGAGATATTAGACTGAATGGACCATTGGTCTGAACCAGCATGTTGTTCCTTATTCTTGTATATGGCTCATACCTTTCCCCCCTTAATTTTATTATTTGATACATGTTTATACCACAGCCACAGCTATGATCAGTAGTTAGTTTTCTCCTCTCTCCTTTTTGCATTTTCAAGTATCGTCCCTTTACTTATTTGCCCCTCCTTAGTGGACTTCTCCATAGCAGGATGTTTTGCAAAGCTTCTGATTCATTAATGGAAAACATGCTCCGTGGGAGCAGCATACCTTAAACCAGGTATTATTACCGTTTATTAATGATGATAATACCATGGCACGAACCTGAGTAAGGAGCAGGACACAGGAGGATATTGGAAAGGTAGAAAAGAGATCAGAAGAGTAGATCCAATCCAGTCTTCAAATAAATGGTTCCATTTTCTTCTTTTCTCCTTTGTCTTTTTCATTCACTTTATATTTCTATTTCATCTAATGTGTTTTTGCATTTTTTTTTTCTTGTTCAGGCAAAATTATATGCTTTTTGTCTAGAGTCAGAAGTAGTAAATGCTGGTACTTAGTTCCAAGGCGAAAAAGCATCAGGGTACAGCTGTTTTGAGTTCCTGCTTGACTGGCAAAACATTGCAAAACCCTATCTTTTTAAATATACTGTTGGATATTTAATACTGTTGTGTTCTGCTGTTTGACCAGCGAGGGAGGCAAATATTCCACACCATTTTAATTTTTATAGCAATAACATTTTTTCTTGCTCTATTTTAGTGCCTTGTAATAGATACCTATTATTTGTTACATCAGCATGTCTCATTTGTAGTCAGACCGCATAGAGGAACGTGCCTTCATGCTGTGGCCTTCTTATCCACCCCACTTATTAATCAAAGCATAATTTCAGGAGCATGGTATAAATGTACATGCTGATATCTTGCTAAGGGTCTGTCAGGATTTCCAGGAGTAATTGGATGAAGTTAAGCAAAAGAAAATTTAGCTTCTTGTCTATAAAATCTACTAGACCACGTCTTGCAAAACTCACTGAACACCTGCTAACTGGATTAACCCACCAGGGAGAAACTGATATGAAAGATGAGGGCAGTGGGGGTGCCACGGGCCAGGGTTAAAGGCAGTATTGTAATATGTGAGGTCTAAGAAGCCCGGTCTTCATGCCAGCACCATAAGTTTGGAAGTGGGAGGTGCTGTGATTCCCACCAGACTCTGGGTGAGCTGGGGTGAAGGGTGAGAGGAGGATGGAATATATTTGGGGGCTCCATTTTTGTGTCCATCTATAGCTAGTAAGAGTCTGATTTAAAGCTCCTCCTCTGTTTAGCTCCTGGGAAAAAGGAGGCTCTTTCAGTCTCTTGTTCCTCTCCAGAGTTTTCTGGCTGCTGTGAGAGGTATGGATCGCTACAATTCTATTCCTTTCACAGCCTCTTGATCACAGCAAGGACAAGGAGAGGGGAAGAAAAAAAGCCCTTGGTCCTGTCTCTTTTCCCCTTCTCCATCTCTCTTTTGGCCCCACCTTACAGTAGGGTAGATGTATCTGACAGTGTCCTTGTGTTTGGAAAGCACCTAGTGTATTGTAGGTGCTAACACAGTATAAAGAACAACCGCACACACATACCCCAGTGGCGTTGCATGTACTTAAATATTGCATACAGTGAGGTAGGTAATTCTGACTACATTCAGAGTAAGAATTGCCTGCACTGTCTTATTGCCTGGATCTTTAGTAGGATTCTAATGAAATATAAAGCCTGATACTGGCTTTCTGAAAAGTCCAAAAGGAGTAGATTCCTCACCCTGCCAGGTGCTCTCCTTTGTTCGCTGTCTGTAGCTGAGATTGCAGAAACATTGAGGCAACATTTAACATACAAGGTGTCAGCTCAGAAACAACTTTATTTTGCAGTTTAAAAGGATTGTAAATGGTATATCGCATAGACATCTGATGTCTTTTTCAGCACTCCTATGACTTAAAAAGAGCTTTACATCCAAATCCTGCCCTGTCTTGCATGGGTGTATTAGGGGAGAAGAGGGTTCAGGGAACCATTTTCAATGCATCCAACCAGCATCAGGGCAGTGTTCTAATCCAGTGGTCTACAAACTTTTTGAGACGAGGACCATATTAGGTTTTTGAAGGGGCTTTGCGGGCTGCTACCGCAGGCCCCCCCCCCCGCCTTTGCTCTTTCGGCCTCTACCGCAGCCCCCCCTTTGCTCCTCTGGCCGCTACTGCACCCCCCCACACTCTCTTTGCTCCTCCAGCCACACTGCGGGGGCACTCATCCTTCCGCACATACGGCCACCAGCAGCAGCTTGCGCGGGGGGAGGGGGGGCAGCGGCAGCTTCTCCACATGCCTGCTCAGTTGGGGCTGGGGGGGCCAGACAAATCGACACCACGGGCCGGATCCAGCCCCCTGGCCGTAGTTTGGAGACCCCTGTTCTAATCCAATAGTACTATGAGAGGGGCCCAGCTACAATGCCTGCTGGCCTTAAGGGTTGTGATGCAACAGTTCAGGGATATGGCTTTAGCACCAGTCCCTCAGCACACATGCTACTGTCTGCAATGCACACGTTAGCTTGGACGTTTTGGGGAAGCAGTAAATTACACTTCACACATTCTCCTCCTGGCCCTGCCTGTTCTGAGCTGTCCTGCCCTACAGTGGAGTAATGATTATAGTGCCATAGTTCAGCAGATGCCACTCCATTTCCACCACCACCATCCCATCAGAGAGCCACAACACTTAAGGGAAGGATTTTGCACTTAGTCATCTTTTGCCTGACATTTTTTAGGCCAGCTAGTGGATTTGTGTGCTATGGGAATAGGACATAAATATTAAAATAGGTGCAACTTTTGAATATGTCTTGGGAGACCTTGGCAGCTGAGAATGATTTCTGTTTCACCTCATATCACAAAAGAAATTGTATTGTCTATTTGAAGAACAGAAGTAAAGGTATTTTTAAAGTTATTCAGTTTAAAATGTCTAGAAATGCAAATGTGCAGCAACTGCAAGACAGGACTTTATGAATGCAGTGTGCAATAATTGAGAACCAGGGATTTTGAAGATGGATCTGCTTGGGACTAGCAAAGATCTGTTAAAGTCCATATTATGTTGCAATGAGTTATGCACAAAGGAGTGTATAGGATGTGACATGGAGATACTGCTGTCTGGTGAGTCAAGAGTCCACAGATTAAAATGTTGCTAAGCAGACCTTTGTGCTTTAGCGTTTTTACAGTCAGAATTTACATATTCTAGAGTCCCCAAATACATATTGACAAGATAAACTGGTTCTGGAAATGCCACTGTGGTCTATGATATCCATGGTCTACGTATTTGAAAGCTTATTTGGAGCACTTATGGGCTGTATTGTCAGTGATCCCTGTCATACGGAGGCCCTAAGAACTCCTTAACAATGTCTCCTGCCAACTATTAAGGCACAACTATCTGAAATTTGCCAGATTAGGAGAGGTATCCAATATAGGACAAGGCAAAGTGGGGGGAAATAAATAATTTCTAACATGGAGACTTTGTTAGTTTGCTTAATTTTTGTACTGTAAAATTTTGTCTGTAGAAACATTGTTTATTTTCCGTCAGCTGAAATTAAAACAAAGCAAAGAGGATTTATGTCATGTTTTCAAACTTATCATTTCTTATCTTCGTGATGCTATTTTACAGTCTGTCCTAAAATTGCAAAGGTTACTAAAAAGCAGAGAAACAAGGGTGAATGTTTTGAAAGTTTGCTGTAATTCAGTGCCCCAGTGGGCGTGCAAAGAATAGGGCTCACAATTCAAAACAATCTCTTTCCTCTCCTCGAAACTTACCCATACAGCAGCAGGCCAGGATACTCTCCTTACCCTAGTGCACTTGCCTTCCTAAGCTAGATGCGGGGGGATTGACTAAACTACTCACCAGTATTCACCATCCCCAAGGGGACTTGGTCTGCTGGCTTGTGGATGTGAGGGCCAGGAGCCTATATACTGCAGTCAGTGCCAGCCACTAGATAGGGGCTCATGAAGCTCTGGTGTATAGCCTAATCTAGGCATTTTCCAGAACTGGCCTCTCTAAACATTCCTGCCCTGTACCAGCAAGATGGCTCAGGGACCCTTTCCTCCTCCCAACTTTGTCCAGTAAAGTAAGGCCAGTGTTGTGTACTTATGGTTTGATTCCCAAAATATACTGAGTAATTCTAAAATGTAAAAAAGTGAGCGGTTTTTTAGGCATTTCTACTGGCCATGATGAGCGGAATTAAATAAGAACACACCTTTATCTTACTCATGCAGCGTGTACACATCACAACGTGAAATCATAACATGTATGTCCCTCTGCGTTAAAGAAAGAATGGAGACCCTGTAATTCCTAACTTTCTCTTCTCCCTTTCCCATACTTGGCGTGAGTTGCCAGAGTGCCAAGTTCAGCCCTTTATCTGCATGCTGCCACTAAAAAGTCATTTTCCTCCTCCCTCCCCCTTATTTTTCTTCCCCACAGTCTGCCATGGGCAATGGGTCCATATATGATGGAAATGATGATAAATGCAAGTCCATATTGTGGGTTGGAGGTAGGTAATTATGTTAGAAATCAGCTGACTTGAGCTAGTAGAGCTGCTCCTCAAATTCAGTTGATAAACCAGAGTTGCAGTTCTTTACCTACTATCAGTGCTCATTAATTTCACTAGTTTGTGCTGTTGTTGCAGAGTTTTATAGAGTTGCAGAGTCCCCATTTGTGTATGTTTGTAATAGAAATGGGCCTAACACATCCATACCAAGCATCTGAACCTGGAAACAGATGTTTTTTTAAAACTGATTCCCTTCTTTTTACATAGGGCCAATCTGAAACCACTAGTTCTAGGCACCCTCACAAATTCTGAGATGTCTGAAATCTGGATCCAAATATTGCAGTTTAGGCTGTTCTCTATTGCAAATATAAAACCAATATTTCTCTGGCCTTTTTGCTTTGAGATTTTTGTAATAATCCCTTTTTGCCAATTCCAGTTTAGTTGAGAGCTTTTATGAATGCAGCAATTTTGCTTAGCCAAAATTTCAAGACCCTGCTGAAAAATGTTTATGAAACTTGTAGAATATTGCCAAAATATTTTGATCATAAAATTCAGCACGAAGTTGAATTTTCCAAGTTGCCCCAAGATGCACAATGTCTAGTTTCCCTTACTGCAGAAATAGATCTGAAGGAGTTTTTGCTGATGGTAACTCTAGTTATGTATTTCTGTGTGAAAGAGTATTTTTTGTGAAGCCTGTATAATAAAACCTTTGGAAAGTCCATAATTCACCATTTCTAGTATATGTGCAGATTCTTTTGCACAGGCCTACTGCATGGTGGCAAACGCACGACAGCTAGTGGGTGAAAGGAAGATACCTTTGTTGTGTTGTAGCAATTGTCTGATTGTGTTTCTTTATTTTTTCCACTTGCAGTATTGAAATAAAATCTACTGCAAATGCCTACTGTTGTGACTCTCATAATATTACATAATGAAATTATTGTCACTTTCATGGGCGAGTGGCTTTGTATAGATAGGCCCAATGTGTGCATGCTGCCAGAATGCTTTATTGGCAGTAATGGCTCAGAACAGGCCATCAGTTTCTTCCTCAAACAGCTGTGGAGGGCTGTTAGTACAAAAGAATGCATTAGATTAGGAAGGCCAAGCTGAAGTGCTTTCTCTGCTGATTTATATTTCTGGATGTGAATTCTAGTGCTGAGGAAAGGGGTCAAAATGTCAGCGCTGGGCACTAAAGTTCTCTCTCCACAGGATAGACTGCAGCAGTGCAGGCTTCCTGTTTTGTTCTGCTGGTGTGCTTCAGCCTGACCTTGAGAGGACCACATATATGGGGGTGAGAGCAGTTCACTCCCTCACACTCACTCCATGGCTGGTGCTTAGATCTGTCAGATCAGCGGCAGACACAGGAAGAGCATACAGGGGTCAGATTCTGCCCTCATTTACAAGTCAATTGGATTGCATGGGTGAAAGAGAGGGCAAAAGTTACCCACAAGTCCTGACTCCCAGCCCAACTAATCTAATCACTAGATGTGCTGGGTAAAAATCTGTCTCCACTGAAGTCAATGGGAATTTTGCCAAAGACTTAGCTGGTGAAATCCTGAACCCATGGATCTCATGCTTACATGCATAAATCTGTTTGATATGAGTATTCTGGTAACTTTTTAATCTATAGTGGTTTCTAGGTTCTCTGTATTGTTTCTTTTTTTCTAGATCTAACCTAAACTGCTTCAAACTAGCTAGGCTATTTCTGATTGATAGACTCAGAATTCTTCATGAAGTTGAGGCTATAGTCATAGTTCCAGTCTATGACTTTAATGTTTCCTAATGACATGCAGTAATTTGTTTGGCTTTTTGACTGCATCTGTTTTGTTGTTTTGTTGTTTTGTTTTTGTTTTTAAGACAGGAAGAGGATATTTCTCCATTGCCCACAATCAAAAATGGATGCTCTGATCTAAATCTAGTGAGCAAGTAGAAAACATGCATTAGACTGCAATAACCCAAAGAGAGATCCTAAAATTTAATTTTAAAATAACTCCATGAAAATACTGGAGATTTTGGCCAAAAAAATAAGGAACTTCAATTAATTATCTGGGGTTGCAAAAAGATGTGGGTATTCTGCACCTCTGTGGGTACTCATCACTCCTGAAATTAAAATCATTTACTAACGTGAATTATCCAGCTTCCATGGTGATCAAGGGGAGGGCTCTCTATTAACCTGAATGGGAGTTAGACCAGACCATAAATGCCTGCCTTGAGGCATCTTAACTTGAAAGACTTCACCTTTCCTTCTAACTCCTTGCACTGAGATTGATAGATACAAACTGACTCCTCTCAATTAGAGTCCACTGAAACAGATTTTCACTTTTTTTTTTTTTTTTACTTGCTTTCAGGCTTCATTATAATTGTACCATTTGGTCTAATTACTCTTTTTGCTCTTGGCCAGCTTCCTATCAGCTTCTTTAAAGGACAGAAATAGTAGTTTATTTTTCCCAAGAGAAGCAAAATACAGATTAAAGGGGAATAGTTTGGGCAGTTCAGCTCTTAAACTAGTTACTTTGCCTTTTCTCCTAGCTGTTATGGTGATTTATAGAAGATTAGGGTTGGAAGAGACCTCAGCAATCATCTAGTCCAACCCCCTGGTTGAAGCAGGACCAACCCAAACTAAATCATCCCAGCCAGGGCTTTTCAAGCCAGGCCTTAAAAACCCCTGAAGATGGAGATTTCACCACCTCCCAGGTAACCTATTCCAGTGTTTCACCACCCTCCAGTGAAAGTGTTTTTCTTAATATCCAATCTAGACCTCCTCCACTTCAACTTGAGACTATTGCTCCTTGCTCTGTCATCTGCCACCATTGAGAACAGCCGAGCTACTTCCTCTTTGGAACCCCACTTCGGGGAGTTGAAGGCTGCTATCAAATCCCCCTTCACTCTTTTCTCTTTTGCAGACTAAGTAAGCCCAGTTTCCTCAGTCTCTCCTATAAGTCATGTGCCTTAGCCCCTAATCATTTTTGTTGTCCTCCGCTGGACTCTCTCCAATTTGGCCACATCCTTTCTGTAGTGAGGGGCCCAAAACTGGACACAATAATCCTGATGTGGCCTCACCAGTGCCGAATAAAAGGGAATAATCACTTCCTTTGATCTGCTGGCAATGCTTCTACTAATACAGCCCAATATGCCATTAGCCTTCTTGGCAACAAGGGCACACTGTTGACTTCTTGTCCCCTGTAATCCCCAGGTCCTTTTCTGCATAACTGCTGCTTAGCCAGTTGGTCCTCAGCCTACAGCAGTGCATGGAATTCTTCTTTCCTAAGTGCAGGACTCTGCATTTGTCCTTGTTGAACCTTATCAGATTTCTTTTGTCCCAATCCTCCAATGTGTCTAGGTCACTCTGAATCCTATCCCTATCGTCCAGCATATCTACCTCTCCCCCCAGCTTAATGTTATCCTCAAACCTGCTGAGGGTGCAATTCATCCCATCATCCAGATATTTAATGAGGATGTTGAACAAAACCAGTCACAGGACCGACCTGGGGCACTCCGCTGCCAACTAGACATTGAGCCATTGGGCTCAAAGAGTAATGATCAATGATCTAGCCAGCTTTCTATCCACCTTATAGTCCATTCATCCAGCCCATACTACTTTAACTAGTTGGCAAGAATACTGTGGGAGACGGTATCAAAAGCTTTGCTAAAGTCCAAGGTATATCACGTCCACCACTTTCCCCATATCCACTGAGACAGTTACCTCATCATAGAAGGCAATCAGGTTGGTCCATAATGTGCCTTGGGTGAATCCATGTTGACTGTTCCTGATCACCTTCCTCTTCTCCAAGTGATTCAAAATGGATTCCTTGAGGACCTGCTCCATGATTTTTCCAGGGACTGAGGTGAGGCTGATAGATCTGTCATTCCCCAGATTCTCCTTCTTCCCTTTTTTTTAAAGATGGGTACTATATTTGCCTTTTTCCAGTCATCCAGGACCTCCCCTGGTCGTCACAAGTTTTCAGTGATAATGGCCAATGGCTCTGCAATCACATCAGAACTCCCTCAGCACCCTTGGATGCATTGCATGGAATTGTGCATGTCCAGGTTTTCTAAATAGTCTTTAACCTGTTCTTTCACCACTGAGGGCTGCTTACCTCCTCGCCATACTGTACTGCCTAGTACTGGGAGCTGACCTTGTCTCTGAAGATCGAGGCAAAAAAGCACTGAGTACTTCAGATTTTTCTGCATCATCTGTCACTAGGTTGCCTCCCCCATTCAGTAAGGGTCCTACACTTTCCCTGGCCACCTTGTTGCTAACATATGTGTAGAAACCCTTCTTCTTACCCTTCACATCCCTTGCTAGCTGCAACTCCAATTGTGCTTTGGCCTTCCTGATTATAACCCTGCATGCTCAAGCAATATTTTTATACTCCTCCCCAGTCATCTGTCCAAGTTTCCACTTCTTGTAAGTTTCCTTTTTGTGTTTACCTCACTGAAGCTTTCTCTGTTAAGCCAAGCTGATCATCATCTGCCATATTTGCTATTCTTTCTGCACACCAGGATGGTTTCTTCTTGTGTCCTCAATAAAATACAGGCAGCAATCCTGGATGCCTTTTTCCCTCATATTAGCCTCCAAGGGGATCCTGCCCATCAGTTCCCTGAGGGAGTCAAAATCTGCTTTTCTGAAGTCCAGGGTCCATATTCTGCTGCTCTCCTTTCTTCCTTTTTGTCAGGTTCCTGAACTTGACCATCTCATGGTCACTGCTGTCCAGGTTGCCACCCACTTCTACTTCCCCTACCAATGCTTCCCTGTTTGTGAGCAGCAGATCAGAGGAGCATGGTCACTACCAAGTCCTCCAGCACTTGCACCAGGAAGTTGTCCCCAACACTTTCCAAAAACTTCTTGGATTGTCTGTGCACTGCTGTATTGCTCTCTCAGCAGATGTCAGGGTGATTGAAGTCCCCCATGAGACCCAGGGCCTGTGATCTGGAAACTTGTTAGTTGTCCAAAGAAAGCCTCGTCTACCTTATCCTCCTGGTCAAGTGGTCTATAGCAGATTCCCACCACGACATCACCCTTGTTGCTCTAACCTCTAAACTTAACCCAAAGACGCTCAACAGGCTTTTCTCCAATTTTATACTGGATTGAAACCCCAGTGGCACAACTATATTAAAAAAGGCTATTTACAGAATCCTTTCTCGTTATCAAAAGTACCTTTTTTTAAAAAAAAATGGGTGATGTGTTATTGTCTGTACACTGCAGCTTTTGGTTGACATTATAATCCCATCTAGATTCTGAATAATCTAAGGATTTGTGATTAAAAAGGCCCCGTTTTATAAAAACTATTATGGGATAATCATACTTACGGGATCTGCAGAAGGGATTCAGATATTTCTTTTAGTTGACCAAGAGTTTCCTAAGAAGTCACACACAATTTTGGTATTTATCAGAGCATCTCAAAATAGGCAACATTCAGAGTTAGTTGTCCATTCATTAAAGGCCAGATTTCACTCACTATAAGAAGTTCCTTTGTTTTCAGTTAAACTATTTGTAGAACAAGGTACTATCCCATGTGTGTGTGTCAGAATCTAGCCCTTCTGGATCATTATGATCAATGGTGAAGTTATAATCAGGTACATACAATTATTGATAACATGTTTTTGATCAGCCTGATTGTCTTCTCACACCAGCTTTGCATTATTGTAATTCAGAGGAATTACTCCCTAATTTACATCATTATCAGAGAAGAATCAGACCCTGAGAACTTGGTTAATACCAGCACCTGACTGATGATGTTTAAAGGCAATTGGCAGCTGGTCTTTCACAGAAACAATCTATTTGATAAAATTTAATGATCTCATTCTCGATTGAAGGAAATTTTTGGAATGGAATGAGCTTGGAATCCAATTCTGTTTTTCATGCCGAACAAGTAATTGCGAAGCATTTGAAGATTTGCTATGGTTATTTAAAGAAAGCTATTGTTATCTGTTTTCCACGTCCTTGGGCATCAAAGGGTACTTCAGCTATGATTAATGAGCTTGAACTCCAGTTATGATCAGTCAGTGCGTGACTCCAAAGAAAGCGAGGCTGGTCTCCATCTGGTCTAACAAGCTAACAGTATCAAGAGGTACTTTCCCAAGATGAAAGCTGTGGGGCTCAGTTCCACCCTAAGTTACATAGATCCAGTCACCATTTACAGCAATGAGAGTTGCCATCATGTAGGGACATGATCTCAAAATCCAATGAAATTGTTTTGCTTGTGACTTCTAAAGTGGCTATTTCATTAAAGACCAGAGCCCTAGATTTGAGATAACCCTATGTGTGTGTGTGATTTTACTTGGCTGTTTTCGATGTTGTGGGATTTGAACCTTATTCTCACAGGCAGCTGCAAAGTAACTGCTAACACTTGCTGCCATACCTGTAGGGATGCTGGCAGGATGAACATTGTCTTTCCAATAGCTTAGGTATCAAGAAAGACTAAAAGAGTTGTTTGTGTAGCTCACTCCCTTTCAGTCTCAGAAAGTAGGGTTATATTCACTTGTGCAGAATCAGAGGGGTAGCCATGTTAGTCTGGAACTGCAGAAGTAAATGCACTTCTGCATTTACTTGTGCAGCTCCTGAAGTGTCAGAGAATGTCTGATTGAATGGTGCTGAACATAGATAAGAATACGGAGTGGAAATGTAGGGGGCAGGGAGTGCCATGACATAGAGTGTAAGGTATATTGAGTGTGATAAGTAGGGTTGGGGCATATATCTGTAGTAGTGTGTTTGCACATTGATGCTGTTCCACTTGTAGGTTGCATGTAATAGAAATAAAGTGCTTCTGTGCTTTCTAAGGGTCTGATCCTGCAAGGCTTATATGCAAAGGGCTAAACTGGGTCCATAACAGAGCTTTGAGGAAGGAACTGCCAGGACGCATCATACCTCAGAGACATCCCTCATTCCTCCTGGAGCATCCTGCTTGCCATAACAGTGTTAGTAATTTGTGGCACTTCTTTGCAGGGTGCAAAATACCCTTCAATTCTCCCTGCATGACCAGCCAGCTCCATTGGTTAGCATGTGTGGAGGCAGAGTCATGGCTCAACCTGCTCCCCACCCTCTCTTGCCACTTGCTTCATGGGGAAGGCATCTTTCATAAGGCTCCTGAGCTCCCTTCTAGGACCTGGATCTAAGATCTGGGAGCCCAAATGCTGGCACACCATGGAGTGTGTGTGTGTGTATGAGAGAGAGAGACAGATATGATCTTTATTCCCTCCTCTTCTTGTGGTTTAAGACTAAACGAGCCCCAAAGTAGTCCTATTGATGTCAGTTGGGTTACTTGTGTGAGCAAGGCTTTTATGAATGGGCCTTAAAAAAGATAAGGAAAGGCAAAGGAGATTCATAGTGATTTAGGAGCCTAAGTTACATTGATTTTTGAAAATGAGGCTTAAACTCCTCCCTCATTGAGATGCTTTAGACAAATTTACCCCTAGAAAATTATCAGATCCTTGGTCGAAGTTCAATAGCAGGTTTTTTGACCAATAATAAGAAAATTTATATATGAGAAACACTTCAGCAGTGAAGAACATGATGAGCAGTGAAAGTCACATTGCGGATAAAGCATGGCTCAGATTACTCAAACCTAATAATCTTTATTTTCTATCATTTACGGGCTTGGTGAGTAAAGTAACCATTCTACATAAAAAATCCTTTTAATCGCTAAAATTATTTTTTTATCAATAAAACCACTGCAGCATAGTGTCGATTAAAGAAATTGTCTTACCTGTTGCAATTAGCCATTAATTATTAACAATTTAACTTCCTGAAAATGTGGGGGAGGTGTGAAGTGAGATCTTGCATAGCTCAGTCTTTCAACTTGTACTTTTCAATTATATACCTTAATCAAGAGGAAAATGTATACGCCACATTGATTAAACCTGCAGATGATATCAAACTTAGAAAGTGATTATAAATGCCATACAGGAAAAAATCAGAATTGTAGAGTAATCTGACAAGTGTATTGAGATGGGTAAATGTAAATGAGATGAGATTCTGTTTGTAGATAAAATGTAAAGTAATACACCTAGAGAGAAATAACTATCATCAGAGAAATGAGCTAATGCTACTTAGAATGCAGAGAAATGAAGCTGTGGACCTTATAGGGGATCATAAAGTGGATATGAACTCACAATTCAGTGTCATCCTAAAGCATGCTTTTTACTAGGATTTCTTATAAAGTAAATGAGGTAATAATCCCATCTTGATAAAACAGTGCTTGGAATACTGCATGAAACTTTGGGCCTTTTATTGTAAAACAGACACTGAAAAGTCTTAAAGAAGATTCAAAGGGGCATCTAAAATAATAAAGGGACTAGAATGGGGAGAACCAATAGAATTTAATTCCTGAACAAAAGGCAAGCAAGGGGCGATAATACTAGAAAAATATCAGGTGTTAATAGGAAAGCAGGAAACAACCAGCTTTCCTGCAGAAGATTAAGGAAAAATGAGATCATCTGAAATTAGATTTTAAATCAATTCAGGTAAAGAGAACAAAAAAAGAGTTTCAACAGTTACGGTGGTTGTTTCTGGTTATTATAATGTTGGCTGGATGCTCTGAAGACAGTCTGAAAAGGGGCATACTTTCACAATAACTACACAAGTTTTGTGGTGTATGGAGCTTTTAAGAACTGACTGTGTGTGTGGTTTAAGTTCTGGAACATTCTGAATCCAGAGTGCAAAAGAAGACTTGACAACTAGAAGCAATTGTAGCTGGTTAGAGACTGAACCTAAGAATGAAGTGAGGTTAGATGTAGCTTGTAAACAAATTGACAATTTGATTATTTTGTTGTTACTCTTCTCAACTATTTAAGGTTCTGTAGTTTAAAGTCACGAGCAGAAGAAGAGCTTTATGGAGCTCAAAAGCTTCTCTCTTTTGGTCTAATAAAAGATATTACCTCACCTACCTTTTCTCTCTCTCATCCTGGAACCAACATGGCTACAGCAGCATTGGAAACTATCTAACCTCATTTATGCAAAGTACTAGTGGAGTTACTGAAGAGGAAGATGCTGTTTGATGCAGAGGGGTTTGTGTGCATGACCTGATTGCTGAATGGCTGAAAATCAGATATGATGTAGTTCTCTGTTCCTGAATGGAGAGATGCAACCCTATTGATTTTTAAAATGAAATCTGGGATATTCGTTATCTCAACAGTTGGTATGATGCCTACCCAGACATCTCCCAATCAAAACTGGCGCTCTTTACCATCTTTGAAGGTCATTGATCCATGTTTTGCAACTCTCAGAGCTTTGGAAGTAGGTCACCACAGCATCCAGCTGATTTTCAGAGGGGGTGGGGCCAATAGATAAGCAGAAAGGCTTTGCATTGAAAGAGGCAGAAAACTCAGAAGTGTGTAATACGTTTTCAGTCATGTTTTCTCCTGGGCTTCACTGACGCATTTACAGTACCAAGGTACTGTTTTGCAAACTGTTCTTTGTCCTGACTATTCTATTTACCCAGCCATGTACCATCTGTGGTGCCTCTACATCATATTGTCAACCCGATGTATTGAAAAATTGTGAGTTATGACCCAAAATACCATGAGATTTGTCTTCAAAATCATGAGACAAAATGGTACATCTGTAGTTCTTTTTATTAGTTTTAAGTCTTTGGAGGTACATTATAGTCAGGTTTTCAAGTTTTTCTCTATAACCATGAAGACTAGAAACTTTTTTTTAATAGAACCTGAGATTCTCACCTCGTCCCTTGATCTGGGGTTTTAGGAAGAGCAGCAAGTTTTTCTAGATTTGTGTTTTAAAATCCTGAGTTGGCAACACTCTTCTCACCAGACACCTGTGAAACACTGTTCTATTTAGTCTTGTCATTTCTCCTGCAAGGCATTAGTGAAGAGGAAGACGATGAGTGGGAAGTGGGTGATCCTCCTGCCCTAGTTTCAAGTTGACTTGAAATCTCGCAGTGTCTTTCTATTTGTTCAGGAAGAGCCTATGTGTCAAGCTTATGTGTATTTCAGTTCATGTGGTGTCCCATTCACCAGCAGTATTGTGTGTTTGACATTCCTGGAATATAAGGTGAACACCACTGGTAGGTGCTGAGTATTTATCGTTATGGTGTTGATTATAAACATCATCTTGGATTTGTTGTACCAGTCAAAGACAAAATTGCAATACTATGATGAAAGGCCCCAAAACACACAACAGTTTAGCAGTATCAGTATAGCAAACTGGTAAGCACTGACCTGCTTTTCTCTCCCAAAGGCATTAAATATGTAGGTCTGGGTTAGTTTACAGTCTTGAAAGCAGCACCTTCTTTGGGAACAGGAAGAGTGTGAAAACCGCCTACAAAGCCTTCTGTCATTAGTGGGTGTCAAAGCCCACATCTAGTCAATAACTATGAGAAGCCAAAAAGGCAGAGGGAACATGGCTAATAAAAGCAAAAGAGAAAACGGGAATGAAGTATGGCTTTTACTCTCTTATCTTTACTCTTACTCCTTTATGAAGACTGTAGTGTATACGGGTCTAATTCAGTCATTCCTCTACAGCAGGGGTGGGCAAACGTTTTGGCCTGAGGGCCACACCAGGGTTCCAGAACTGTATGGAGGGCTGGGTAGGGAAGGCTGTGCCTCCCCAAACATCCTGGCCCCTGCCCCCTCACTGCCTCCCTCAGAACCCCTGACCCATCCAATCCCCCCTGCTCTCTGTCCCCTGACTGTCCCCTGGGACTCCCTGTCTCTTATCCAACCCCTTCACTCCATGCCAGTCAGGGAAGCATGTCTGGCAGCTACGCCACCTGGCTGGAACCTGCAGCTCAGCCTTCCAGAGCACTGGCAGTGCAGCGAGCTGAAGCTGTGGGAGAGGGGAGACAGCAGGGGAGGGGCTGGAGGCTAGCCTCCGGGAGCTCAGGGGCCAGGCAGGACAGTCCTGTGGGCTGGATGTGGCCCGCAGGCCGTAGTTTGCCCACCTCTACTCTACAGTGATCATGATGTTTGAGTTAGTAGTACATTTGGAAGTATATTTCATGAAATGTGAAGCAGACTCTTTTTAAAAAGAGAGAGAGAGAAAAGTGCTGTTACTTGCATTAGTTCAGGCCTGTGTTTATTTGGAAAGGATGGAAGAGAAGCGCTCCCGGCTGATGGGATGCACAGCACGACTCCTGGAACACAGTTCTGTGTGAGACAAGATATTGAAATTCAATGAAAGAAAGTCAAAATATGGAAATGGTTTAGACACTCTCTGTGATTGTTTCTAGCTCTTTATAGACCCAATCTTCACTTTGGTAACTTCCCTTTCACTTCAGTGAGAGATTTGCTTGAGTATAGACCCTTTAGAATTGGCCCTAAAAGAGGAAGAATTCTTAAGGGGAGGAAAGCAGATTCTGTAACTTACAAAGAGGGTGTCTCTCATGAAGAGAGGTGATCTATAATGGATATATATCAATTCAAACAGGACTATCCCTAGGCTTAGTGATGCCCCAAATTAGAGCAGCCTTCTAAACAGGGAGTACTGCAATTGTGCGCAGTTAGCAATCAAGAGTGATTTGTAGCAGCAATTGTGGCTTATTGAGGAGCACAGGAGAGTGTGGGGAGGTAGGTTGGAGGGATTTAGTTTGAGTTTGTTTGCAGTTTTGTTTGTCACACAGCTGTGTGTTTCATTTTGAAAGTCAGGCTGAGTAAGAAGTCGTACAATGTCATTCCCAGTTGGTTCAGCAGAATGCTTTTATACTCTGCACAATCTCCAGTCAGGTGTCACAGTGGTGCCAGGGACCTGGCCATCTCTTGAGGAGAAGCTCTTAAAAACCACAGCAGTGAAAAACATCGAGTCAGGGCATGGAAGGTTAGATGTGCCTTAGCGCCGGGCACTTTGGGAAAAAAAGGAGTGGGGGGGATTTCCTTTGATTCATGATTTCCTGAATGGAAAGTGAAAACCATTTTGTTCTTCAAAACAGAGCAACTTCCAGTGAAGTCAGAAGGTATAAGGAGTTTTCTGGTTTATTCTTTGTTCCTCTCACTGATTTGCTCTGCACAGCTATGCAATTTCTAGCCTTGATTCAGCAATCCCCAGGCTTTGTATCTGGCACCACATCACGCTGAGCATTTCTCTTCTAGGCGGTCAGCTCTGTGTGCCATCCTGTGAAGGCTAGCTGTCTTTCTCTGCCTTTATGGCAAAGCAAATGTTCTCCTAAGCACTCCCACCTCCTCCAAAGTAGATTACTGTGCTCCTCCAGCCTGTGCTTTTCTGTTTTTCTGCTTCTTCAGAAAAGAGCAGTGACACATATGCCTAATTCTATTTCTCTCCCCACCCCCAACTTGGGCTTTTGTTATAATAGCTCAGTGGTGTAATGAGGGACATATTTTAACAGATGTGCCTCATTTTATACTCGATGAGATTTTTTAAAAAAGAATCAGTATCTTCTTTTTAGAATAAATTGATTAAACTTATGTGCTTCAGTAGAAAAAGAAAAGATGTAGAAATGCAGACAGAGCTGGAGATTAGAAAATGTCATGGAGTTTGGAGTCTGAAACTTTCAAACTATTTTGAGGGACTTGAAAAGCTAGTTCAAGTTTGTGAGCTATTTTTTCCTGTAATTTAAATGCCTGTGTTCCCCCGCTCCCTCCCAGACTGATTCATTTAATCAGGGTAGAAAAACAAGCTGTGTTTGTAGCTAAAAGGAAACTTGATCTATATATTTGAAAAAGGAAAAATAGCTCCCCACCTACCATGTCCTTCAAAATATCTAGGTGGGCAGTCTGTGTATATAGGCATATCTGAATATATAGGTAGTGCCACCTGTAATTAAGGTTGCTTTTATTTCAAGACTCTGTTTCCAATTGCTTATAACTTTGCCAGATTTTAATAATTTGGGCTGAAGTTTTCCATGATGGCTGTCTGCCTCGGGCTGAATCTTCCCTTTTTCTTCTTTCCCATGGCACCCTTTGGAAAGTTTAAACAAAAGTCATTCAGGCACTTCTAGGGGAAAGATTTTAGAAGAAAATACTGTTAGAATATTAGAATTGTTACATTATTATTAGAATTTGACAGCTAAAATCTACAGAGATTCTGTCAGCACTGAGCATGCTCCAACCCCTCATAGCTCCTGCCTGCTCACTTGGACTGCATGTGTACCGTCCCCACATGGCAACTGAGCGTTCTCCAGCCCAGACCTGCAAGGGCTGAGCAGGACTTTCCCTACAATTGCTGCTCCCAGATGCAGGGGATTGTGGTGGCACCATACACAGGAACTGACTGCAGGGAACCTGTCTCCTATCCTCTCAGTTACTTCCTGTCCCGCATTCCCTGCTAATACCTCAGCGGCATGGAGCAGAAAACAGCCTTACTTGTATGGAGAAGGGGATAAGATCTGGGGTGCGGGGTAAAGTAAGAGGGTCAGCAGTGTCAGAAATAAATTGGCACACAAAGCCAGGGGGAAAATGGGGAGGGTTGAGTGTTAGTAGGGATGAAGGAAAACTTAGATTTGATGTGGAGCAGGGTGGGTGGGAGGAGACTGTCACTGGCTGAGCAAACAGACTGGAATCGGGAGTTGTTTGAATGGGGTAAAGATAGATTGGACTGAATTGCTCTCAGTGGCAATTGAGGCACTTGGCTGCAGGTCCCAGAATCATGGGAATAAAGGAATTGTGAAGCCATCTTCTCTTCCACCCATCCTGTGCTGAGCAGAGCTCAGCCAGATTGTAGAACCTGGGTTGGCTCTTAGTTTGATATATTGAATAATTCTAATGTTTTTGTCTTTTTAAAGCTGTTACTGGAAATTATAGTTAAACTGGGAGACATAAATCCAGGTCTTTGGCGGTATTTTGTAGAGCGTAAATGGAGGGAAAGACCAAGTTCTGATCTTTCCACTGAGGCACTATAGAACTTGGGGAAACATAGTGGGATGCAGAGGGGCAAAATGGCAGGAGGATGGAAAACAGGTACTTCATCTTTCATACTGGGAAAGCACATTTGATTGCAGTTTATTATTCTGGGTTTATTTTAAAAGGAGCCTGAATGAAATGCCCTTAAACTTTGGGGAGGTTTAGATCTGATCTATGTGATTCAGATCCATCTCTAATTTTAGTGAAATACTGATAATTTGATCAAAAATGTATTAATTTTCAAAAACCAGCATAAAGTTTTGCCTGTAAAAGTGAGGAGAGTGTCCCCTACAGATAATTATGCATGAAAAATATCCTCAAAATTTGCAAATATGATTAATATGTCGCACCAAAAACAGTATAATGCTGTATGCACAATTGACTGTTTTGCACTCACTTGCATGTGTTGTGGGTGCAGTTTAGATTTTTTGTTTCTTTTAAGTTTTGACCAGCATAAAGATTACTTGTTCCAACTATTCAGCTTCTGAAAATCTTCATTAGAAATATTTTAACACAACAAACTGAATGCAAATTGTGACCATGCTAGGAAATTCACTGCAAAACCTCCTGTGTAAAAGGAAAGAAGTTTCAGAACATACTCATAATCACTATGATGCCAGCTGTTGATAAGTTTGAATTCTATTAGATTTCCAATGTTCCTTGGTTGAAAGAATGGACTGGAAGGGAAAAGAATGAGATGTTAACTGAGGCAGTAATAGCCTCCAAGGAATTTTTAGTCTTTACTACTTATCAAATAATCTTTCACATACATTTTGGTAAAGAGCTGCAATATTTCTCTTAAAACAGTACTTTGTTCCTTTGCTCCTCTCTTTCTTTCTGTCCCTGATAAACATCAGAACTGTGAATGGAAATACTACCATAAATAATCAATGCTTTTATAGTCTCCCTGGAGAAAAATCTCTCTCAAGCTCCTTCGCCAGTACTGGCTGGGTGACGGATTACCCAGGACCAAAGCATCTCTTCCAATTAATTTGTTAATAATATTGTTGAACTTTGGTAATAGGGCTTGGATGTCATTTAAAGGATTAAATAAACGAAACCTTTATCACTTTATTTCACTGTTATCCCTAACCATGAAAATGTTGACCATCTTTGCGGTTCTACATGATGTTATTAACACTTCCTTCTTTTTCTTCTCCTCCTCCTCTTGGGGGAAAAATAGCTGACGACGTGGAAAGACTGGCTGCAATGCGTTCAGACTCTCTAGTACCAGGCACCCACACTCCTCCAATTAGGCGAAGAAGTAAGTTTGCCAATATAGGAAGGATTTTCAAGCCATGGAAATGGAGAAAGAAGAAGAGTGAAAAGTTCAAACACACTTCTGCAGGTAACAAATGTGCACTGGTTGACTGTTTTTAAACTGTTTGTTCAAATGGGCTGAAAAAAGTGCAGTGTCAATAGGTAATGGAGGCAGAAATAGTGATCAACTTAAAATATTATAACTTTGTTGGAAATGTCTGCCAAATTCTAAAAAGATGTACTATCACTTTGTTGCTGGGCATTTTTTTTTAAAAAGTCCCATTTTTGTGTGATGCATTAAAAAACAATGGAACAATTTTGAAGTGCCAAACTTGCCAGAGCTGTGTACTCAACCTTTGATATCGGCAAAGCTCGGAAAAAGCAAGTAAACCAAATGAAGTCATGTTAACTTCTGTTCTATGATAAACATAGAGGGAGAGAGGTCAGAGTAACTGGTAAAATCAAGAGAGAACATCAGTGGAGAATGAAGTTACTTTCACATGTTGTAAAGGCTTTTACAATTAATGAAGATTTTAAATAATAACCAGGAAAAAGCAATTAAGACAATTTACTTTTATATAACTGATATAATAGCATTCTTTATTCCACTGGACTAGAATGACCAGTATCCCTTCTTCTAAGATAAGTGAGGCTCTCCTTTCTCCATATCTTTCTCAGACTCCTACTCTTGGACATTTTTTTATAAAAAGGTATTGAAAATCACAAAAGAATGTTTTTGTATCAGAGAGAGGGCTGAGCCAATACCTTCGATCGAAACACTAACTTTGGGGAAGTGTGGATCTGGATGTGAACTCAGACCCTTCTCCATTTTGTGTCTATGAACCTTCTCCCCGTTGCCCCTACAATGATTTTGAGATGGCTGTGGCAAAATAAGAATTTTCACCTCATATCTCTTTAAGAAGATAGACCCAGAAACAGAATACTATGGATCTCGCACTTCAAGGTGCCAACAGGGATTCTGGATATCACACACTTGACCCCTCCCTCATCAACAACACGGTGAAAGTTTATCGTGTAGACAGGACTGGCCCACAACATTTTGGCACCTAAGGTGGGGAGCTCAGACTACGTCCCATCCCACCTCGCTTGGGCCAAAACTTTGAAAGGTCTCAGTTCCGCCTTCTTCCTGTTCTACTCCTCTCATAGTACTGCTCTGCTACCTACCCCAATAAAGCAGAATTAACAGCTTAAAATGCCTTATTAAAAAATGTTAAGTAACACCTAACTTTCAAATGCCTGCACAGCAAATGCAACTTTTCTTGTCTGCATAGGGAACACTGGCATTTTTATCTGTTTGAATAATCAAAGTGATGCTTTCTGTGCCTTCTTGGTTGCAAAGATTTGAACTGCTTCCTGAAGGTCCACAGACTGGGCCAACTCGTGCTCGATTGAGCTGGTTGCAAGGCCAATCAGCCTCTCCTGTGTTGTTGTGGAGTGTAGATGTGTTTCTATTAACTTCAGCTGGGAGAAGCTGCGTTCTCCACTAGCAACTGTTACAGGAAGTGTTAGAAGTATGCACAGAGCAACAAAAGCATTTGGAAAGAGGGTGGTCATTTTATTTGTGCACATATATTCCAGAACAGCCTTTGGAGATGATCTTGCTGAAATGTATGTTGAAAGGGCTTTTAGTTCATCACCTAAATCACTCGCATCAATATCATGCATGTTATCATGTGTCAACATTGTCTCTAGGGCCCTGCATTGCTGGTGTAGGTCTTCTTCGGGTATAGTGAGGAGTTTTGGAATATCATACAACATCCCAAATATACTGCTGTGTTCCTTGAGCTGCGTGAAATTTTCTTCAACTGACTGTATTGTGCAATCTAGCACCTGGTTAAAGAATTCACCTTTGAATTGTTGTTTGGGGTCTCTTCTGGGATTATCCTGTACCTCGTAATCAAAATGTCTTTGCTGATTCTTGTATTCTTGAATGGGTAGGAAATTAGCTTCAGTGTGAAGTTCTTCTGCCAACTTCTGTGCACTCTTCAGAATGTTTTGAAATCCCTCATCTGACCAGTAAGACTGTAGGTATGACTTTGTTTTGTACGGTTGCTCCATTGCTCCAGATATATCAAACTCAACACCTTGGAGTCTCTTGCTTACAACACTTATTTCAAACAGTGTGTCATACCACAACACTAAGCCACACAGAAATTTGAAGTTATGTATGTTTCTGGTGATTCCATTTCCCGCTGCCACTGTTCTCCCATGAACAGTTCCTGTCATAGCATTATCCTCCATAATGGCAATTATGGCATCCTCTATCTTAACAATGTGGTGGTTGATAGCCTTTATTACCTCCACTCAACTTTCCATGGTTTCAGTGTCAGAGAGGATGTTCCCAGATGTTGCTTCAAAACTTGCCATCAATCAGTTGATGCAGAGAAAAATAAATTAAAAAATTCAGCAGCCTCACTAGAAGCTGATGATGCATCACTGACCACCATGTTCAATGAACGAGAACTGCGTGGGACAAAAAAAGCTCGAGGGTTTAACTCGACATGTCTGCACTCTTCTGTTCTTTCCTCTCATGTCGGCACCATTATTGTAGCCCTGACCTCTCATGTCAGCTATCGCAATTCCCATATTTTCCAGCTTTTTAAGAAGCACATTTATCATACCAGCTCCTGTAGTATCGTCAATGTCAATACATTCTAGAAAATGCTTTGACAGTCACCATTACAGGGACATTTACACTAGTTTCTGTTGTTACGAAATGCACTGTTAAAGTCATTTGTTCCGTTTGGCTGATGTCAGGTGTGCAGTCCAGAATAACAAAGTAATATCTTGCTGACTTCAGATCTGCCACAATCTTCTGTTTAACTTTTGTTTTGTCCATTTTGTTGCCAGTAACTGTATGATCTCATTTTGAATTGTTTTTCTAAGGTAGTGGGGTGTGTACATTTTTTTGGGTGGTGACTCTTCTTAAATGCTCCTGGAGTACAGCATGAAACTCGGCCATCAGCTCCACAATTTTAAAGAAGTTTCCATTGTTTGGCACATACAGCCGATCTGAAGTGCTACACAGTGCTAGGTTTTGGGTAGCAAGCACTCTCACAGTAGCAATGAGCCTTTTAGAATATTTTGCCAGTAAAGAGACATTGATGCAATCTTCTTTTGATGCTGATTATCTACAGTGGCCTTTAACCTTAGTCTCATCTCAAACTCTTTCCAACTAAGGAATGCTCTCTGGTGATTTGATGCCTTCTCGTGGCATGCCAGATTTATAGCCAGATTTTTCCAGTCCATTGTTCCTGTATAATCCAATGTGGCTGGAACATTAGACTGGAAGAGTTTGCAACAAAAACAGTATGCAGCATTCTGGGTTTTTGAATACATAAGCCATGGCCTCTCCACTTTGTCACCATTGGGAATTTCATGCCAGTAATGTGTTGGATGGAAACTTCTATTTTCATTGTCTTTGGAGAACATGAAGTTTTTCACTTGCTGTGGCCCACGCAGTACAAGGAAGTCCCTCGTCCTACTTCTCAAATGTGTCCACAGTCCTGGATCATCTAAACTGAAGGAATGAAGGTCAGGAGCAGCTGTATCTTGCTCCTCCACCACACTCTTCTCTGATCTACACTTTTCTTCAGGAATGTGCATGGTTACATCCATTTGAGATGGAGATATGGATGCTGTAGTAGCTGCCAGGTCACCTGCACTCTGACTAGCTGGAAGATCAGGCATCTCTTCACCACTCACATCCTCACTGGGGCCGGAAGGCTCACCGTGAACATTTGTGTCTATATATCTCAGGAGAGCTCCTTTCTACTTAGATAGAAAAGTTTCCTTTTTCTTTTTCTTTTTCTTTTTCTGAATGCTGCCCCAGAGGGGCATTTTTTTCTTTCACTCATGACTGCTGTCCTGTGCCAGCTATAGTGGCTCTCAACACTCAGTTGAAAGGGACAAATAAGCAGGCTGGTAGCAGGACCTGAGTGAGGGAAGATATCAGAGTCTTAAGGGCCTAACTGGCTCCTACTACTTCAGTTGACTGCCTGTTCTCCTCAAGTGGGTTTAAGGAAGCAGGAAGAAACAGGAAGCTCCCTGAGAAGCCGGTGTTAATCAGTCCAGGTTCCTGGGGGTGTTAGAGAGGTACATAAGAGACTCCTCCTCCTCTCTCTCCCTGCAGCTCCTGCTGCTTTCTGTTATTCCCTCTCACCTTTTCTCCTGCCTGTTTGTTATATCTCTTGTGCCCTCCTTCCTCCAGCACAGCACTGCACCATCTCTGTGTATCTAGAGCTGAGAGAATATATATGCACCAGCAGCAGACACAATGTTGTACACCCTGGGTCCTAGCGGCCACCTCAGGCCAGCCCTGAGGACTTAACTGTGCATTCTGATCCTGCAGGCCCTTACTTGTGTCAGTGGTTCTTACTCACCAACAAGCAGCATTTAATTAAGTGGGAATTCTCACATGAGTCTGAGGTAATTGCACAAGTTAGGGTTTCCAGGGTGAGTGCCTAAAACCATTCTTCAACTAAATGGCTTTACAACTTCTGCCTGGTCTGACAGGCAGAGACAAATGAATTGGAATAAGTGGCTGAGTTGCTCTGAGTGACTATCTCCTTTTTTTTTTCTTTTTTTTTTCCTGCTTGGCCATTGTCAAAGCCAAAGACATGATTTTGCAAAACAAATGGCCTTCCCTTCATGTTCTATCAGTCATCACTGTAGTTCGCTGTAGGACAATTTCTGTGTCTCTCATAACTCTTTTGAAACCCAATTGCTAAAGCAGTTTAGTAACCACACACATAATAAAAACATAATAAACCCTGCCGACACTTTGTGGCTGTTTGTCTCCCTCTAGTGACTGGACTATACACAGCAATTTATGAATCTGTTACTGCCGCTGTGCTAATGGACCTGGTTGTTTAGCTAAGCAGTAGAGACTCATGGTTTTTGATCTAGAGGTCTAGGGTTCTTTCCTTGCAGGTGACCCATCCATGGGCATCTTGCACTTCCTACAGTTTAAAGTGATTGTGAAAGAGAATACATTTTAAAATTATTCGTTGTTGTAAGCGTAAATATTAGATTGGCCAAAGCAGACTCTTTGATCAAGCTCTGAATCCAGATTAAGGGTTCAGGTAACGCACACATTTGCAGATGATACAAAAATTGGGGGAGTAAAATAACAAAGATCAGTCAGTGGCATAAAGCAATCTGGGCTCAAGCAAAGCATACATGTTTTAACATGGCTAAATGTGAATGTATACATCTAGGAACAAAGACTGTAGGCTATACTGGTAGGATGGGGGACTCTATCCTGGGAAGCAGTGATTCTGAAAAGATTTGGGAGTCCTAGTGAGTAATCGGATGAACATGAGCTCCCAGTGCAACGCTGTGGCCAATCCTTGGATGAATAATCAAGGGAATCTGGACTATAAATAGAGAAGTTATTTTACCTCTGAATTTGGCACTGGTCCTCCCATTACTAGAATTAGGATGACGAGAGTCCCAATTTTATAGGGACGGTCCTGATTTTTGGGTCTTTTTCTTATGTAGGCTTCTAGGCTCCATCCCAATTTTTTCACACTTGCTGTCTGGTCACTTTAACCGGAATACAGTATCCTGTTCTGGTGTCCATGGTTCAAAGGATGTGATAAATTGGAGATGGTTTACAAAAGAGCGATGAGAATGATTAAAGGATTAGAAAACACAACTTCTTATTGACTCTGTCTATTTAGTTTAACTAAGGGAAGGTTAAGGGTGACTTGATTAAGGTTCATAAGTATCTACTATGGGAACAAATATTTTAAAAAAGGCTCTTCAGTCTAGCAGAGAATGATATGATGTAATTCAGTGACTTGAGAGTGAAGTTATATAAATTCTGACTGGAAATAAGGCATCACTTTTTAAAAGTGAGGGTAATTAACTATTGGAACAATTTACCAGGAGTGGTGGTGGATTTCTCCATCACTGACCATTTTTAAACCAAGACTGGATTTTTTTCCCTAAAAGATCTGCTCTAGGAATTATTTTGGGAAGTTCTATGCCCTGTGTTGTACAGGAAGTCAAATTAGATTATCACAGTGGTCGCTTCTGGCCTTGAAATCTATGAATATGGGATTTGATTAGCATGTACCTCAAGTTTTAAAATGAACCGTGCTGATGGAATTTTCAAAACAACATACAGCAAAAAAAGTGTAATTCTTTCCAGAGCAATTTTTTTCAACAGCTGGGACATAAAACCCTTTACAGTAGAAATTTCTACTAGAATTTCCTTGATGGACACTGTTACCAGGCTGGAACATAAATATTTATAGCAGAGCATACTAGAAAGTTTTATAACATGAAATTAGGCACAGACATACTTTAACTACAGCATGAATAAAAGTTTTAAAAAAATAATATAAAGTTTAAACAATTTATCTAAAGCTTCATCTTCTCCAGAAAGCATTATAACCTTAATTACCACGAGGGGCTAAAGGCCTTTGGCAACAGTCAGCAGTTGGATACAGTTGCCAGTCATAGCTGGGAGCATAATAAATGGCAAAATTGTAATACCTGATGGGGCTGTTTCTTTTAACTTATAAGGAACAGTCTAACTGATGGCTAAGGTTAAGATTTTTGTCACACAGATTTTAGTAAAAGTCACAGACAGGTCAAGGGCAATAATCAAAAATTCATAGAAGCCTGTCCTTGACTTCTTTAATTTAACATACTCTGTGGAGGAATTAACTGTCGGAGTCCTGTCAGGGGCTGGGGCTGCTGCTCCCGCACTCCTGAGTGGGGGCTGACAGGTGCTTCAGCCCCACTGCTGCAGCAGGTTGAAGCAGAGGAAGTCACGGAATCTGTGACAGAATCAGATCTTTACACAGGGCCAGCTCGAGGCACTAGACCCGAAGCATGTGCTTTGGGGAGGTGAACACTAGAGGGCGACATGCCGTCTGTAATTGGGGCAGTGCTCTGCTTCTTTCGGCGGCATTTCGGTGGCCATACCCACTTCATCCGGCAGCAGCATTTTGGCAGCAGCTTGATGAGTTCAGTTTTTTTTTCTTTGTTGTTGTTGTTTTTTGGTGCTGTTTGGGCGCTGCGTTTTTTTTAGTGCTGCTTCTTTACTGATGGCAAAAGAAGATGACAATGAATCTTCTCCCCTCTGACAAAGTTCCTCTGCTGGATTATGCCTGTGCTACCTTAATTTGGCCCTCTTGTGTGGATGCATTATGATCCAGTCTTTATTAAATGATTATGTGGTATTTTTTTCATTTGCTGAAACTTGGCATTTAGTTTTCCACTAAATTGTTCTACAAAGTATGATTCAAGTCAGCTGGATTATTTAAGTTGTCTCCCAAGATCCATTTGGCCAATATGTCTCTTAATTTAACAACATGTACATTAGTTTAAATTTAAAGGCTTTAATTGGATAAGAATCAATTAAGAAGCTAATAAAGTCAGTCCAGTGAGAGGGACCATTGTTTATAAGCTGTATCAAGGTCACTTTATCCCAACAGTTGGTTACCTCTAACCAGACCTCTATGCAACTGGCTAATCTTTTGAACTCTGCATCCAGTATCTTCCAGACTTTAACTAGTAACTAAACAGTATTGCCATGATTCTGACAGATCCTCATCCCACAGTGCCATTTGTAAAATGATGTAGTCTTTGTGAAAGGCTACAATTCTAAGTGTCTGTCAGAAAGTTGATGCTTACTCCTAAAGTTCCATTACATTTGCAGATTCAGTTTGGACAATAATATTTCCACTGATATCACCATGTTAGTTAACAAAGATAGTTGATTAAAAGTAGGATTTGTTATATGGTTCCATTTTCTTTCCCTGAAATTTCATCTTATGACAACTGGCCAACATGTCTCATCATTTCTCCACGTATTTCAAACACATGTGACACTTGTACTAATATTTTAATGATAATATTGTTTCCCTTCTTTCTTCCTTCTTTCCTTCCGTCCCTGTAATTTCAAACTAGTCCCTCATGGCCTTGGCATAAAAATCAAGCATTGTTATGTTGTGGGTTTCTGTACTCTTGCTCATGTAATTATTTTGCTTAAATCTGATCTAATCAAATTAAATATAATTCTTAATTGACATTTAAGAAGTTACTCTGCTGAAGTTTCCTCTGAAGGGTAGGCTAATGTGTGTGATGAAAAAAGTGTGCAATGCAGTGTTTAAGGGATCTGTCCTCACTCTTGATTAATTGTTTTAAGAGTCTGTACAAAACATTCTGCTAACATATTTGAAGCCAGGCGATAGCCCTGACTCTGCCGTCAGAAGTGTTAGAGTCACTCAGGAAGAACTAAAACTTGGCTAGAGAAACCCAAGATCTTTTCCAGTCTTTCCAGGGATGTAGAAAGCAAAGGCATTGGGTGACAAGGCCCAGATTTTCAAAAGTGGCCTTTAATTCTGGGTGCCTCCATTTTTGGGTGCCAGGTAACAGAACTGATTTTCAGAGATGTTAAGCACCCACACACTTTCACCTGATGGCACTGGCAGTTGCAAGTGCTCAGCACCTCTTGAAAATTACACCATAATCCAAAAAATGGTGGGTTTTTTAGAATCCACTCTTGAAGATTTTATCCATTGTTTTCATGGGCGTGAATAAGGACAGACTGGATCTCTCACCTGTTTACTCCTGTTGGACCCAAGTTCCATGGAGACTTTAAAATCAAAGATTATTTTCAACCAAGCAAACAGACTTGCAATCCAAAAATGTACTGCAATAAATTATCCTGCTTGGCAATATGAGTACGAGATGATCTACTGGGTCTTTTCCATCTCTATTTTCTGTGGCTTTGGAGTTGCATGTTATGCATCATTTTAAACTTGGCATTTCAAATGGACTAAAAATTATAGAAGCGCTAAATCGTGTACAGAAGATACAGTTATGATTTTCACACTGAGGACGACTGTAGCATTTGTCTATTTTTATCAATGAATTGCCAAAAGGGGGTTTCTGAAGAAAAAGAATGTTTGTTTGTTCCACTCTATAGCAGCATCTTTGAGCTTTCTTGAAATCTGCTACATAATATATTTCCTGGCTTTAAGAACCAGGCATTGCCTCGTTGGAGTCAAAAGGCTTTTTGAGACTGTACTAGCCCCCTTGCCAGCACTACACATTGCTTTAATGGGACATTTGTGAAAAGGGCCATTAAATGTATCCCATCTTACAAGAAAGGAATGTTTAATGAGACCGTTTGGTTTTTATGCTAATTACACTTGCAGCTGTTGTGAAGATTATATGATCAAGCCATCCCAAACAGTAATATTGCAGTATAACTCTGCAATAATATATTCATGCAAAAATAACTTAATACAATTAATCTATTAGAGAGAGGATTTACAATACATGTTTCAAGGGGTGAAGAAGAGTTGCAGTAAAATGTACTATTAATATTTTAATCCTCTTCTTTTTATGAGAGTTAGGGAGCATCATTAGTCAGACGTGCCAAGAAATGTTTCACCAACAAAATTTGTAATAGTGAAATCTCTAGTTTTTGGGAGGCAGAACAAGAGTGTCTGTTTGAAAACGCTGATCCTCTTGTGTAACGATCTGTTCTATAGCATCAGCTGCTATCACAGTGATACATGAATGGACAACCACCCTCAAAACGGACTGGTTCTTGAAGACTAGCCCTTTTAGAAAGTCTTTGTTTAATGACAGAATACACTGAGATTTATTTTTATTTTAGATCACATTTGACATGTGGAAACTAAGGACCATGCTTTGTACGCAACTGGCCTCTATTTGTGCTCCTAGTGGGTTTTTTCTGTCCTTTTATAGAGGTGGAGAAAAATAAGATCATTCTAAAGTAAAATGGAGTCATGGGGGCATCAGTTTGTAACAGGAACAGAAGAACACTGTATGATTCCAAAACACAGGTGTCCAGAGTACACCCCAGATGCCAGCTATAGGGCTGCATACCTGGCCCATTGGCCACCTTTTCCCTTTACCCAAAGGATGAGAACAAACCTTATCAACAGCAGGGTTTTACTTTTGGTGAGTTCATGCAGTGAGCAATTTCTAATATTCACAGCTGTGTGTATTTACTAATAGTAAATAGCTGGGTCCCTTGGAATGCAGGCAAGCTTCAGTCCTTAGCATTACAGTTCAGACTCCTCTGCTGTAGGAAATGTATATCTCCAGTGTAACTCCATTGACCTTTCTTCGAGTTACACTAGAGATTAATTTGATCCTTGAGATCCAGAGCAACGAAGTATAAATATTACAGTGCCATTTGAAAGGAACAGTAGGTTAACCTCTACAAGGGAAAGCTGTTAGATGTCTTCACTAAGTATTGATGGTAAAGGAGTTTTATCTCTGTTGGGGATCCAACTCTCAATCAGCATTTCCAACAATGGGATAAATGAAGCAGGAATCCCTCAGGCTGGAGCACTAGTATATTTATTGAGTGCTATTGTATTAGTGACCTGCTGCATGTCTGACCCATATTTTACTTCTGCTACTTGTCATAGTATTGTGAGCACATAGTTCAGTGACTCAAATCTCATAGGTTCTTTTAATTATTATAGTGGCTGCCCAGTATTGGGCTATTTTAGAATCATGCTAAAAATGCCACATGCATAAAATATTGTGAATGTGAATTATAATCCCATGAAAAATGTGACCTGCAAATATGAGTAACCTAGACCAAAAAAAATAGACTAACCCAATGGAGCTAGATCTGCGGAGTGGAGGATTGCAAACCTAAGTGGAAGGGTGGATGGATTGTATAATAAATTGTGCCAGAAAGAGAATCAATTTGTAAAGAAGGGTTTAAAATGGAAAATCAGAAAATGAATAAGAGTCAGACATAGCCTGACATATAGTAATGCAGAGGTGAGAATTTCTCTCTCTCCTTAGGAATTTTAGTCTAACAGCTACAAAGCAGAAAAAGTGCAAAATATGATCATATCATATATCTGCTTTAACTGGAAATTAGGGATAGACTCTCTAAGGACCAAATTTAGTGAAAGCTGCACCTTGTTAGTTCAGGATGTAATTTGGAAACTAAACAGAAGAAAGTGCAGTAAAAAGACAAGCGTACTGGGTTCTCTTCCAGGTTCTGCTTCTGATCTGAGTCCCAATCCTGCTCCCACTGAAGTCAATGCTGATAAAATTGGGGCATTGTGGGTCTAAAATAGTGTTTCACTAACTTTGGCAATTTTATTACAAGTTTTTCAATATTTTGGTATTTTTTCTTTAAAGCTCCAGTTTATGGAATCAAGTGATTAGGTGAAAAATCTCAGTTTTAAAAAAGAGCACTTTGGTGGGTTCTTTATGTGCCTTCTGATTTCTCAGCCTTTAAGATGCACTTGCTTCACATTTTCAAGCTCTTTTTTCCTGAAATCACAACTTGTTTTACTGTTTTAAAAATCTTGCTATTTTGAAGCCAATCTGATGCTATTTGAGGCCTGATTTGTAACACTTGATCTAGAAGGTTACAGTACTAAAACCAATTAAGGATCGTATTGGGACCATAACGTGGTAGCTATTTAAAGAGCAATAGAGATAGTTGCAGATAAGATTTGTAATGGTTTGCATTGATTTGTATACACTGATACAATTAAACCTTTTGTTAAATGTATCTGAGTAGCCTGGTGTTTACAGGATGTACTTTAGAAAAAAGCAATTGCAAAATAGATCAGTGACAGCTAAACCTTATTAACTGCTTCTATATTCCTTCATACAGTGGCAGGTACTTCTTACCTGATTGGAACAAGGCCTTGCAGAGTTAGGCTCTGAGCTTGTATTTGAGTTTTAATTTGGCAAGTAGCGTATCTCTTCATGTGGTGTTCTCTAAAATCAATAACACATTTAAACAGCAGGCCAGATTAACCCAGGAGCTTTAGGGGCTGCAGCCCAGGGTCTCGGCTAACCCTTTGCTAAGTTAAGTGGCTTGGCAAACCCTAGTCCCACAGGCCGGATGCGGACTGCTGCTTCTTTTCATCCGGCTCGCAGCAAGTCTCTGAGCCCCGCCTCTGGTCCCCGAGCCTTGGCCCGCACCCTCGTGGTGCTGGAGCCACGAGCACCAGATGTACTCCTGCAGTCCCTAGGTGCAGGCCATTCAGGGAACCTCTGCACGCTGCCCCCAGTGCCAGCTCCGCAGCTCCCACTGGCTGACAACCACAGCCAATCGGAGCTGCGGGGCAGTGCCTGCGGGCACGGGCAATGTGCACCATGCAGAGCAGCTTGGCCCCTCCACGTAGGGGCTGGACATGCCAGCCACTTCGGGGAGAAGAGCAGCACGGAGCCAGGGCAGCCTTAGTACCAAAGTGCCACCGACCAGGAGCCGCCCAACATAAGTGCCTCCCACCCAGACCCTGTACCCCTTACCCCAACCCCCTATCCCAGGCCTGAGTCCCCTCCCACACCCACACTCCCACCCAGAGCCCGCATCCCAGACCTCCTGCCACACCCCAACACCCTGTCCCATTTCTGGCCCCACCCCCCAACTGGAGCTGCACCCCAATCCTCTGCCCCAGCCCTAGCCCACTCCCGCACTCCAAACCCTGGGGCTCCACAAAATCTAATAGCCCCAGACCCACAGGAGAGTTAATCTGACTCTTTTAAACTGTAACCAATCTGTTTACTGCAACAGGTGGTATAGATTCAGCTCTTTCACTAACTTAAAATCGCTGTCACTTTTCAATTTAACCAATAGTAACATTCACCAGCTTTGTTTAAAGGTTACTAGGGAATTCACATTTACCAATGGTTCCTGGCTGAATCTGAAGACACAAATCTGTACCTTCTCCCCGTGTTTTACAGGACGTTCTCAGTCTCAAAATGCACCTCATTAATTCTTCAATTAAAAGTAGTACAGGGCCAACAGCTGGAAGTGCATAGATAAGGCATGCTCTGAATAAGGGCCGAACAGAGACCAGAAATGCCACTGCTTCTTGGTGTCATGTAGATGTGCTGAAAATCCCTCACAGCGACCCTGTTTCTGCTTCCACTGAGGAACTGTGTTCTGCCCTTGATTTCAGTGAGTGGAGTGCCTTGCAGTCAGATCCTGATACTAGAAGCCCATACTCAGAGTTAAATACGGAAGGCCTGTGAACCCTGTTGCAGCTATGAGCTTGATCCTATGTGATGCTGAGCACCCTTAACTCCCACTGAAGTCAGTGGGACACAAGGGGTGATCAGTACCGTGCAAGATCAAGTCCTGTGTCTTTGATTCAGGACCCAGTGGGTTGCCGGGACACAGATATGGGCTTTGACATTTAAAGAGGTGTACTTGGAGCTTTATTTTTGTTAGGAATATGCCTGAGGAAACATTTTAAAGCCCTTGAATTTTCTATTGTTACTACCTAAAATCAGAACTTTGTGTAGAATTGCATACTGGGACTTCATTTAAACAAAACTCTCAGCCCTACACCAACTAGCCTCGGTGCTTTATGGACCTGATCCAAAGCCCACTGAATGCGATGATAAGAATTCTGTTGAATTTAGTGGGCCTTGGATCAAGCCCTATATAAGTGTGATTGATACCTGGCATTTCTTCCACAATTCTAGGCCTAAAGTAAGTGAGATCATCATCTACTATAGACAATTTAAAAAATCAGTAGGGTAGATGTATGTTGGATGTAAATGGCATAGTCTTGATAAAACTTTGGCTAACGTGTATGTATGTTTGGAGATGTAATAATTGGCCACATGGCTAACGACTTTTCCAGAGTTGATCTCTGTAGGAGGATTTCCTTTTACCTTTTTTAATAATCAGTCTGAGTTATTTTCAGCAGCCCTTTTGGAGGTTCTCTTTTCCCAGTGGATAGAAATGATTTTCCTGCATTTTAGAACAGGTGCAATGTAATATTAAAATACTTGGTGCTCAGAAGATGTGCCTGGCCAAAATAGTAGCACAGCAGCTCACTAGTTCAATAGTAATAATAGCTCAAGAAGCTAAGGAATTTAGTTCAGTCCTTGCAGAAATCAGTCTACACAATTCTCTACTTACTCTGTGTCCCAGGCCAGTATTTCCCAAACAACATATCAGTGCTAGTGATGGGGGATTTGTGATGAGTACCGCAGGAACTATCTTAGACCATAGGCTTCTGTGCTGAACCATTATACTGCCACTGGCCAGTTCTCAGTCAGCTGTCTCAGTCAGTTTGGGCTGCTCAAAAACCCAGTCTTATCATGGCAAGATTGGATTTCAAGTTACACTGCAGCACAACTGAATGGAAGACAACAGGCTGACTAGTACCACTGAGAGTTACAAATAAATCATCCCTTATGATTTTAGATGAGGAGAGAAATAATTGCCCACAAATTGCATAGAATTGGTTGGTAATCACAGTAAAGGGGAGCGGCAGTTCAAAAGCTATCATTTTTCAGCTCCTACCACCATTCCCAAATGTATGATAGTCCTGTACTTAGATATGTTTGGGGCTAGTCGGTTTTTGAAGGTATGACCCATAGAAAGAAGAGAACAAAGGAATGGCTGCTTTGGATGGCATCATCCCCCTGCTCAACACTAGAAATGCTTAGAGAAATTAACTTTGATCCTCTGATCTGTAATGATCATGAAAACCCATTCTCTCTCATCCTTCTGGAAAGAAGGATCGGGTGGAATCAGCTGGGGACGGGAAATTGTTAACAAGAACACAACTACTAAGGAACTCATGTTGCCAGAAAAGAGAAGTAGGGGGCAAGAAATCACGAAGGGGCAGGAGGACACCCATTGGTGTCCCTGTCTGCTGCACTCCTGGCATCAAGATCTGTCAGGATCAGACATACCAAAGATATAGAAAACAATACATAATTTAGAGAAGGTCAGTTTAGAGCTTCTATTTCCCTTCATAATACAAGAATGAAGGGATAGCCAATGAAATAAAAAAGCAACATATTTAAAGGCACTAGAGAGAAATGCCAAATTAATCTATGGAACTCACGATCTCATTACATTATTGAAACACAGGAAAGAGAATAGAAGGTTTCAACAAAAATTGGCCTTCCCTCACCCTTTACATGGCTGTAGAAGGGCCTCCTGCAATAGCAGTCCTTAGGTTTCCAGTTCCCTGAAGAGTGCAGAGACTCTGTGCTCCTGCTGTGCCCTGGGGAGCACAGTGTCAAAATGCAAGATGGGGAAGAGGCAGAGTCATGGTACCCATCACCAGCAGTGCAAAAACCCATCCCAAATATACTGATTAATAACTTTTCCAGTTTGTTTATCATGCTAAAGATATTATTTGGCCAGCAGAGTGAGACTGGCTTGCCAGGGTGATGGAGCAGATTGCACAGCCCCAGTGTTCACGGAGAAGCTGTGGGAGAAATTGTGCTTCAAGCAGGCACAATGTCTCTGGCGCTCCTTCTGGGGCAGTGCAGCTCTGCACATGGCTATGGTGTAAATGCCTCAGTCTGTTACTTAGGGGACATCTAGAAGCATGAGAAATGATATCCCATCTTTGAGTCTGCTCCAAAGCCTATGGAAGTCGGAGACCTCACCACACTTGGTCAGAGCAGTCTCTGGTATCCTGTCTCTGACAATGGCTAGTACCATAATGCTTCAGAGGAAGGTACAAAGCACCAACAATAGATCATTTTTAATAATGTGCCTACAAGGAAAGTTCTGTCCAAACCCCAGGCTGTTAGGGCCTGATCCAGAGCCCACTGCTAGCAATGACTTTTCATTGACTTCTCCACGGATCTCGGGGAAAACTCAGAGTTAGAGAACCACACCCATTGCCCTTCTTTGGCTATGAAAACTCCAGTTCCTCACTGGGATGATCTGTGAGTGAAAGCATATGGAGTTTCCTTTTATCTTTGGCTTCCTGGTAGTTTTTATGGAGGAGGCATGATTTGGTCCTTAATGTAGTAACCTGGTACAGTTTCCCCCAAAGTCTGGGGAAACTGTTATGGACTTTCCCATTTCTTTTAAAGCATTTCCTCCCTTCCATTAACTGAAAAATATGCAGAGTTAGTTTAGCTCTAAAGACCTGGTTTACACTAATAAATGTCATTATGGATGATGATGTATTTGATACCAGAAAACCAAAGACTTCAGTAATGAGCCATTTGCTCATTGAACCTTGGCTTATTCAACCATAAAATGAACAGTATTGAAAATTTCACATGGGCGGGTTAATTAGCCTGGGATGTACAACATCAAAAAAGAAAAGTCTGTCACAATGTCCATATAAATAAATAACACACTTTTTGTTTCTGGGTCAGTTGAACCCCTTCCACTTCTTACAGGGACTATCTTTCTAATATACAGATCATTTTCTTGGACAATGATCTGATAATTGGAGATTTGATAAATGAGTATTATTTTTACAAGGGGATAAATCTAATGCTGAGCCTATTTAATCTCAGTGATCTTTTATTACAGCTGCTCATCTCTTCTGGCTGACCATAATGAGAGTAGAGGGGAGCTCTTGGACCCCTACACCAGAAATGTAGCATATAATAGAGTCCCCTTCGTTTATACCTGGGAACCTGCAAACCTTAAATGTTGTTAGGCTGCCAGGACAGGATAGTGCATCTTGGTCAAGCAAAACAAAACTATTAATGACAGTAGTGCCCTATGGTCCCAACCAGGATCAAGTCACTGTTGCACCACATGCTGTACAAGCACGCAGGAGGGCATATACTCTGGTCCAAGAAGCCATAAATATATAGTGTATTTATGTGTGTACATATGCAGGTATATGTCTTCAGAGCCTCAGAGAAGATCAATTGTACAACAATTGAGGAAAATGGGAGTTTTATCTGAGTAAGATCTACAGGATTTCTCCCTTTGAGACAACATGCCTTGTACAAGTGTATGCATGTCTGTTCTCTTTCAAGCATAGTTGCATCCAAGAAGTACAGTATGTTATCATGTTATGCACTATTCTTGAAAGTGGTCACCAGCATGAGCCATGGTTCTATAACCTGACCTTGTATGGAGTGGGGAGGAATACTTTGTACCATGAGCTGCTGTGTGATTTACATGATCCTGTTTTGTTTTCCTGTGTTTGTGAAGATGGTGACCACCCGAATTAAGTGCTGAGAATGGGGAAAATAGCGCTGAGAGAGAGGCAACCAGCTTAACCATGGAAGTTATTTATTGCCAGATGATAACCATAGGGAAGCCAAACAACCAAAACAGTTATAATATTAAATCTGATTTTAAAAGTCAGGCTTAGGAAACTATAACTGATCATACAAGCCAAGGTCAGAAGGCTAGACCTAGAGAGAGAGAGCTGGGTTCTCACCACTCCATAAAGCTTGAATCAATAGGGGGTCCCAAGTGATGGTGAAGGCTGAGGGTCTGGAGTGCTGGAGACAGGCAGAGCCCCCAGCACGATCAGTCAGGAGAAGATGAAATCCCAGTGGAACTGATGCAGATTTTGAATCCAAGCATCAGAACACTTGAGCATGGGTAGAGGTTTGGTAGGGAAACAACAACGGTTCAAGGGAGAACACTAGATTTGTTTATGGGTAGATTGAGTATACCAAAGTTGTTTTGTTTAGGACAGTGGGAACTGATCATTCCTTGGAAGGAACTCACAATGCAATTAGGATTTATTATTAGGATTTATTTTTAGAATTGATCTGATACCTACTGAGCTTGGTGTGGGTTCATTAACATCTAGAGCAGACATACACACACACACACACATACCCATCATGCAGTGCTTCCCTGCTTTTCTGGTCCCAGTAGTTCCATGTGGTTCCTGCCTTGGAATCTCTGTTCTCCATTCTGTATGCTAATGTAGATGCCTCCCTGTTCCATCTTCAATGCAAATGAGGCTAGAGGAGTTTCCTTAATCCTCTCACCCTTGTCTCAAGGGGTTTAGGTGTGTCTTCCACTGCCTTTTCATTGCTTTTTGTAAGTCTTTCTTCTGATCAGTTTTGGTGTTCAAGCAGAGTCTAAGGGGTTGGCGGAGTCTTTTGTGAGTCAGACAGGCTGGATACTGCACTTTGATTCCCCAAGAACACAGGGCTGACAGGTAATACTTCCTATCCAGAAAGTATTTACATGTGTAATTTCCATTCATGACTCTCCAATTGTAGCAATCTCCAGCCATTTAATCCAAAACTTCTTTGTATCTCAGAAGAGGGGTTGTGATTAATTTATCCTAAGATATGTTAACTGAAGGGTGAATTCACAGTCACCAAAAGGTTTGTGATTCATCCAGTCATTATTACCTCTGTTTAACAGTAGAAAATGAAGGAAATCATTTTGGGGGCGAGCCTGTAACTCAGGAACCTCTCAATCAAATGACTTCACATTGGGGACACTATCTCCATCCCATGTCCCCATGAAGCATATCAGAATTTTTGAAGCAATCCAACTAACTTTTTGGATTTTAGAGCACCTACAAGAGTCAATCTTTAAAGGGTATAAAATGGCAGGCATAGAAACCTTTCAGCCTTTTTTCTATATTGGTGCTTGTGCAGTGTAAAAAATGTGTATTTTCTTAAATACTGTTCTCAGTTTGCATCCTTCAAAGATTTAGAGGGTGTCATGTGCTATCTTGGGTAAAATCCAACAGATTGAGACCATTTTGACCTGCATCACTTCAGTAATTGATCTCTAGTGCTGGAGGAGAGAAAACCCACCTACAAATGATTTTTTTTAAGTAGCTATTTTTTCTGGGGCTTATATCTCCAGAAACCCTGGCTCTAATTATTCCAAATTTGGTAACCCTACCCTGCACCCACTTCAGGTTCACCAAATTTCAAAGAAATCCAACTCCGTATGTTGATTTTAGAGCACTTAGAAAGGTCAACCTTTAAACAGATATTGTGACAGAAGTTTAACTATAGCGATCCTGCCACGCCACTCTAATATGATGTGCTCTTTTTCTGTATTAGCTGAAAATTTGCCTCTTATGGTAGACCATGTGCATGGATGGCTTTGGAGGATTGTATTGTTAAATAAAACTCCATATAATCTCCAGTGCTAGGGCAAAAGTAGCATTGAAATGCCACTTATGGATTATTTGATATGTGTAGTTGGTCTGAAACGCTCCACAGAAAGGGTTAAACAAACAAGTGGCTAGTTGCTGTGACCACACATGGATGCTAAGAGTATTATATGGGTTAAGGACCCTTTTGTCTGGACTGGGACTGAAGCCAGTTCCAGTGAACACTAAATATAGCATAGAGTTGAACTTGTCTGAGGATGTATTTGTGCTGCAGAACAAAGGAAGGGTTAATGATCAGGATGCCCAATCGCACCTTAGTATTGAGTACATTGAGCTCAATCTGGTCATGCCATGTGGGCTAAGAAGTTTCTCAGGTGAGGGTAAAAGGGAACAGTACCATAGGAGCAATGTGTTGAAGGCAGGAAAGAAAGACCACGGGTCAGAGATGAAGTTACTTTCTGGCTGTAGGACTGGACACACTGATGTCTTAGCTGGAACTTTTGCGTATGAAATTGCCTGAGTGATGTTTTACAAGCTGCAAAATCTGTCACGCCTCAACACAGGAGCAAATGGGTGACTGGTGGTGGGGAAGGGTGATTACTGGGGGGGAGCCAGCTAAAGGGGAAGACATGACCTCCCCAGCTGATCTATAAGAAGCTGGGACAGTATTTTTCACTATTTAAGAGCACCGTGTACTACACAAGAAATATGAGTTATTCTTTTCATCTTCTCCACCCAAAGAGATACATTACTGGAGCACAATGAAATAAGGGATGGACAAACAAATCAGGGAAAAAATAAGAACCTCTATCCCTAGGCCTTCCCTTACACAACCTGAAAAACGTGACCTATCTAAAATAAACCCATTTACATTATTCAGAAATGTATGATTAAAGTGTTCCTCAAGGCTCCCGGCCCCTGCTGCCTCTCCCTACTGAACACCCATCTCCCTTCCTGGCTCTCACTGCTTCCTCCTGGCCACATGGCTGCTGACCCCTGCTGCCTCCTGCAGCCCTTCCCCACAGTCCCCCCATGGGTCCTGCCTTTCCCTGGATCCTCTTCCGTTCCTCCCAGTATCCTGACTCCCCTTTGCTCCCCCCAGGCAGTGGCACTCATGCAGGCTAGTCCAGGCAGCCTTGTACCTGAGCAGCAGGTAACAGGAAGGGGGACACACAAAAGTTTCCCCACGCTCCCTCTGGCAGAGAGCTGGGCTGACAGCCCAGTCTTCCTTTCCTGCTCTAGTCACCATAGAGTGTGAATCAGTGGGATTGCTAGCTGCTGGTGCCTTTTCCATGCACATGTGTCTGCAGCTGTGCTCCAGCTTCATGGCAGAAATGTTTTCCCCCACCCCCAGGCGTCTGAGGAGGGACATGTGACCTTTCTTGCCCCTCACAGACATCTCCTAGTGACTAGATTTCCATTTCAAAAAGGCTAGAAATCCAACAGTCAGGTGAAAGAATTAGGAGAAAATAATAATTACAATGAACACAGGAACATGTGCAAGCAAGAAATAGGAAAATGTCACCTGGAAAACACTGTCTGCTCTTTCCTAGGCATATGGTAGAATGTTGCTTTTGCATGTGCGGCTTATGTAAGTCCACTGAGATACTAGGAGTGACCAGCTTGGCATAAGTGAAAAATGTGACTCTGTACTGTCTGGTTAAAAGTGCCCACTTGGTTTCATCCACAGAGTTTCAGTGTTTCCAGGCAACTATAGGGAATGAAAAATTGTGCCTGACTGCTTAATAGTATCTCTGATATTTTTCACCTCAGCCGCTGTGGTTCATTATGTCCATTCCTTCTGTCAAAGCAATGGATGTTAAATCTCCCTTTGAGTAAACATGCTCTGTTAAACTTCTAAACCATAGACTACTTGGTTTATTTCTCAGCTGGCATATACTGGAGGGCTACAGAGTCCTGTCATTTTCATGCTCAAAGAAAAAAGAGAGAAGCATTTCAGAAGACAAGTGAAAGGAATGGAATGGTTTCTCTCTGTGGACCAGTATAAATGTTTTCTTCTTCCTAATGCTCTGTCTGGACTGTGTAATCTGCTCTGGTTGCCAGATATTTCCAGGATCATGTGATCTCAATAACACAGTTATGCATTTTGTGTGTCACTGTGGTGTGTATTTGCTGAGGCCCTGATTCAGGACTGCAATTAAGCATCTGTTTAAGACTATTCAGTAAGCATCTGTTTAAGACTTATTCAGGACAAGAGTTAATCATGTGATTAAATCCTATAAATTCACTGGAATTTTTGCACATGTTTAAGTGCTTTCCTGGACAGGGGTGCATCCTTGAATCAGGACTGAGGAAGCAAATCCTACCTCTATTGACTTCAGTGGATCCTGATCTGGTCTGGTATGAAAAGTGGATAAAGTCAGACTGCTCTATTTTTTAAAATCTCAGTAATGCCAGATAATTAAAAGACCATTTAAAGTGATACCCTCAGGTTAAAATCATGTATTTAAAAGAGATTACTGTGCTCTCAATATCATTTTAGAATACTAAACCAGACAAATTCAGACTAATTTTCTTTTTTGTCTCCATTTATGCTATTTGTTTAATTTTTTAACTTCACTCTGCTTGGATAAAGAAAACACTAGTCAGGTTAGTTTCTAGTCAGTTTCATTTTTTTGGTTCTCATGTGCTAGCAAAAGAGTTCTCAAACTTTTTCAGTGTGAAGCACGTGTTGGCAGAGAGATTGCCTCATGCACCATCTCCCCTTCCATTCATGATCATGTTAACAGCCCTGTGGCAACTACAGCAACTGCTTACGTAATAAGAGGAAAGCATTTAAGCAATTTTAGCTGTCCCTTAATGAAACTGAGTAGCTGGAAACCAGGAATACTCAGCATCTTGTGGCCAATCAATTTTCTGTGAGCAAGCAGCAAGTGCTCAGTTAGGAAGCCTCCGCATTAGAACAGTGCTACAGTGATTGAGTTGCTAATGCTGCAGAAGAAAGTTACATCAAAACAAAACTGTCCTTTGAATTTCTCCAGCTCTTGGGTTTCAAAAGCTTCTTCAGCAACCAAATAAAATTTAAAAGTTGGGGAAAATTCAGATATGGTGTGAGCTCACTGACTTGCATTCATTTACAATTGGGTTGAGCTGGTTCTGTTCTATTATGATTATGCAGCAGACTGGACTAGAAGACCTCTTGAGAGCCCATCTGCTCCTATGATTCTGCAATTTTATGATACCACACCAGTTACCATGTCATCTAGTTTACTTTCCAGTGGTTCCTTTTATTTCATCAAAACTCAGACTGCCGCATACTTTTTCTGTATTTCCTGCTCCAACATTGCTGACTATATTTTGGGCATTTATACTTAAGCTTTGGATTTAATTTTCCTGTGTACCCCATATTATTAAAAATAAATATATAATTGGATAGTAGTTTCTATTTGATACAACCCAGATTATATCTGCGCTTACTCCTGCAGAGAAGTCACAGTCTGATGTTAATGACATCACAAGCTACTAGTGCTGAAATTGTAACATCACAGTCACAGCATTTCAGCATAAGCACACCCAGAAGGAGAAGATTGTACCTAGTTGCCATGATGAGGAATGCTAAAATAGCCTAAAGAAACTAGGCATGAGATCCTCATTCTCGTTCCAGTCCCTTTGTGCTGTGTAAAGGGGCTCTAACAGCCCTGGATCTGGCCAGGAGAGAATTTCCCCAGTGCAGGAACAGCAGAAGTTAGCTATAAACCTGTCTTTTGAGGACTCCTGCACATTAAGGCCTGGCAGGGGGGTTGCAGCAGGGGGATTTCAAGAACTAAAAGGGTATCAGGGCAGGGCCACCGCATGCAGCACTGAGGAGATTCTAAGCAGTACTACTGTCTGCAGGACAGCCCAGGCTTCCATAACTTACACAGGGGTCCCCAGGCATCAGGAGGGTACAAAGCTGACTTAAAGCCATGTTAGTCCCCTCTTATGCCTGGGCTGTGTGTTCTGTGCTGTGCCTCATAGAGGTACAGATATAAAAGCTCATTCAAAGAGATGAAGTCAGAAGAAGCTAACTCTTGACTTTTATAACAAAATGTTCATAGACCACTAGGAAAAATGATGAAATCCACATGAAAGGCAATGGCTTCATATTTAGAATATGATTAATACTAACATTTTCTGTTATGTGCAAGGTTGTTTTTTTTAGCTTAGTGCTATGATACCATCTGGTTACCTTTAAACGGGGAGAGGGGAACCCTTCTTGAAGTTCTTTAGGGATATTCTGCTTTGATATGCACCCCCATTTCAAATACCTGAGATAAAGTATACTCTGTTATGCCTATATGTGCCTACTGAGGCAAGCTGGCCAATTGTCTTATCTCTTGTGCATGTGCATGTAAGCAGGATGAGATCTACTCTGACATCTGGTGGTGATTTATGGGAACTGCAGTGAGTTGTGGAAAATAACTTCAGGGCTGATCTATTTGCATAGGCACACCCACCGTGCCTAGCCTGAACTCACAGCAGCCCACATGGCCACTTCGGCTGATGTGAGAGCCCCAGTTTCTATGTTGTTGGGGCAGAAAAGATAATGTGTTGTTACCCTGATTATGTGAATGAAGGATTGTGGACATGTACTTGGCTCTTGTTATGATAGAGGGACTCGCCATCATCTAGGTAGCACTCACTGGGCAAGGGACAGGCGTTTCAGAACGCTCTGAATTTGAGTAGGTTATGGACAGGTACCTCTACCTTTTGGTGAGAGCCTTGTCTAAGGGTCCTACAGGCCTATTGCACCTTGCCTCTCTCCAGTTTGGAATGTCAGAGCTTATTTTTGATTCCATTAGGAGTCTAGGTTCAGCCTGCTGAGCTGAATTCACTTTGGGTCCAGTGATGCAGCTGCACTAAGGCCCCCCTACTAAAAGCTGAAATCAACTGAGAGCTGAAATCACTGAGCACTGTGTTACGTAGGGGGGCCTGAAAGTCTATTGCTGAGCAGCTGACGGAGCCAAGCAGTTCCTGAAAATATTACGGAGCAGCGCAGTTTGAGTGTTGGCTAGCAGGATGGCTAGCAGAGCAGTTTGTGCTGCTGGCGGAGTGACTGGCGCTGCAGAGCAGTCCGTGTGTCAGCTAGCAGGACGGCTAGCGGAGCAGTTTGTGCTGCTGGCGGAGTGACTGGCGCCGCAGAGCAGTCCGTGTGTCGGCTGGCAGAGCAGCTAGCGGATTGACTTGCAGAGCAGAACAGTTCGTGGGCCGGCCGGCAGAGCAGAGTGGTTCGCGGTGAGGGCTGCAGCAGAACCCCACGGAGAGGCGGCGCAGTTGGCCTTGGACCACGTAAGGTGCCCTGTGCCCTACCCTCCATTTCCACCCAGGCTGGGAGGTAAGACTCTGCAGGTTGACTTTTGAACTCTGCACTGACCAGGAACAGAGACTCTTGAGCTGTTGGACTTTTGGGACTATTGGGTGATTTTTGGGATTGTGGGACTCAGGAGCCAAAGGGAAGGACACCGCCTATTTGCTGGGAGGGGGGCTTCTGGCTCATGGTTTGTTTTATTAATCATGTTTGTGGTGTTTCCCCAGTCTAATGCCACATTGTTTCTCTCTGTTATTAAAAGGCTTTTGGTACACTCAGACTCTGTGCTTGCGAGAGGGGAAGTATTGTCTCTTAGAGGCGCCCAGAGGGGTGGTATATGGTTGTCCCAGGTCAGTGGGTGGGGGCTCGAGCCGGTTTTTGTATTGTGCTATTGGAAGGGAACCCCTGGATACTGAACCCGGCCGTTGTTGCTGCCAACTCTGATGGGCAGAAGGGATACATGTAACTTCCAGATTTCAAAGTTCTTTTGTCTCTTTCAGTCAAACCATGGGCTAGTGCCTATCTCTTCACCCTATAGTTATCCATTTATTTATATAACATATTTATGAGTGTTAATCCAGAGCTAACATTCTAAACTGAAAATTAATCCTGTTTTCAGTATCTGAAGATAATAAACAGTGTGAACGACTACAGAGATTTGGTCTCCGAGAGGATTTCATGATTGTGTCTGTGCCTTATTTTCTACCTAGAGTAGTTTTAAATGACTAACAAGAGTAGAAGATGGGGAAAGTAGGAAGACAAACAGAAATAATGACGGTCTAGAGTATATTTACATCCTTATCACTCAAAATACTTAGTGTTTTCTTCTTTTTTAAAACCTGGTGAAAATCTGTAAATTGACACCTCCAAGGGATAGTAAATTCAATCCTGGTGACATTGGTAGGGACAGATTGATATAAACAAGTACACTGCAAGGTTAAACTTAGTAAAGAAACATTTTAATCTCTGAGTGTAGGAAATGAGCTATCCAGCGCGGCCTGCTCAAGGGCAAAAAAAAATATTGATACTGCATAGCCTGTAAACCAAAATGAATTAAATAGGCATAAAATGGTGTGAGTTTGTTATTCGTTTCTGTATTTTGTTTTAGTTTGTTAATTTTACTCTATCATTTAAATGTCATTCCAGTTCTTATCCATTGGAATATGAAATCATCTCTAGCTTTAGTTATGTACATGTAAACATATTTTATATTATTTCAAAAAGAAACATTTAAATTGGTTGCCTCAGAACAACAAGCAAAGGCAGTGGGGCACATCAATAATAGATTTCTGTTTTCAGTTTCTTCCAGCCTTGGAACAAGATGTCGGAATTATAGAGACCAGGTGGGCGAGGTAATATCTTTTATTGGACCAACTTCTGTTGGTGAAGGAGACAAACTTTCAAACTTACACAGAGCTCTTCTTTAGGTCTGGGAAGTACTCAGAGAGTCACAGTAAAATACAAGGTGGAACGGATTATTCAGTATAAGTAGTTAACAAGTACTAGGAGACCATTCAAGGTAAACTGGCCTATTAACATGTGTCTTATATATACCTATCACAACATGTGGTGTATCGCATCTAGTATGCTGAATGCCCCAATATCAGTGAAACAGACTAATCACTATGCTCTCAAGTGAACTCTCACAGAAAAATGATAGAAGGCAAAATTATTTGTCATCTTGTATGAATGCATTTCACAAAGCAATCATTCCATATCTGATCCCTCAGTTCTCATCCTCAAAGAAAACTTCCAAGATCATCTTTTGAAGGTGCTGCAGAAGCTTAAATTCATAATTTTGCTAGATGCTAAAAATCATGGATTTAATAAAGACACTGAATTTAGGGTTCATTATAACAATCTGTAACCCACTAATCCCCCGTTTTCGTCCCATGACTGCAGAAGTGTTAACTGGCTTCTTCGCCTAGAATGGTCTCCTACAATATGTTTACTACTTATGCTAAACAATCTTTTCCACCTTATATTTAGCTGTGACACTCTGAGTACTTCCCAAACCTAAAGAAAAGCTCTGTGCAGCTTGAAAGTGGTCTCTCTCACCAGCAAAAGTGGTGCAATAAATATATATTACCTCACCCACCTTGTCTGTCTAATATCTTGGGACCAACAAGGTACAACAACATTATGAAGATAAATTATTGACTCAGGACATGTCGATGCTACCATTTATGTTGGCAAAACTTATGTTGTTCAGGGGTGTTGAAAAAATACACCCCAGAGTGACATACGTTTTGCCAGAATAAGTGGAATCGTACACAGCATTATATTGGCAGAGAGTTTCTCCTCTTGATATAGCAAACATCACTTGTTGATAGTGGTTCATTATGTCAACAAGGAGAGCTCTCTCCTGTCCACATAGAGCAGCTACATGAGAGATCTTAAAGCATCAGTACAGCTGTGCCACTTTAAGATCTCTAGTGTAGACATAGCCTCAGTTATACATCTTATTTGAATTCAATATAAAAAATAATACAAGATGGATTTAGGTAGGCAGGTGGTGCTGTGGGATGCAGAGTGACTGACCATGTAATGTACAGTAATTCTTCCCATTTCATCTTGTTTTGATGTGTAACTCCAGATGGATATTGCATTCTGTCCAACTGCATGCAAATGCGCATATATATACTGAGATTTTTCAACCCTCTCTAAGGATTTTATACTTGCAAGTCCTATGAGAATGAATGGAAACCGGATGTCCTAATGTCCAAGGATCCTAGGTGGCTTTGAAAATCATTGTCACAGTTTTACAACATTCTGTCTTTCCATCTGGATCCAAAAGCTGCCTATTCTAACGCTTAGTTAACAATGGGGCATTGAAAGATAGCCCTTGCTCCCTACTGTCATTTTCAAGTAAAATTGAATGAAACCCATAAGTAGAAAGTATAATGAAACTTCCCAGGTTCATAGTGTATTTCCTCTATACTGTACCACACTGAGTTTGAATTAAGCCAGGACTTTATGTGAAATTCAAGGGATGTAACACCACACAAACCAGAACTGACAAAATAGTTTAAAATTGTGAACAGAAAATGGCACATTTCACACTGCTCCAGTTGTAGAGGCTTTGTAATGTATAGTAGTATGAAGGCAAATTGAAGAGCTTCATGGTAAAGATTCAGTAGGAAGAACAGACAGATACTGCATTTCCAATATTGTCCAAATCAATCACTATACAGATGTAGATAGGAAAGTCACACTGAACAATGACTTTCTTGGGAGTGAAAACTCTGACAAATCTAATTTAGAGCAGCTCTCAGAATATTTACAACATAAGAGTGTTTGCAGGCCCTGTTTCAGCTACTATGTGATGTTTCTGATAAAACACCAGCTTAAAGGGATGCCATTATATTGAGTTTCCAACTGTCCAGAAACTTTTTCTGACTGTGCCAGGGGTAAATTAACAAACCAATAGCTTTTGAAGAAAAACCAAGGCAGCCGCATTTTCAGAAGTGACCACTTATTTGATCATTTTTAAGAATGTTGGTCTTACTATTCAAAACTGTTGAGTCCCAAAAGGCATAACTTAATTTTTAATCTTTTCACATGTCTTTGATGCTATTTCCTACTTCAGCCTATTGAATATATGTCTCATTTAATCTGTTTAATATTATCAAGTGGCTTTTCAAGTTCTTAACAAGCCTTCTCAGTGGCCTTTCCAGTAAAATAGTGTTGCGGGTCAATCAGATGTATTAAAATGGTGGTTATTAATTCTGACCTGCCATCAATGGCAAAGTAGACCAAATTTTCTCTTCTAGTGCTGTGGTTATCATAGTGGTATCAGAGCACCTTACAAGCCTTTAAACATTTTAACAAGGTTCTTACGTTTCTCTCTTCACCTCCCACATATTTTTTATTGTGGTGGTGGTGGTTTTTTTGTTTTTATTCCCATGGGAAAGCTAAGTAGGAATTTTTCCTTAAGTGCAACTGAGCACACAATTTGACCTAGAACGACAGTAATACCACTAGTTAATTCGAGGACTAATCAGAATCATGGCAACACCCACCACTAATTAGAACATCTTGTTCAGTAGAGTCTGGGAAATGACCGTAAATGGAACATTCTTACCTCTAGACCAACAAATTGCATGAGTTGTTTTCAGACAGCTGGTAATTAAAATAGAAGTTAGACTTATATCTATTACTGATGTCAGAGCCCAGTTCTGAAAAGCACTATTGATAAAAGATGTCCATCTTCTCACCTGAGATATTCTAAAGACAGAGAGAACTCTTGCACTTCTTTTCTAGAGAAATGCAACTCCCAGCCACCAATAAGAGGGAATTCATATTTAAGTGTGTGTGAATTCCCTCTTGCTGATTGCTGTGAGTTGCAGTTCTCTAGAAAAGAAGTGTAAGAGCCTTCTGTCTGACTTTCTCATGTAGGTAGCAGAATATATTAATCAGTACTAATAAAAGACTATTGTTGCTACTATAGTCTTGGATGAGACATAGAAGAATGGTCCCAACCACTGGTGGTCAGTAAAGATCTTATGACATTTTGTGCAAGAGTAGAGGCATTATTTCCTGTGACCTGGCTAATTTCCCTCCTGGATAATTCTGAACAGTAGATGCATTCCCAAACTGAAAAATTTAGATTTAGTATCCACATAAGTATTTCATCAAAACCCTGCAGTATTCAGATCTAGGGTTTTGGTTCAAGCTCATATCTATGACATTATTGTGTATTTTCACTGTGCACTGTTAAACAGATTTTCTGTGCCATCATGGCTGTGACTCCACTTCAGTGGTGAGTAAAGTGATTCCTAAATATATTATTATTTGATTTATTTTTTAATCCATGAATTTTGCATCTTTTTTGAAACCACAGACAGGCAGCCATAATTTAACTAATAATGTTTGTGCCAGTGATTCGTTGCTGGTGCAGTCCTTTTGGCCATATAAAGGCTAGGCAGAAGCTTGATCCTTAATAAATGTATTATTATTACTATGAGATTCATAAACGACTAAGCACATTTTAAATATACTTCACAAAATATTAAATTTCATCTTTTGTAACATAGAAAATTTAGATCTTAAAATGTGTATAGGGAATTTACACTTGTACCGGCTTTCAGTGTGACTCTTTCTTGTGTGCACTACTGGAAACTGACCACACAGTCCTCCTGCTACAAATGTGCAATCCAGGTGATAAATCCTCTCTGAATTCATGATCTAACAGTCAGAATTGAGCCTGGGTCCTGCATCACATGCTCTTGCAGTTAAGCTAAAAGAGCAGAGTCAACAGTGTCTCTTTTACATGTTATCCACAGTTACTCTGCATCAGCAATATCCCACTGGGCAGTGGCAGTAGTGTTTGAGAAAAGGAAGGAAAGCAATATTTCAATGTCTTTCTGAACAGCACAATAAGATCACAGACATTCCAGGTTTCCACACAACAGAAACATGAAGAAGTATTTATAAATATTCTGAGTATTATATTCTTTTTTAAGTATTATCTACAAATGGGCCTGAATCAAAATCTTGGATAGAAATATCCCCCCAAGCCTAGGTGAAGAACTCATCTAAGAATTCATTAAGATGAATATAGTTTAAGTTCCTCAGTTAGGTTTGGAGCATAAGATGGTGCTGCCCATTCAGTTACGATAAAGCTGTCATAGCTACCTAAATATTACGACTGCTCTTAAACTAAAGAGCTAGTATTTTCAAACTGCACCCTTTAAGTTAGGCTCCTACATCCTTACATAAACAACCAAATAAAGAGCCTGATTTTCAGAAGAAATTATTTCAGTGGGATCTGCTGCATGCTCAGAACTTTGGAAAATCAGGCCATTTACTTAATACCCACGTATAGACTTGGGAGCTTACCATTAGGCATTCAGTTTTGAAAATCTTGTCTAGGATATATATGCTTTTATTCTTCTGGAAAGCATTATTAAACTGTATCATTATAAAGTTGCTCCTTATAGAAAGAGCACATGGAGGTCAATTTTTCTTGGTGCTTTTGAATCATGTCTGTTTAACTTGTTCTTTACTAGAACCTACTAGGCCTGTGTTCATTTTCCCAGGATAAGGCTGACTTTGCAGAGAAACATACAGTACCTGATGTTCTGTACAACAATCCATGTAGAAGTGGAATTGGTCCAAACAGAAACAAGTATGATTAGGTTTCAGACACTGAGCATTATCCATCAAAACACATTTTTAAATAAAGAAGCAGCAGTGTTAATCTGCAGTTTCAAAAGATAACTGTGTTCCCGGTGCCATATATTTGTGACACCTGCACTCCCACTTATATTCTTGGGAGCCAATGTAAGTAGGTTTGCTAAAAATACAATATAAGTATTGTGTAAAGGCATTTACCTTGGATATCAATGGAACTGAGAGTCGAATGCATCAACCTTATAGAATTTTCTATACTTTAGGAATAAATTAAACATAGCAGAAACTGCTGGAGTCAATGGATACTGACTGCAGAATGCCATCAGTTTTTAAACAAAAATCCCTATTGAAACCAATTAGGAATTTTGCTGCTGCTGCTGCTTTTTTTTTTTTCTTTCAAGCAATACCTGATAACCTTTGTCCCTGTAAGGCACTAGCCTGGAACTCAGAAAGTCTCAACTCCCAGCTCTGCCATAGATTTTCTGTATGACCTTGGGCAAGTCATTCACATTTATTGATGGCTGTGAGGTGCTCAGATACGACAGTGGGAGCCATCTAGACAGAGATTAAAATGCTTTGTGTGCGTTTTTGTATTTCTTTTTCTTCCGCTGATAAATAGTATTGTGTCGGTATATACTAGCAGAATGCAGCAAAATAACAGATGTTGTACAGACAAGTGTCAAAGCTCTGTACTGGGACTGTATGAGGAGCTTAAGGCTACACATAGAACGAAGGCGTGGAAAAATGTTTCAGGGTAAAGGAATGACATTTCATCCTGTGTAATCAAAGGACTGTAGAACAATTTGGGTGCTATGCGTGGAACAGAAACTTCCTAGACATTGCATGGATTTTGTATTAATAATGTATAATTCAGTGTGCAGACTTGAAAAAGATGGACGGATGGGACAGCACGGAACAATTTGTCAGCTGTCTGCTTCTCGCTGGAAAGACAGTTCATTAAAAAGAAAAGAGAGTTTGGGACTACTTACATTATGATTTTGCAAGCTGGAGGAAAAAACCTAAAATGAGCTGTATAGTACATATTTAATATCAAGAGCTGGATGGAAATACCATATGGATTACAAAGTATGACACTTGTCAGTTGCCTCCCATCACTCTTAAGGCCTGTCATAAATATTCTTTTATAACATGTGCTTCAGTTTGTTGCACAAATAATACTGGCCTCAGCGTTACAACGAGAGAGCTTAATCTTAATATTAGATTACATTATTGATTAGCACATTAGTATTCGGCAAAAGTGATGGCACTCATGTCAGAGCATTTTGTGTTCTGTGTGTTTGTGGCATATAATGAATCTCAACAATAATTGTTTTGCTGGACTGCTGTATGTCCAGCTGCAGTCAAATGAGATTAAAGGAAAGTGGCTATTCCAGAGTGGATCTATAACTGTAGAGCCATGTCTCCAAAAGCTCCTCCCTCCCCTTTATTGCTTCCTTGGCACAGACGGTTAGGCTCTTTGGGGATATAATAGAACCTTTACTGAACCTGCTCATCTGTGACATCCTGTTCTGTGACATAAAGGAAATTAAGACATCATGACACTCAGACACCACCAATCTAATTTCTCTTAGGAGTCTGGAGCAGAGAACAGGTTACTGCAATTATCATCTAGTTCTTTCTTGCACAACTCTTTTTAGAGCTTTAGGAACCTTTTCTTGAGGAGCAAAGAATGACGTGAGAAGAAAGGGCTGCCTATGCCTTAAGTCAATCCTACTGGCTCTTTTTCCCCATACAGAAATACTGACACATCACTTTAAATCTAAAATTCAGCACATCTGATTGTAATAAGTATTAGTCTTGGGAAGACCCCACAGAGTGCAGTGAGGTGGCAGCAGCTGGCATGACTGGGGCACACAGCCACCCCCACACCAACTCTGTGTGAAGAAGGAGGTGATCAGGGTTGACCTAACCCAAGCCCCAGAGACTCTGGTTGTTTTCAGACCTGACCCAACCCGACACTTGTTGTCAGGTCCAGTCAGCTGTGGCTCAGCTTGCTGGGTTCTGCATCCTTCAAGATGTTCTTTGCCTGCAGAGAACTTTGTTACTCTGTGCTGCAGAGAGGCAGGCCCCAGGATTTCAGATGCAGCAGAACTACTACCTGAAGCACTTACACCTGGTACTCTTAACAAAAGAAATTATGCAGAAGACGAAAGTCTCATTTCTCACTTCCAGATAGGTCTCTAATCAAATGATTGACAAACCCAATCCTCATGAAGGCAACAAGGGCCTCCTTACTAAAATTATTATTACTAGTAAGGAACCCGTCCATAATCAACCACCTAAAATAATATGGACAAATCCATTGAATCAGTAGTTATTCCTGCTCATTTCCTATATAAACTGATTAAAATGGAGTAGAGATCTACTGAGGTTAAAAAAACTATTTCAAAAGCAAAGTTAATCAAAAATAGCTGTTGCCTAATATATGTGATATGACCATATTCTATACTTCATTTCATGAATAATTCTGACAGGATAGGGAGAACTTGAAAAAACGTGGAGGTTTGGAGCCCAAAGTCTCAGTTTAAAAAAAAAATCTTTCTGATACAGGACATGCTAAAGTCAAACAGATTCCATGCAACAGCTCCATTTGTGCTGTTTATCGTAACCAACAGGGAATGTTCTCTGCCTTTTAGATGTAAATTTAACACCCTGTTAAGACAATTATGTGCCCTCACCTCAGCTTTTCATAAGCCTACTAAGCCTCTAGACAGGTTCTTGGATTTTCTATGCTTCCATGGCAGTGGAATACATTATTCTGCCAGAGAAACCTCAGGTGGTCACAAAAATAAATAAAATTATAAAGTAAAATCCTTACCAGCTCCATTCTGCACACAAAGCAAACATGCATTTCAGATTCAGAGTGCTGCTTTCAGCTTTTGCTTGTAGACTAGCATCTGACTCCAGTATTTGAATGACTTGAGATGCAAGCCAGTCATATGCCACTTTGCCTTCTTTTTGGGTGGGTAGACTGAGACTGTCAAAAAGAAAATTGTTAGGTTAAGGCTTAGGTAGTGTGGAAGGATGGGAAAAAATTGTGTCTTTTTGAAAGGATATACGGATAAAGTGGTTGTATTTAACATTTTCTAAGGCACTTTTTGAAGAAGGAAGAGGATTTTTATAGACCACAATGATATAGATATACAGTTCAATTTTATAGACCTCCGTACTGTGCTGGCAGGTAAAAAGCCCTCTAGAAGAAAGACTTTGGAAGAGTCTAATGGGGGTGGGGAGGAAGGAAATGAACATTTTGAAGTACTTTAGTTCATGCTTCCAAACTCTAACTCACCATCTGTGCCAAGTATCAGAGGGGTAGCCATGTTAGTTTGGAGCCACAAAAACAACGAAGAGTCCAGTGTCACCTTAAAGACTAACATTTGTTTAGGCCTCAGCTTTCGTGTGTAAAAAAACACTTATTCAGGTGCATCTGAAGAAGTGGGGGGGTTTTCCCACAAAAGCTTAGGCCCAAATAAATCTGTTAGTCTTTAAGGTGCCACCAGAGTCCTCACCATCTGGGTTTTGTTTCACAGTAGGAGCCTGAACAGGGATATGGATAAAACACCTGAGTGACCTTCAGGCACTCATTGTGCTAAAGTTGGGCTTTACTTATACAAAAGAGTTCTTTGAGTTTGCAGGATTCACAGATGACATTGCGCCATTATTCCTTTCATCATCATCTTTGGGAAATTCACCATTCAGCAACCTTGTGCATTGCTTTTCACATAAAATCTAGGGAAAACAGAGCTACAGATTATGAACAGCAAAAATTGATAGGATTACTTGAGTTAGTTTCTTGAGAAGTTTCTGTGGCATTTTAATCAAATGTGAGACTAGAACAGCATCGTCAGTACAGGGCGGACAGCAAAGAGATTAAATGCACATTCTCTCATCACATCACACTGGGCCATGTTTTCCTCTTTGGCTCTCACTCTTGGTTTCTTCACTGTTTCCTTTTCCTTGCACTGCCTTCCTCAGTTTCTATCTTCCTTCATTAGTCTTTAGACATTTCACTGCTTCCTATCTCTTGCCATTCTTTTTTCCTTGGCTGTTTTGCAAGACAGTGCTTCTTTTCCCTGGTGACTCCCATTTTAGTAGAAAAACTGACTATGCATCTCCCTGATTCTTTTTCTGAAGAAAGTATTCAACTAACAGCAAAATTAGAGCACCAGCATTTATCTAGGCATGAGACTGGGTCATCCCTCTGTGTATCTGTGAGGCATGTTCCCTGGTGAATCACACAGCTGATCTGTGAAGGCCCACATGGGTGGATTCAGAAGAATATGAAGATCCTCAAATAAGTTGCATCTGTAGATCTACTCCTAACAGCTTCTAGCTGAACAAGGAGCTGTGAATATAAAGACCACCGTTTTGAAGACTCAGCACTTTTTATTTGGTCTGTCATTAACTCTTAATTTCTTACAATATATGCATAGCATAGTCACACCTATTTGAGTGACTTGACTGTCCTTTTTTGCTTTGCTTTACCTTTTGATTAAGAACTTTCATACAGAAGGGGAAACAATAGGCTTGTTGCTTCTTTCTCATCAGTTCTATGCAGGTGAAACTCCATCAAAGTCAGTAGAATTAGACATGATTTACATCCTTGTGAAAGGAAAATCAGGCCTTTATGTGTAACCTGAATGCGTCTGTAGGTGTCACGGCTCTGTTCTCCTTGGTGACATAAGCTCCTATTGTTATCAAAATAATTACTTACACAGCGTGATAAATGCTGCAAGGTGTCAGCATTGAATCCTGCGGCTGAAATAAATGACATTGTGCATAAAACAATAGTAGCAGTGTAAATAAGCCTCGATGTTTTTCTTCAGTTTATCCTCCCACCCCCATTCAAAATTAAAATGAAATCTACTTCATCTAAGGTGCTGTGATCTACATTTCCAAAAGTGACTAGTGAGTTTGGGTACTTCCATTTTTGGGTACCAATTTGCGACACCTTAAAAACGTGTCAGAATATGGGTGCTTACTACTTTCTGAAGATTGAGCACTCTTAAGGTATCTGAGGTTGAGAACACCGCAAACTGAGGCACCCAGAATCATTTGACACTTTTGAAGATGCAGGCCTGTATTTTCAGTGCAATGAGCTGGGGCTAAATAATCATAATTTTTGACGCTAGCTTTTGATTAAAGAGCAAATCGTTACTGTATTACAGTAGCAAACATTAAAATGAGACTTTCTTTCTTGGAAGAAATACTTTATGTGGAATTTATTAACTGAAAACTATTAGATGAAAATAAAACTTTAAAAAAATCTTCCTAAATACCTATGAAAGTACTTTGTACCTATTTGTCTCTTATTAAAACTGAACCTTTTCTGTTGTCTAAATTTATCTTTAATTAGGATTACGTAACCTTGCAAGAAAACTGCAGATGATTAAAACCAGCAGCTACATTCAGTTTGTGGCTTTAATTAGATTAAACTTTTCATTGCCAGAAGTAAGAGATGGTGCAATAGACCTCTTTTAACATTTAATCTGGAGGTTGCTTTGCAATTATATTTCACACTGTAAGGCGAAAGTTTAAAGGGAAAGAAAAATAAAAGGGATTGGCCATTGTATTTTTATATAACTTTCGCATTGTCGTCTGTCACATTTTAAAGACCGATTGTTTTAGGAAGCAGATTAGCACAGAAGGGTCACAGAAAACAGTCCTTATTTTTAAAACCTCCTATCTGTTGCTTGAGCAAGTTCAACATGACAATAACAGAAAAAACATTTTCTTACCAAGTTTCATTCTAATCCTCATTATTCACCCACCATCCATTTTGCAGATTATTTCTCTGTGATTCTTAGAAACATGGTGACCAACAAGTTTCCAGATCTTTAAACAGATGATTCTTGATGAAGAAGAGCATGTAGAGAAAGAATCTTCAAGAGATTGCAGAAGTGACAGAGAGTCCCATGGCACCTTAAAGACTAACTAAAGTATTGGAGCACAAGCTTTCGTGGGCTAATACCCACTTTGTCGGATGCATGCGGTGGAAGTATCCAGGGGCAGGAATAAATAAGAGGCAAGGGCCAGGTTAGAGATAACAAGGTTAGTCCAATCAGGCTGAACCAGCTTGTTATCTCTAATCAGGGAGGATGAG
>ML677334.1:26993835-27017975 GCA_007922305.1 Dermatemys mawii
TGTGTGTATGTGTTTAAAATATATGCCCTCGCAGGGTGGGAGAAAGGAGTTGTATACTGAGAAAATTGGAAGGGAACTCAGGGGACTCTGGCCCAGATTCAGCAAAGCATTTAAGCACACGCTTAACTTCAGGCATGTGAGTAATCCCATTTAAAGTCAACAAGGCTAATGGTACTTAAAATTAAGCTTGTGCTTAAGTGCTTTGCTGACCAGGGGTCTCTGTCATGAGCACAAAGGGGACCTCCTATAGAAAATTGAATACAAAAACAGAGCAAAACAAAAGTGAGACTTCACATGAGTTTCAAAATTGCAAAAATTTCTGAGGCATATGAAAGTCTACAAAATTCAATTGAAATAATAGTAATGAATTTAGTTCAGGGTAAAGAAAACGTTAGTCATTGCTTATCCTGTCAAAATGATATGCCCGTTCCTAATGAAAGTATTTCCTGTTTGCCACTTGGTGGCGGGGAATATATTCATGGAAATCAAGATACATCAGTGACAAGTTTCCTAAAAAGGCAAAAATAGAGCAAATTGGAAAAAAGAATGCTTATCGGATGTGGTCATGTGTCCTGACAAAATGACACCAGCAGCAGCAATAGTAACATGAATCCTGCTGCCCTAATTCTAATACCGTCATTAGCATCTGAGCCAGGCTAAATCCATAGGAAAGGCCGTCATAAGTTCCTAAGACTACAGTCCTCTGCAGTTTAATAGATATATTTTATTTTGTTTATAAAAGTGGGCTCAGAAGACTTATTGTAACAAAATTCTGAATGAACTATCATCACAGCTCTACAGTATTCTTGCAGAAAAATACAGGGCATCCCTATTCTGAGAGACTTTGTTATAAGACCATTGCTGTTACAGGAATGCTAGCTCTTTTCATGTGCATAATTTCCATTAAGGAAGACAGGGTGGTCTGGTGCAGAGGGCGTGGGACTGGAAATAAAGAGACCTTGGCTGACTTAGCAGAGTATGTCTATACTTTGAGCTGGAGTTGTGAATTCCATCCTGGGGGGGACACATCCACAATTGCTTCAGTCAAGCTGGCGTGCTAAAAATGGAAGTAAAGCTGCAGGAGTATGAATGGTGGGAAGGACTAGGTGCCCCAAGTATGATCCCATCCAGGATGCTAGGTACCTACTCGGCTGGCTAGCCCCTGTGTCACTGTGGTAACACTTCTATTTTTAATGCACTAGTTTGATCAGAGCTAGTGTGAGTGTACCTGAGCTGGAAATGACACCTTTAGTGTGACCTTGGACAAGTCCCTTGCATTCCCTTTGCCTTACTGTCCGCTTTTGTAAAATAGGGAAATTAATTTTCATCCATTGCAAGTGAAGCCCTTTGAGAGCTACAGATGATCACTATATAAGTTCTAAGTAGTAACAATAGTTATTAATTATTAATCATAATGTGAATGGGACATGCTTACCGGTGCATAAGAATGGAAGAGGACCCAGTAATACTATAGTTATGCAAAAAAGAAAATCTTACTGCCAGCAAAAATGGTTAGAAGAAAAATCACTTGTGAAAAACTAAATTGTTTCTCATTCCCCTCCTTCCCTCACCACCCCCCACCCTCACTTTCTGTGAAAAGCAAGGGCAGACTTCTACAACACCAAGCTGTTCTCACAGCAAACTGTGAAATGGATGAAGTCCCACTTAGGACAAATTGATAAAACTTCAGGGTTTCACCTAATGGACTGAATTTCTCCTTTTCTTTGTGACTATCCATATTCAACTCCATATTTTGGAGGATTCACAAGAATACCAAAGCAAAGACTGGAAGTCTTTCACATCACTGCTCTCTGTTCTGTGTGTTGCCTTCTAGTGCCAGTAAGCTCCATTAGAAAGCTTTCCTACTGCTTCCTGTCAATATGCAAGTTGTGTCTCAAGAATAGATTTATTGAGGGCCAGCCAGGGTACAGTGGGAGGTGTTGGTGGTAATTGATTAGGATGCACTCTTTTCTTTAATTCAATACAGTCATGCTGCTGTTGATGTCATGTTTTGAATGTAGCAAAAACAAAACAAAGAGGGCACTGACCACTTGCAATCCCTTGGCAATTTTCACAAGAGCAGGGGCATTAACACTGGTATCCAGACCAAATTCTGACTTGGATCATTACATTCTCCCCTAAATTCCCTCCTGTGTTAAATTTCAAACGGAGTTGTTCTTTCCATCTTCTTAAGAGCTGTTATATAATGTTGCTAGCACAGCATGGTTACAGTTTCCCAGCCCAGCAGTGGTTGCATTTCAGTGGTAGTGTTTATGTGGTCTTCTAAGTGCTTTATCATCCTTCTGGGTGAAAGATGTAAATATATGTTGCTGCTATTTTGCTTTCAACTTCCCACTGCTTTTGTTAACAAATACTGAAAGTGTGATTTGAGTGTAAAAGGCCATATCTAATTTCTGTGTTGTTGTGATTATGTCTCTTATAACATGCCTGCTAGCACAGAGGGGTGCCAAGGAAAAAAATCTTTTTTTTTTTTTCATTTTTGGCCCTAAAAACTGTTCTGCATTAAAAATTACCTGCACTCATGGAAAAAAGGACTTCTACTCTTTTATTTTTGTTTTGGATTTTTTTTGTTTCTTTGACTTATCCACCTTTCAGGTCTTCTTTATATTTTTATGTATATATGTATTAGGTTACATTTGAACTTCAGATCTCGTCTGTACTGACAGACTTTTATTGTGACTAGTTGAAATGATGCCAAAATAGAGTGAAAGATGAGGAAATGAGAAGGGAGGGAATTTTGGGTCAGGTTGTTTAAAAGACTTTGTTTTTGTTAATAGCTATTAAACTTGAATGTCTAATTAACACTTTGGAAAAAGGACAACTTTGTTAAAGGTTCAATATCTCATGCACTTCAATTAAGTTGTTAGTGCTCCCAATAGATATCATTGGAGTCCCTCAAGAGCTCTTCCAACAAAACAAGGGAGGACCAGACTTGACATTCCTGATATTTTTAAGGTTAAAAAAAATCTTTAAGAAAAAGGCCACTATCTTCCTGGCCTTTTTTTATTCATCATAAAGAAGCAAAAAAAAGAAGAAGAAGAAAAGACCAATATGTTTTTTTTTAGAATAGTGAATTAAAATAGGCAAAAAATTATTTGGCAAATTCTACTCTGGTACTCAATCATTCCATTGACCTCAATGGAATTTTACTCAAGATTTAAACCAGTGTAACTGGGGGCAGAATTTGGCTTTGTGTTTGTGGTAACTGGATATCTATACTGGACAGCTCATTATTTTTGTGGGGTTTTTTACTCTTCCACAATTAGGATGGAAGGAAACCATCTGGCTTGTCTAGATCTGCCACTGAATGAATAAATAAATACATAATACAATAATTTTGACTTTACATTTGCTACAGAATCATTTAAAGAAATTATCTCCTGTGCTTTGCGAAGGCATGAATCCTGTTGTGAATATGCTTCATTGCACTTCCCTACATCATTATAGGTGAACGGTTTCCTCCAATAGTGCACAGCAGTGACACACCTCCCTAACTCCCCGTTGGTGTATAAAAGAGGTAAAAGGCTATTTGATCTCAGAAAGATTGAACATAGTGTTAAGCAGATTTTAAGTCCTTGAGGGTCCTCTTTCTGAGCATTACACAAGGGATGCCTGCAAGAAGGAACTGCCCAGGTGATTGCTCATTGAATCTTTGTGCACACATCCTCTGTGCAATGTTGAAGAAATTTGAGCACTTGGCTTTTTTTTAGATGGGTTTCAAAAACCCTAACTTGTCACCTAAATCTTCAGCAAAGTCATTTGGTTCAATTTGTTATTTTTTTCCCCCCTTAGTCTTTTTATTTTTATTTTTTGGTTGGTTTTCATTCTGTTACCTCTTATTTGATGGCTTTGTGAATAATCAAGTATTCCTATGGTTTGTCAATGTATATAATGATGAAAATTATGTCAGAAGCCACAAAGCCTTCTGGAAATATTCTCCAAATCCATGGTGCTATCAAAGCTGTTTGACTGAGCTTGTATATTAGAAAGCCTAGAAAAACTATGAAGTGTTGACATGTTCAGATTTTGAGACCAACCATTAGCCTTCAGTTAAATAAATTAAAGCAGAACAGGGGGAAGAAAACCTGACAATTGCCTTCAGTTTATTCTACTTGCCTGATGAAGCCAATAAACCGATCCCATTCCAGTAGTGTGAGACTCTTTGAGGGCCTGAAACTGTGATGACCTAAGCACAGTTAACAAGATTCAGTGGGAATTTTATGGGTACTCAGCACCTTGTAAGATCAGATTCTGAGAGAATTTCTTGAAGACCACAGTTCTATTTTAGGGACCAAAGATGTTAAAAATTTTAGTTACATTTATTTGTTCAGTCCATGGAGTCATCATCACAATTCTTCAAGCCTTCAGAACTCCAGCTGAAGTCACTGGGAGAGTTGCCTGAAAAAGGACTGCAGAAAAGTGTCCCCCGCACCCTCCACACCTGTAATGTGCGCCTCTCCACCAGTAACACGCACACTAGACTTGAGTGAACCATTTACAATAAAATAATACCCAACTTGAAACTTCCTGTGACACTCAAACCAAGCTTTTTTTCCCCTTTGAGTTTTCAGTAAAGTCAGATCATGTTTTCCATCGTGAGCATCTCTGATCCTTGGAAGTGAAAGTGCCAGAATCACACAAGTTGAGACTGTCCTCCTGAGATATCAGGTTCAATTTTGTAACCTCAATCAGTTCCAAGTTTAGTGTATCAACTTTGGGGTGATTATCTGAACTTCCAAACTTAAAATTTGGTTTTGCCAACATTTAAGCATGTGGGTAACTTTATTCGTGTGAGGTCAATGGAACCACTCACACAAATAATGTTATGTATATGAATAAGTGCAGGATCAGGTGCTACAGAGGCTTATCTATCACTAGCAGAGTTCAATAAAGGACATGTTATTCCCTCACAGCTGCAGACAGAAGAAATTCAGGCAATTCCAATTCTGAGTCAATGGGAATTACAAATGCAACTCCACCCCACCCCACCCTACACACACAGATTGATGGGAAAATAGATCCCAGAGTCATAGTAGTCACAGTCCTTTTCTACAGTCACTTGATTGATAATCATGGATGATAATACTGGAAATAACCTTTCAGTATCTCTAGTGTAACCCCTTACCACTTCCATCAAAGAACAACATCAAACACTATACTAATCATGCCGGACATTTGTCAATGCTGATCTTGACAACTTCTAATGATTAAGAGAAATCATGCAATAAACTGTTAAAATGTTAACTTGTTCCTCCTACATGTGAGAAACTAATCATCATTCTAACTTGATTTAAAGTTAAGATCTCTAATGTTTGAATTGGAAGTTCTTTTTCATTGTTTAGCAATCTGCATATTCTGCTGCAAAATTGGTGAACTTGGGCTCTCTCCAAAATTGGATTCCACTGAGTTCCATCTTCTCACTCCTCTTGTTCAAGAAGCTGTTGAAGGCATAGAGAAAATGTGTAGGATGCATTGCCTTCATTACACTCATGATACTCACCACTAAGGATTAACTCAAAGAAAGCACTAAAGCATGTGCTTAACTTTAAGCACATGAGTAATCCAGTTGATTTCAGATGGAACTACTAGTGCTTAAAGTTATAGCTTACGTTTGTTTAAAAACACACACACACACACACACACACACACACACACCATCAACTGTGGTTAGGACCAGGGCTTTTATAAACCAAGCTCACTGTGGATTTCAGGAGTATTAGCATGGGGAAATGTTTTTTAGTTTTAGTTTAGTATAGTTCCCCATGCTAATTTTCCGCCTATTGTTACTCACACCTTCCTGTCAACTGTTTGAAATGGGCCACCTTGATTACCACTACAAAAGTACCTCGTAGTGTAGACCATGGCTGGCCCTTAATGTTACCTCTAAGGAAAAACTATGTTGTCTCTTACCTTGTATGTGAATTTGAAGCACTAATACTCAAATATTGGTTAATATATTTTTAAAATGTTGCTGTCTTCTGGCTTATGTTCAGAAAATGACTAAATTAAGCACAGTTGTCCACTTTTAGTAAACCAGTAAATCTACATGGGAATGGTTAATAGCCTCTTTAGTTCTGCTGTGAAACATTAGTCAAAATCTAGAGAACAGCTGGCCTTCCTTCTCTCTCCTAGGGAAACAGGCAGCAGCTAGGGCACTATTAGTACCTATACTGGGCAAAATTTCAGATTCCAGTTTCTCTTTTCTTTGGTGCTTCAGGCATTGCTCTTCCATCATAAAACAATCAATAACAATTAGGAGCTGTCAGAAGTGAAATACAGTTCACCATCATATTTTCTACAGTGAGAAGAAGAAACTAGTTTAACTTTCTCCAAATCAATGAATGAATAACCCTGAAGGCTACAAGGCCCGTGGTGAAAAAATTTCTGCCCCTGGAGCACACAACAGCTAGAAATGTGACATGCTGTTTGACAACTAATGCAATACAGTGTATAGAAGTTAATGTATTAGTAACTTTAGATGCAAGTACACAGCATTGTATATTACTCAACATACATTGTGTGGTCAGGTAAGAATGATCCCATGAAATGCATACATACAAAGATACAAGATTAAAATGCTATTGTTTGTAAATACAAATTAGGTGGCACCACATTCCTGAACAATCAGATAACTGAATAAAATATGTGGTTTAAATGTTAAGTTTGTGTCTTTTATTTCCTAAATCACAAAACCCAACATTTAAATAACATACTGTTAAATTCTGAACCAACAGGGAAGCTGTTCCATTTGGGACTCTGTCACAGAGTACAGTTATTTTGTGCAATATTATCTACAGTTACATTATTTGTACAGTTACTATCTACAGATATTTCTAAACTTGCTGTGCTTCTTTCCTCTATCTATAGCCATCATTTTTTTCTGTTCTAATATTTCTTTATAAGTCAGTGCCTTCAGCTTCTGTTCAAATATCTTAGTCTCTAAACTCGTTCCATTTTCTTCAAAGGATTCCCAACATAGTGGATAAGCACATTATCTGGATATTTCTACAAAAATAATACTCAGTGAAGTAGTGAAGAGTGTTAACATTAAAGGCCCCAATGTTCTCACACAATTTTAACACCACACCTGCCTGAAGTGAGCATTAGACCCCATGTTCTCACCATTAGGTTTGTAAAATTAACATCCCATCGAGATGAATGGGACAGTTCATACTGTCCTTAGAGCTGTTGGGCCACAGTTCTGATGGAGTTACTCTGGATTTACTCAAGTTTAACTTAGATTGGTCCAACTGACCCATTGTTTATCTCTGCAGATTCCAGAATAGCTCTGCATTAGTTCAAGTTGAGAAAGTTATCTGTGCAATCAAGTGAGCAAAAACCCAGTGAGAGAACCAAAATCTGAAATATGCTAAACTTCCACATTTATCAATTTCCATTACCCCTAATTGCCATCACATGTCAGGTTCCAAAATGATGAAGTAGCCATGGCACCATTTTGTGTCATGAGGCCATGAAGTGCAAGAAAGTTACCATTTAATCTGGGATTGATCTATGCTAACCTGATTGTGCCATGTGATGCCACAAGCTAGGTGTGTCAAGGCAAAACCAATAACTAGATGATGTGATCAGGAAACTGCCATATTTTGGATAAGACTTTTCTCTCTCTGTTACTTGATCATTTGATCGAGCATTAAATAAACAGCTCCTGATTTAGCTTCTCACTGAAGCTCTGCATTTAGGGGATGATACCAGTTCATTTTTGTGTTTCTGAGTTTATCACTCAGCTATGTCCTTCGATGTTTCTAAGAGGTGATTGAAGGATTATTGCTCTAGGAATATTTTCCTTTGGTTTGGCATAAAAAAACACTTGGGAGCTGGATTATATATCTTTCACAAGCTGCCAAACCAATTTTATGGCTTATTGGAAGACCTATCCTTTAGGGCATGTTCAAAATCCATTAGATATTCCTACTGCTAGATTTGGTTTGCTTAGCTGCACTTATTTTAATAGATGTGCGAGTGGCTATAGATGCAATGTCCATCCATTTGCCTTGTCTGTGTGTCCCCAATCCACAAAGGGACTTACGTGCCTAAACCCCAGATTTAAGCACCTAAATCCCAGTTTTAGGCTCCACTGAGATGTACAAAACTGCTGCCAAATCCTGGAGGTGCCTAAACTCACTCAGCACCTATATTTCCAAAGAAAAGTTCCTTTGGTGCCCAATTTCTGCCTTTGGATATGTGTAGAGCTGCCTCAGTCTAGGCATCCGGACACCTGTCTCCTACCTAAGCTGCAGAGCGATAAACAACCCAGGGATAGTTAGGCGCTCATCTGCCTAAGTCACCTGGGGGTCTGATCCAATAGGCCTGCTCAGAAGCCACTTACCACAGCAGGTCCCATTCAAAATCTGGCAGGAGGAGGTGGGACTGGTGGTAGTGCCATCCACCTTCTTCCTTTTAGCTCAGTGGTTAGAGCACTCCCCTGGAATGTGGTCGTTACAGCATCCATTCCTCCCTCCCTCCCCTCCCCACCAGAGGAGGCGGTGGAGTTTTGACCACGGTGCCCTTCCTCCCAGGAGAGCGCTCTAACCACTGAGCAATGGGCTATTCTGATGTGGAGCTCCTTCAGTCTCTCCTGTTTCTCACAAAACTGAGTGACTGCGCAACAAAATAGCAGATGAAATTCAATGCTGATAAATGCGAAGTAATGCACACTGGAAAACATAATCCCAACTGGATAATAGACTCCAGTGTAGCAGCCCTTTGTGCTTAAAAATGCCCTTTTGGACAGCTCTTTGTCCTAAATTGCAGGGATTTTGCAGCCAGTGCAAATCCTTATTTGGTATATGGAAGTATCTTGCAAATTAACCTTTCTGCATTGTGGCCAAGATGAGCTTTCATTAGGTGGTAATGTATTAATTTCCTGCGTCAGTCTGGCTATTGGGATCAGGCAGTGTGTTCTGATAAAGCTAAATCTACATGAGTTTATTTTGCTGTTTACCATTAAGATGTAAAAGTTAATCATTTGGCTCATTGCAAATTTTGCTTTTCTATCAGTTGAGTTATCCTCCAGGCTGGCAGACCAAGTGGCTAAGCTATTCTGATTGGCTAGCAGATTGGTTGTCTTCTCCTTATCTTGACTATCCAAGCATTCCTCCTTCATTCTCACCCTCCACTCACTTTTTCTCCTCCCCCACCCCCCTTCCTTTATCTCCTTTTGTGACAAGAAAACTGGCAGGTGAACCTGTCAAATTGCAATGCAGGGGAGGGGAGGTTGGATTGTTGGTTTTGCTGCTTTTACGATGTAGGAGTTATACTGGAGGGTCCAGTCTACTGACATCTGTTAGATTCATTTCTGTAAACTGTGGTCTGTATTTTGTCATCTGGCTATGTTGTCTAATGGTGATAACATCTGAAAGTGGCAGCCTGCCTAGTTATTTGCATCTCGTATGTAAACTCTATTTTGGAGTGGGTTGTGTTCAGCTGTGAGAAGTCATGAAAGTGTTTTCTCATTATGGTGACGTCACTGACGTGAATGGCTTGGTTTTGGTTTGAGAAGGATTAGTTGCACCATTATGTATCAATGTTGCAGATATATTTCTGCAATTACAGATGACACTGCTGATCCCCATTACTGAGCCGTCTGTTTGCTTATTGTCCTCTTGCTGTCAGAGAAGCTCATTGTGGTGAGACATACTCTGGCTGGTAGTACAATGAGGTGTGTAAGGATTAATTATCTCACCAGACTATTCACTGTTTTTCTTCTAGCAGCATCTGTATTTTTTTTTTTCTGAAGCCTCCTTTACTGCCCTGCAGGATGTATAAAGAAAGTTGGTATGGCAACTTCCACCTTTTCATGTTCTCTGTATATGTGTGTGTGTGTATGTGTGTGTATATATATATATACACACACACATATATATATACACACACACACATACAGAGAACATGAAATATATATATATCTTCCTACTATATGTTCCATTCTATGCATCTGATGAAGTGGGCTGTCACCCATGAAAGCTTATGCTTAAATAAATTTGTTAGTCTCTATGGTGCCACAAGTACTCCTGTTCTTTTTGCAGCTACAGACTAACACGGCTGCTACTCTGAAAGAAAGTTGAGTTGATGAAAACATGTACAGTGGACTGGGCTGTAGGACTGCTCTCTAATGCCAAATTCTGTGCCAAAGTCTGCTTTCCTTTACAGTGATCTCAGATAAATGTAGTCATATTTTTTGGTTGTGAATGCTTAATGTATTAACCCATAGTTTCAATTTATTGTTTATAGTTCATAGTTTATTGCGTTTCCTTATGAGTTTATGAATGCTGTTAGACCATGTTATAGGAGAAAACATCAGTTTATCTTTGACTAGTATTCTGTCTATAGCCTGAAACATCTTTGGGGTCTTTCACTATGTATATTGTGTAAAGTCTGGCCAAGTCTGCCAGCTCCTACCAGTTTATTGAGAGCTTCTTGAACTAAACCACAACCGTTTTTTATTAAGTTGTTGTCAACTTTATTGAACATGTCTACCTGCATTAGTATCCCAGCATACTTCTAACTGAACCCTCACATTCTTGACTGAGCATGCCCAGAGTCCAGTAGAAATCCTGGGATGTATTCTTCTGCAGGTAGTAGTTTCTCTTCAGTTCTTCCAAAGTCCTGATCAGGTTTCTGAACTTCTTTTTAGGACATCTTATGTTACTTCTCAAGGTGACAAGAAAATAGGTTGTGGGGGGTGTATATGAGAGAGATCTCTGTATATTCTCTATCTTACACACTTTTGGCAGGACATCAAATCTCATTTTCATGATGGAGTTGATGGGTCTTAGTTGCTGATGATGATACAGGCGAATGTAAATTGTATCCCAGCACCGATGAGGCAGCTATACTCCACAGAGCAGAGGAGGGCAAACATTTTGGCCTGAGGGCCACATCAAGGTTTTGAAACTCTGTAGAGGGCTAGGTATGAAAGCCTGTGCCTCCGCAAACAGCCTGGCCCCTGCTCCCTCCCACTTTCCACCGCCTGATTTCTTCTCCCCACCCCAAACCCTTGACCCATCCAACTCCCCCTTGTCTCCTAACCGCCCTCCCTGTACCCAAACCCCATCCAACCCCCTCTATCCCCTAACTGTCCCCCGGCACTCCCTTTCCCTTTTTCAAACCCCCCCCCTCCACCGTTCCCCGTCCCATGTCACTCAGAGCACCAGGACAGGCAGCCACACCACCGCGCAGTCTAGACTAGAGCACCGTGGAAGGCCGGCAGCGCTCACAGCCGCACTGCCCGGCAGGAGCTCACAGCTGGCAGGACAGTGAGCCTAGGCTGCGGGGCAGGGGGACAGTAGGGGAGGGGTCGGGGGCTAGCATTCCGAGCTAGGAGCTCAAGGGCCGGGCCAGACAGTCCCGCGGGCCAGAATGGACTGTGGGCCGTAGTAGAGTATGTATCCTTGAGGGAAGGTGGACCGTATTTACACCACGCCCTTTCTCACTCAGCAGTGTGAATTTGCATCGAGAAGTCCAGAGCAGCCGCACCAGTAAAGACTGTCTAGGGTATTTGCTGGATCCTCCAGCTGCCTTGGCCCTGCCCTTGGCAGCACCATCCATGTTTGAGGCACTTCTAGCTGGTACCAGGCCATCAGAAGACTAGAGCTGATAGAAATGAAACCAGATATTACAAGGATAACATAAACATGGTGGAATAATACTCGTGACTGAAGTACTGGTGTTGAAGGGCATGTGTTGGTCAGGAAAGACAGAAATAAAGGTAAAGGTGGTGAGTAGCATTGTATATTAACGATGAGATACACTGTAAAGAAATTAGAAGTGATGGAATGGATGAATCACTTTGGGAAAGAAAGCTACCCTAGGGATAGTGCTTGGGGTATGGAACAGACCCCCAGGATCTACTTTGGGGAACCCAGATAATTCCTTTCCAAGAATCTTAAAGGAACTGGCACATGAAGTGGCAAGCACAGTAGAAAAGATTTTTATTGAATCTGTAAACTCGGGGTCATGCCCTATTATTGGAGAATTGCTAATATAGTACCTATTTTTAAGGTGGGGGGGAGTGAAATAGGAAACTATAGGCCTGTTAATTTGACCTCAGTTGTATGCAAGGTTTTAAAATAAATTTTGAAAGAGAAAATAGTTTATGACATAGGTAATTGGGTAAAATGCAACATGGTTTTACAAAAGGTAGATTGTGCCACATGAAACTGATCCTTTTTTTTTTTTTTGAAGAGATAACTGATTTTCTAGATAACGGACACGCAGCAGATCTAGTCTACCTGGATTTCAGTAAGGCATTAGATACAGTTCCATATGGGAATTACTAGTCACAGTGGGAAAGATGGGCATTAATATGAGATTTGAAAGGTGAGTAAGGAACTGGTTAAAGGGGAGACTATAACTGAAAGGTGAACAGTCAGGCTGGAAGAAGGTTACTAGTGGTCCTGGGACCAATCTTTTTAACATTTGTATTGATGACCTTGGCGCAAAAAGTGGGAGAGGGCTAATAAAATTTGCAGGTGACCCAAAGTTGGGAGCTATTGCCAATATGGAGGAGGACCGGAATATCATACAAGAATAGGGTTGCCAACTTTCTACTCGCACAAAATGGAACACCCTTGACCCGCCCACTGCCCTTCTCTTCCTCCAAGGCCTGGCCCCGTCCTGCCCCTTCTCCAAGGCCCTGCCCCTTCTCCAAGGCCCTGCCCTCCACTCACTCCATCCCCCCTCCATCTGTCGCTTGCTGTCCCCACCCTCACTCACTTGCTCATTTTCAATGTGCTGGCTCAGGGGGTTGGGGCTCTGTAGCAGGCTCCAGCTAGAGGTGCAGGCTCTGGGGTAGGGCCAGAAATGAGGACTTCAGGATGTGGGAGGGGGATCAGGGCTGGGACAGAGGGTTGGGACATGGAGGGGGTGAGGGCTCTGGCTGGGGGAGCAGGCTCTGAGGTGGGGGTTGGGGATGAGGGGTTTGGGTGCAGAAAGGGGCTCTGGGCTGGGACTGAGGGGTTTGGTGGGCTGGAGGGGGATAAGAGCTGCAGCATTAATAAAAAAAAAAAAAAAGCCAAAGGCTTTGGGGGGGTTGTTTTTTTTATATAAAATGTTGTGATTGCTGATTTGACCAGCTCTAGAAGAGAGGGAACCTACTGATGGTGCTGAGTTGGTTGTGACTGACCAGAATTTCCAGCTCACTATGGAGTGTTCAATAGTCAGAATATCACACGGGATGAAAAGAGACACTAACTAGATGCTCTCCTTGATCCCGATTTCTATGAAAGCAAGAAGCACGGCTAAGTTCCTCCCATGACTTAAGTGAGTCACTGTCTACGATAAAAGCCAGTTTCAGTACAAGGACAGGGAATAACGTGAACAAGATTCATTCTGGCTTCTAGTTGATTTTTAATCAATTATTTCAATTGTCTTAATCAGTCATAGATTGATAGATTTTAAGACTAGAAGGGATGATTGTGACCATCTTCTAGTGCAGGGGTGGGCAAACTTTTTGGCCTGAGGATCACATCTGGGTATGGAAATTGTATGGCGGGCCATGAATGCTCACAGAATTGGCGTGAGGGCTCCAGCTGGGGCTGCGGGCTCTGAGGTAGGGCCAGAAATTAGGAGTTCAGGGTGTTCGAGGGGGCTCTGGGTTGAGGAAGGGGATTGGGATGTGGGGTGGGTGGGTGTGGCGTGGGGATGAGGGCTCTGGCTGAGGGTGCGAGCTCTGGGTGGGGCTGGGATGAGGAGTTTGGGGTGCAGAAGGGTGTTCCACACTGGGAGGGAGGGGGATCAGGGATGGGGCAGGGGGTTGTGGCGTGTGAGGAGGTCAGGGGTACAGGCTTTGGCCAGTGTTTACCTCAAACAGCAGCCTGTCCTCCCTCCAACTCCTATGCAGAGGTACAGCCAGGTAGCTCTGTGCACTGCCCCCTCCATGGGCACCACACCTGCAGCTCCCATTGGCTGCTGGGCCTCCTGCTGCCCCTACACATAGGAGCTGGAGAGGGGACATGCCGCTGTGTCCGGGAGCCGCACGGAGCTATGGCATGCACCAAGTGGGGCAAGCCCCCAACCCCACACCCCAGCTGAAGCTATATAAGAGCTAGGTGGTGGTGTTGTTGTTTATTCTTAGTCTATTCCCTATAACATAAACCATATCATTTCACTCAGTATTTGCTGCAGTGGAGGGAATTACTCTTCTCTGTCATTTAAGTGTCAACTGATTTGGAAATGCAGTTCACTCTTCTGCTATTTGTATAAAATCAGCAAATTAAAAAAAACACACACAACTTCATACGCCCCCCCACACCCCCCCATCCCTTTCTCTCCTTCACTGACTCCCATGTTTTATAATATTGCCGTGTGGCAGCACAAGCTGTGGTTGAGATCAGAAAGAAGTTCTCCCATGTGGACACCACAAAGAAATAATGGCCACCTGCTTTGTAAATAGTGATCTGCATGAATCTTACCTTGTGGAAAGTGTTATGGACCCAAAACCAAGGCTGAGACTAAAGAGATACAAAACCTTTGTATAGAATTATAAATGTGATCCAGGTTTGCCAAAAGCTTCTCTGTAATTCGCAAACCTTTTGAACACTCTTCCCTTCTCACAGGTTCTGGGGAGTGAGTGTATGGGTTTGATTTGAAACCATGCAAAACTGAATGGGTTTGTTCACTTTCAGTTTTAAACAAGACACAATTCAGTAGCTCAGCTGAGTTTCACTTCGACTTTAAAGTTCATTCAAACTCCAGACTCAAAGCAACACTCAGGGATGTCAACTCATGTGAAATGGAACTAGGATGATCGGATGCCCCCATGTTGTCAGGACTATCCCAGTAGTAGAGGCTTTGTCTTATATAGGCAATTGTTACCCTACCCCCACTACCCCATCCCAATTTTTCACACTTGACATCAGGTCACCCTTGATGAAACAAAAACAGAGAGCTCTTGCCGTGTGGCAGTGACCACTGTTGACTACATGACCAATCAAAAATACAGTGGTCTTTGAAAGGAAGAATTCAGACTGAGCGTTTCCTCTAAAAGAACAGTGTTCTTTTAGAGGAAAGCCAAGACGGCAGCATCACACAAGAGCAAGATTAAGATCCACCTGACTAGAGCAGATTATTTTGATTATCCTCCCTGTAGTTTAATCAGTAGCATGGCATGTTGTGCAAAGGGTGGCAATCTTCTCTCATATGTGTGCTGGGGATGCTGACATGCTACACAAGTGACAAGCTTGGTCTGTGAGAGATGGGTAGGAAGGGTTGACAGGCTGATGTTTCCTCACTACATAAATGTGTCTGTGGCGATTTAATGCAGCAGCTTAAGCCCTGGGCACACAGACAGCCGTATGCTTCACCTTCACAGCTGTTAACAGTCCATGATCACTGTTATTATGGAGCCACAAGGATTTATTAAAGGAATAAAGACAAAATAGTGGGTATGTTTCCAGAATGAAGGAGCAGGAAATCCTTGTGACCTTGTCTAGACTGGTCTGATTTTCATGGCCCAGACACACAAAAAAGCACTACTTGAATAACAGAGGGGTGACTCTGCTTTTAAAAAGGCTCAAAAACATAAATAAAAATATTTATCTTTAATTTTATCAAACCAGACAAGAAATCGTATCCTGTAGATCAGAGTAGCAAAATATGCTCTCTCTGCATGCCCATGTTTGTGTCCTCTTTGTCTAGAAACCAGCAACTGAAAATTGGTTTATTTAAAAACGAGTTCATTTATTTTGATAGCAGAATACCATTTTAAAAACTTAATTAATCCCTATAGCAAGAGTTTGCAATTGATTTCCGTCCTCCTGGAAAAGGAACCATATCGTAAGAATGGACAAAACAAGGTTAATCAATATATCACTAGTAAAAATCCCAATGGAAGGAGTACATCTTAAATATTAATTATACTTAATTTTCCCCATCACTGAAGTTACAAGGCTCTCAAGAATCAAAGATTAATTCATAAAGGTCTTTATTTTTCTTCTTTTATGAATAGATCCCTTCTAAGTACATAGTGAATAAATTTATGCTGTACCAGCTTCCTCCTTAGAAAGAAAATCCTTGGCAAAAAGGCTTTCTGAGTCATTCTGAGCTCTGCAGGCTGTTCACATTGTTTCAACTATTAGTTCGCTATGAGTTTTTCACATAGGTTTTATGAACCGTAAGTTGGGCATTTGTGATTAGCCTATCCTGATTCCACAGCACCTTCAGAGAACACACACACACAAATATACAGGACTTATTTGGTGGGGAGAAGAGTCCTAATAAAGAAAAATTATTGGTTCTTGAGTTTTAATATTATCAGCTCCTGCTGTCACTCAGTGTTGTCCTTAGATGAACAGCCTGACAAGCCCTTCCTGTAGATATTTTGGTAACTAAACTCTGGTTCAGTAAGGTAGGTGATTAATTCTTTGAGTGTAGCTGCCAAATCCTTTCTAAGTGGACGCAGGAGACTTTTTTTAAAAAAGAGCAAAGTCCTTGTTTTTAGCCCAAGCTTTGAACATAAACTTTTGTGTCATCTGATGTGACGACTGTGACAGGCACAGCTTTGCTACAGGGACTATGAAGAAGCTGGTGTGCAGACAACCATCCTAAACAATCTATGTTTAGAATTCTACATAATTTAGCCTAAAAAATAGTCAGCATGTGTCTGAGAAGCAGTCCTCTCTACTTAGCTGCCTGGCTATCCAATTATTTTGAAGAGGGGACTCTGTCTGCTATGATTTTTTTTTCATTATTTCTTGTCTTTCCAATTAGGACAGTCTGACTAAAACCTAATGTCTGCCTCTCTGAAATGTTGACTTCTGTCCATGAAATGAGCTTATTCCTTACCACTGGTTTTGAGTCTGCAGGGTGTAACATGGTGTAGGCTGAAGCTCTTCACTTATGCTTCTTCATGGCTATAAAAGAAATGCTTGTAATACCGTACATAGTGAACTATGAACTAAATAGATGCATGTGTGAGAGAGAAAAACTTTGTCCATATGCACATGTATGTACTGTCCATGCACACACACATTCCTGCGTGTAGACATATGTATATAGATAAAATATGTATTGGTTATCTAGTTGCCTAAGGTACAGTTTAGTATATTAATTTTCAAAATCTCTTTTAGCATACTTGACACTCTCATTATCTCCATTCAGTGAACAGTGCTGCTGCCTGTAGGCAGGTGGTGTTATTTTGGTGGTGTTTCTTCCAACTTGGTTTCCTGTAGAGAGGTACTGTTAGGCAGACTGAATGCACCTCACTGTTTAAATGAATGGGAAATGAGAGATTTTCTCAGAGTTGTTGAAAAAACAGTTCAAGTTTTTCCTATTTACTGAAGGCCACGTCCTGCACCACTGAAGTCAGTCCGAGTTTTATCATTTTGTTCAATGGGAACAGGTTCAGGACCTTATTGTGCTCAGCATCATAGGTGTGCGCAGTGTATTTCATTAGGGTATGCACCCAAGGAATATTTTTTTTTAAAGGCGAACATTTATTGAATACTCAATCGTAAAGAACATTATTTTTATAATACAACAATAACACATAATTCATAATACATAATACAACAGTCCATACTTTAAAAGAGCATATCATGTGATTAAATTAAAACACAAAGCCACTTTTTTTTTTTGAGATATTAGGGTGTGCCTGGACACACCCGGCACACCCAGTACGCATGCCTATCCTCAGCGTTTAAAAAGAACAAAGCTTTAAAAGCAGTGCCAAAACAGGGCAGCATAAAATCCCATCTAATGTAAGGAAATATAAAATACCCAGATTTTGAAGCATTTACTCAGGCAGACTCCCACTGAAGCCAGTAGGAATTTACCCTAAAGAGGACTGGGCCAATTGAAGTCAGTTGCAAAACTGCTTATCATCCCATGGGAATAAAAGACCCAATTGTCCCTCAGTTCCACCTTTCTAGCAGCTGGGAAGCCTCCCCATGCATGTATCTTGTGTGTATCTCATGTATTTTGCAAAGCTGAGTTTGCTGTTTTTAATTGTTCTGGTAGTTAATAACAGCTCATCATTAGAGAACCTGTTGAACTGTTAATTTGGCTTCTTGGTGCTTCTTATGGGATCTATTGAATTACTTTTTTAGCCTACATAATCATTTTCTGGTGCTTGTTGGCCTATTTGGGCTTCATTTACTGTTTACTGTTTTGTCAGATAATCAAGACAAATTACCAGGCTTTCAAAAATGCACAGCCCTTGATAGCAAGATGTGTGCTACAGCTTATTTCAACCCAACACCCAGCAAACTGCACAAAGTGTAAAATTTTCAAAAGGGCCAAAGTGACTCAGGGTATGTTGACCCTTTGAGCTGCAGGCATAAATTCCAACTCGAGGAGGCATACGCTCACTAGCTCTGGTCAAGTTAGTGCAGCAAAAACAGAGTAGCCACAACGGCGCAAGTAGGGGCCAAGTGACTTGCTGTCCTGAGAACATGCCAGTCAAAGATGCTGCGCATGTACTCAGGGTGGCTATCCTCTCTTGCCATGGCTATACTCCTATTTTTAGCATACTAATTTGGTCAGAGCCATCACAGGTATGTCTCCTTCAGCTGGAATTGTAGAGGTCCCCTAAGGCTCATTTCAAAAATATCTTAGGTACTTAGGACTCTAAATCTCACTGAAAGTCAGTGGGACGCAGGCTCCTAAATATCAAAGTCACTTTTGAAAATGTTATCCATATTGTATAGTTATTCGGTCTCTTGTAAGAGATTTGTTATATTAAATGTAGGGGGTGATCAAAGCAGCAGATAATATAATCTGGGACATACATATAGACATAAAACTGTAGAAGATGATTGGGTATTGGGTCTGAAGCCTTCTTTTCTGGTATGGAGAACAGCCCTTAAGGCAGGGGTGGGCAAACTACGGCCTGCAAGGTTGGGCTGGGGGGTGGGGCCAGTGGCCCTGCCCTCCCTGTCCGGAGTGCTGCCTGAGCGGGGCAAGCCATGGGGCCCCGCACCCGGCTCAGCAGGTAAGCAAGTTGGGGGGGGGGCTTATGTGGTGGGGCCCCGGGGGGAGTGGTTAGGGTGGAGGCAGTCAGGGAACAGAGAGCAGGGGGGCTGGATAGGGGATGTGGTCCTGGGGGGCAGTTAGAGTGGGGTGGTCTCTGGAGGGGGCAATCAGGGGACAATGAGGCGGGGGTTGGATGGGTCGGGGTTCTGAGGGGGGCAGTCTGGGGGCGGGAAGTGGGTAGGGATCGGATATGGGGAAGGGCCTTCCTTACCCGGCCCTCCGCACAATTTTGAATCCTAATGTGGCCCTTGGGCCAAAAAGTTTGCCCACCCCTGCCTTAAGGGCTTATGGACATTAGAGGTCAACTGGACATGTTCAAGATGATACAGTGATCATTCTGGGATTTCAGTTTGTAAGGAAATGTAACTGTGTTTAATATATACAACTGTTCTTTATTGCTTTTTGTGAGATGTGAGATGTTGACTACTTGTTTTATTTATTTTTTCTTTAGAGATAGATATCAAATCTAAAAATTAGATAAAAAAGGAGAGACAGAAATTACTTCCATCAGACACAATACCTTTTATAAGCAGAGTTATAATAGACACCAGGGCCCAGGCCTTAGTATCTTAAAACTGATCATCACACAACATATATCTAATAGCAAACAAGTTGCATGATGTCAGTATAAACCTCACCCATCCTCCAAGTACGCAGTGTCTCCTGGCTTCAGGAACAGAGAACTCACAGCTTCACAACCAGTGGTTGTGCACTCATGTTTGGAGGGAAGGAAAAAGTCATTTCAGGGCCTCTTTCCCTTTAAATCTGTCTTGCACAGCTTGACGTTGTTTGCTCCTGGTTCATTTTTTGTGTGCTGCATCTGACAGAAGAGCATATGGCACTTGGGGTTTGCCCTTGACTAAGCTTCCCTTTTGGCAAGCTATGCCTTGATTTCTCACAGAGCATGCAAAATCTCAGCAAACCCTATGCATCATTTTATGCACTCCTTGCTCACTCTCCAATACATGCCTGAATGGACCAATTACTTTTTGATGTTTTGGTTAACTGGACATTGGTTTAAAATTGCTGTTGAACTAATCAAACAGCATAATTATATCTGTCTTTCTGGTGCCCTGAACACCATGGTATCTAGGCACCAAAATAAGAATTATAACGTGTTTTGCCAGACCCTTAACTGGTGTAGATAAGGGGAGCTTCATTGGCTTTAATGGATCTTCTCTGATTTACACCAGATGAGGACATGTGTCTCTGTCATCCTGAACATAGCATATTCTCCACTCCCCACCCTCATGAGGAATGTATTTCACAAGACTCTTTTCTTTGGGAAGAAATCTATGGGAGGATTTGCCAGCATAAATGTCACTGCCTCCTTTGAGGAAAGGCCTCTTCAAACATGTCTTGCCTTGTGCCCCAAGGGCCTGAATTGACTCCTGCAGAAGTTAATGACAAAATTCCTATTGACTTCAAAGGTGCAGGTTCAGGCCCTTTAAAGGAGGTAAGGCATGAGCTCATCCTGATCTAGTATGGGAAGGTTTCACAACCAAATGCCATTCACTGACAGTACTCCTTCAGATCTCTTGCCATCTTCCCTTCTCCCCCACCTTCCATGTGAATTATACCCCGTCCTCCTCATCCTTTCCAACTGTCCCCAATACGCTTGGCTCGTGTTTGATGAAGTGGTGAGAGCACATAAGTGCACCCCAATAAATCAGTCTGTATCCATTTGTATCAACAGTCCTGTTACAACAACCAAGTGGAAATCTACGGAGTTGCGGCTGTCTCTGTTTTCAGATACTAATGGGACTTTTGCCATTGATTTCAATGGGACAAAGATTTGGCCCAGAGAGTAAAAATAAACACTAAAGAAGGCACATGACCTTTCAAAATTGCTTTGGTGTTTGTATTTAATTGTATTTTTGTGCTTGCATTGTAGCTCTGGAAAGAAAAATATCAATGAGGCAAAGCAGAGAGGAGCTTATAAAACGAGGAGTCTTGAAGGAAATCTATGATAAAGGTAAGAGATACTTGTCTATTCATCTTTAAATTGACAATACTGTATGTACAGTCTTATGGTCTGATCTTGTAATGTTATAATGCCAGTAACTTCAGTGGCATTAATTAGTGGTTTACCTAATGAGGTCCAAATCAGGCCTTCTGTTTTAATTTTACTTAGATTTGTCACTTTGAATAATTGTACAAATCAGCTAATAAGAGTTAAAAAATAAACATACTTAAAGTATTGAAGGATAAATTATAGCTGTGTATGGCAATCACTCTTTTCTTGATAACAGAGACATAATGAAGAAAAATGGAATGACTCCATGCTGGCTGTTGATATCAACATTCTGGTTGTCACTGTTGGATTAACTATTATGAAAAGGGAAATCATTTACATTGCTTTGGATTGCTTCAGACACAGGGCACCACAGATTCCCATTACATAGCTGAAAATCCATAGTACTCATGACCTGGATACTTCACAAATGTGACAAGAAAAATAACATTCTCACCCAAGAATGAAATTTCATTGCTTTATGTCATCCCATTTAAGTAAGGCAACAAATACACATTGCCTGTTATCTATTTATTAGTCGTCTAACCTCTCCTTCAGTTTGTTCTGTTTGAAGTTTCCTGCGTGAAGAGCACAAAGGTGATAATTCAGCCAAGCACTTAAGCCCAGATCTACAAAGCTGCTTAGTTGCCTAAACCCCAGATTTAGGCACCTAATCTCATCTGACGGTGCCTTTAGGTCCCTACATCCCAGTTTTGGCTCCACTGCAATTCACAAGATTCCTGCCAAACCCAGTAGACACACAAATTCACTCGGCACCTAACTTTTCAGGATGAAAGTTCCATCTGCATCTAAGTTTTGGACTCTGGGCATACCTCACACTTGGCATCTCCTACCTACTCCCCAAAGCATTTCACTGGTCAGGCTTTCACCCGCCTAAGTCGTGTCTGGGGCCCAATCTGGTAAGAGGCCTCTTAGCACACCTACCAGATAGCATGCCATTCAAAACCTGGCTGGAGAAGGAGGAGGTGGTGGTGATGCTGCTGTAAAGCTCATAACTTTTAACCCACTGGCTATGGGCGGCCCAGGTTCATTTCCCCCCGCCCCTTCTTGATGGAGAGAGAGGTTTTGAGCAGAGGTCTCCCACCTATTAGAAGAGTGGTCTAGCAACAGAGCTATGGGATATTCTGATGTTGGGGCTCCCTCTGTCTCTTCAATTGAAGCTGTTCAATTGTGGATAAATAATGAAAGAATGAATGGAGCACGGGAACTGGGCCCTGGGTCTCCAGTGTCCCAGGTGGATGCCCTCACCACCGGACTACAGAATCATCCCATCTCTCTCTGGCCCAATGGTTGTTCCACTGTAGATAAATACTTAAATAGGCCACCTCATTGTCCTCCTCTGGTCATCATTTTGTGTGGAGAGAGTCAGGCGCCTAACTCATTCCTATCCCGCAGACTGCAACCATTTGAGTGAATTCAAAAAGTACAGTGTTTGTAATTAAATTACATACGTTAGCTTGTTTGTTTTAGCCACTTTTTAACACTTTATTCCTAGCAGTACTTCTGCCCTACTATTTGCCCTTATTTCCGTGAAGTCAGCTCAGATGCTACTTCGCTGTGGAAACTTGCAATTCTTGTCCACTTAATTAATTTTATATATAGCTTTGGGTGTCATCAAGAAACATGAATATCTCCTTCCAATGATTAAAAAAGTAGCCTGTTGGACTAAATATGTCATCAGTCTAATTTCTATGTGGACGGAAGGGAGGCTTGAAAATGGACTCAAACCTGAGTCTGAGCTGAGGCTTAGTGTGTTGTGTAGACATACGCTAAATGGATCTAAGAGATCCCTTCTCTCATCATGATACAGAGCTCCAACTGAGATAAGTAGAAGTATTAGAGTTGGAATCCAGTTGAATTGGGATTCCTCTGCATTAGAACTTACTCCCCACCTTGCTCCGAGATAAGCTGAGTCTGATGACCTTTAAGACATGTTGCAAAGCTTAGCCTTTTTTTCCCTGAACATTTGAAATGGGCAGGGGAGACTTGTGAGGGTGATTTACTGTTGAAGAGGAAAGGTAGCATCAACTGTTAATTTGCCTGGTTTGCTATTTGGGGATAGTTATAAGGTCTGGAATAACTGCAGTTTAGTTACAGTGGGGTGCATTTTTATTTGTATTTTAAATGATCTTAAAGGGTCTTAGAGCAGATGGAGGGTGGGTGCTCTTTTTATAGGTCCTAATTCAGGAAAGCACTTGATCATATGCTTAAATCCATCGCTGTGTAGTACAGCATTTCCGCTTACGCTCAGTGCTGTCCTGAGTGGGTATGCTTTCCTAAATTGGGACCATAGTGCATACATCTAAATAAATAAACAAACATGTTGTATACAGAGCCACTAATGAGGACTCACTCTACACTGATAGCAAGAAAATCCCCTTCCACACATACATATGTGACATTGTCTTCTGTAATGAAATACTATATCAGACATTATGACTATCATTAGGAACTGCATCCCAGCACCTCTGAAAATCAGACTACTTTTATATGTCCCAAATATGGATTTGGGTGCGTAAAATCGGGTACCTAACTCTGAAAATATATGCAATTGTGAGGAAGAAGAAATAATGCATGGTATTAAAGTAATGACATACTGCACTTTGAAATACAGAATTATAGAAGCTGTGTGTGTGTGTGTGTGAGAGAGAGAGAGAGAGAGAGAGTGCATGTTTACTATACATGGTGGTATGTGGTGGAAAACGGTTTTATTGGCATGACTTTGCAATATCTGTTCACTATCCTGTATTGTACTTCAAGAGCAGATAAGGGCAAATCACTATAAAAAAATATAACCTATCCATACCAGAGTCTGTGAAAAGGGAATTCAGGACAAAGAGGATTACATGAAATACAGGGACTACTGGAATAATTTAGCTGTTCATAAGGTGACCAGTTGTTTGAATATATTGTTTATCCTGGCAAAAATCATGAGTGAGTTATTGTAGGTGATCACACACCTGTCCAATAAAACCATTTTTAACATCAAACAACATTATTCATTTCTCCCCATGCACATTTTAAATAAAAATAAAAAGATATTTGATTGTCATTTAAACCTTTACAATATTTCTTGGTTGTTAATTTAAAAAAA
>ML677334.1:27022975-27121678 GCA_007922305.1 Dermatemys mawii
TTCAGTTAGTCTTTAAGGTGCCACAGGACTCTTTGTTACTTCTGCAATTCCAGACTAACACGGCTACCCCTCTGATTCTATAATAAGGCAAACACCTACATATGTGCTTGACTTTATGAACAGTCCCAGTGACTTCTGCTTCTGTCCTGTGACACCAATGGAACTACTTGCCTGCATAAAGATAAGCATTATTCTGTGGGCTTGGAGGCATAATTTTTCAATGTCCAAAAACTCTAAAATAGCTTTCCTGTTATCACGAGGTCATGATATCATGTCACCTGCCAGGAACAGGTAAAAATCTGAGCCCCAGATCTGCGAGTGATCTAGAGGCAGATTTTCCATTGACTTCAATGAAAATCAAACACAGGAAACAATTTCAGAATTTAATCACTGGAACTTCATTGGAAAGCTAGTGAAAACGTTTAGTGCCAACACTGGTATTAGGCCTCTGCAATTAATTTATAGACACACAGGGCCAAATTCTCTACAGATGTAGATTGTCATTTCTCTGTTTACTTCAGTGGAGCTATACTAATTTACATCAGCAGAGAATATGGTCTGTTAGTGACAGGGAATAGGTTTTGATTTGTTTTAAAAATTATTTTAAAAATCCCTACCCATACGTGGGTGTGTTTTCTCTCTAGCCCAATGTCCTTAAAAAGAAAAAGAGAAATCAGTTGATATATTATTAACCTGTCCATTTGAAGTTAGAAGAGCATTTAAAAAAAAATCAAATGTATAAAGAGGCTAATTTTAAATAGCACTGTTTAAACCATTTTTAAAATTGACTAAATTAAAAAAAAAAATTTCTGTTCTGACAATAATCATAAATATTTTGAGACACATCTTTTAACAATCCTGACTTAGAGATGTGTGTGAAAAATGGCCTTGTAATGGAAGCCTTGTTGATCATCTCTATGTAACATAAAGAGCAAATAAAGGAGCAGGAATCAAAATGAACCCATGTTCCCCATTGCAATTTAACAAAAACGATAGTTAGCCAAATGAAAAGACTTAGGAAAAGGTCCCTGAAATATGACTGAAAACAAGTTAGGACATTGCCCAAAAGATTTGTGCAGTTTTTTAGGCTGATCAGCTGAAACTTTGCTGTCAGTTTTGTTGCCCAATGAAGGCAAGAAAAAAAAGCAACAAGGTGCCTGGCTGTGTAGAAAATGAACCTGTGCTTGCATGTTGATGTCAAAATAGGCACCCGGGTCAAGGCTTAAATATTAGGTCTCCTGGAACTTTGGTAACACCAATGCAGAAAAAAAAAAACTGTAGTAGTTCAGCCACACAAGGCATGAAGGTAGAACCTTGTGTACCATGCATAATAATTGCCCTCATCATGTGATAATGTTCTGGCTTGTAATATGGTATTGTCCTTCAAGAAACAGAAGAAAAGTGGTGCAGAGTTCCTCACCTGAAAACAAGCTGTGGAAATTCTGCCTTTCCTTTGTATTTCTTTTTTTAACTTTTCATGTCAAGAACAGCAAAGGCAGCATATTAAAAACTTGGTTGTATATCTCTCTTCTCCCATCTTACAAAATAGACATACCTTTGGTGTTATATGGTTCTGCCTATCAGGAGGCAAGGATGCAAAATAGGTCGTCTTCCTCTATGCAAGCATCATCTTCCTCTATGCAAGCATCATCTGTTTAAAAAGACAAAAGTATGAGAATTGGCACCAATCCTTGAAAGGAAAAGGGGAGGTTGTAAGATGAGAGAACATGAAATGATAACAAATGGAATTACTAATGAGAATTTTCTGTTGTATGTTCCTTTTCTCTGATCCTGTGGGACAGTCAGAAGGAATTGGCAAACAGTACTCAGAAAGGAGAACCTTATTGTCCTAATTATAGTGCCTTTTTCCCAAAGAAAGCATCTTGTGCAGGCAGTAGGTCCTTGCCTCCCTTTTCATAGGATGAGAGCAGAGCAGAGAGCAACAAGTAGAACTGACAAGAGAATGAGTATTTTACCTTTTATATTCATTAAAAAGACTCATACTTAGCAAAGTAAATGTAATGCGGATAAACCGAACTGAGTACCTAAAATGCTGGATCCACAGCATGCTTTAGTCTCTGCCTTAATATTATCCTGGATGAAGAAAAAGCAGGATTAGAGAGCTGGCTTCTGGCCTTTGTCTCACAGCCCTTTCAAGATGATTCACTCCTCCTGTCCCATTGAATGTTTGGTGACTTTTTTGATGATGTAGTTTCATCTGACAGGTGAAATCTAACAAGACACAGTACATCACAGTGCGACATTCATGGAGCAAGAAAGGTGTTCATCACAACACTAACCCCATATCTTAAATCATTGCAAGTGAAATCATTCAAGAACACACTGCATGGAATGACCAGGCATTGGCAAGGAGTTGGCTAAACAGCTTAATAGGTTTTGGTCATCTTCAATTTCTAGGGTTCTTTGATTGAGTCTGTGAAAGTAAATCCAGGGTTTGCAAGTACTGTATATTTTTAAAAAAACCCTCTTTGATTAGGTTCCTGCTGCTCTAAATGGTTTGTGGTAGGTAGTGTTGTGAGTTTTAAAGTATAGCCTCTCTCTGCAATGCAGCATTTGAAAGAACCCATTTTTTCCTAAACCAGTCATTACACATCCTAAAATGATTATCTGATATCTGCAACTACACACAGACCTGATTCCCATTGCCTGGCAACTTGTGTACTGAGTTTAAAACACTATCGGACAGAATTCCCCCATGGTACAATTTCATACCCACTTTTCACTCACCCTATGCAGTCATAAATTGCTTCAGAAGGCAATAAAAATCAATTCCTAAGAGTCCATGGGCCAGATTGTCTTACAGTGATTTGGTTGCACTGGCTATGGAGTAACTGTGGTCATGGCAACACATCCCCTCAACAGCCATAGTCACTACACCCCTGTGTAGAGTTTAGTTCAAATTAAAGCTGCTACCTTGAGCAGCCACACTTGCCATCCCTTGGGTGACTTGGGCACAGTGGGCCAGATTGTGCAGAGAGAAGAAATTTTTGCACCCATTTATGTCAACACGTGTGAATCTGACCAGTTGACTCTATTGGCAGGCACATTTCAAACATTTCTTATGTTTGCTCCTGGTCGGCTAAGCATCCAAAATGTCAGAACTTATCCACGCCTCTCTTGTTTTCCTATAGAAAACAAGTTGTAAGCATTGTGAAAACAAGCTGCCTTTTAAAATGTCCATTATTGCATGGTTTCAGCCCCAGGAGTAATCTTTCTCATAGTAATTTGATACCTTTTTTGCCTTTGTCTAAAAGGGCTGCTCCCAGCACTGGTGCACTATCTACACTGTCCCTTTAAAGCACTGAAACTTGCAGTGCTCAGGGGGTTATTTTTGTCACACCCCGAGTGCGAAAGTGGCAGTGTAGACATGGTTAATCTAAGTAAGATTGTTAGTCACAAGGAATTTATTGAACTTGAGGGTAACAGTTTCTTAAGAGATGTGGTTACAATGGCTTCTACAGAGAAGTGATGGCTAGCTCCACCTTTTATAGACTTAGTGTCTTCCTGCTGGTTTTAGCAATCTGAGGGACATTGATCCAAATTTCTGATTGTAGCCCAACATGCCTTGAGGGTTTGCAGACTTTCAGTGTGTGAAACCTGCTGAAAGTTGCAGAAAGAAGGTGATATGCCTCCTCCTATTAGGACAAGTGATTCTGCTTTGTGTTTGTGTGTGGTGGAAGGGGGAGCCTCAGTAGTGCAGCAGGGAATGTGATCAGCTGGACAGCTTGGTCACCTGCAATATACCACTATCAGCTAGAGTGCTGAGCTCAGAATACGTTTCAGAACCCAAGGAAGTATTCAAAAGTTTTAAAAAAAACAAAAACAAGAGAAAAGGATGAAGTTGAATGTATGCTCTGCAGATGGTGTGGCCCAATTATTAAATGTACATATTTGTAGGATAATAGTTCTAAGTCTACAACGGAAAACAGTTTATGAAAATGAAAAGTTTTATCTGGGGATTAGAGATGGATTGTTTTCATAAACTCAGAAGTGGCATTGTGTTTTGAATTCTGTTATAGTTCTGCAGCAAACCACATTGATGAACAGAATTCAAAGCTTTAATCTAAATGAATACTTTTTTTCCCTGTCTTTCCACCAAAATAAACCCTGCTATTTACCCAGAAAAATGATTAGTAGTTTTTGCACTGATTTTTGCCTGTTTTTGTGGTAATAAATACTGATAAATTACCAGGGGAAATTAAATAAAATAAAAATTGAAAATGAAGGGCCTTATTCATCTCTAATAAGTACGAGTAGACAAAGGAGTTATGGGTCAGAGAACAATCTCAAATATTTAAGAGTTTATTTCTTGCTCTCCAAAGTATTGTACATATTTCAACAGACATGGCAGATTGAACTTTTCTGTCTGAGAAAAGGATTGAGCTCTGACCTTAGAAATTTCATTAATTACTCATTTGTAATTAGTAGCCAAGATTTATTTATAATAGATTTTGCTGTCTGCCAAAATAGTAATAAAAGTGATTCCCTGGGAAGTAATGAAAGAAATAAAAGATTCCTTTTGTTTTTTAATGTGACATTGAAATCTTTAGAGCACATCACTGAAAAAATAAGTCTGTTTCCTAACCACAGTATTGCACCCCTCAGACTCAGCCATGCCCCAGTGAGTGTCCTTGCCTAAAAGATTACCTTAGAGGAGGAAAATTTTCAAGGAGACAACTGATATAGATCTAAATAATCCAGTATACAGAATTATTATTTTTATTATTTCATTATTTGTTAGTGATACCACTCAAACGTAGACGGTCCCTGCCCTGCAGCTCTCAGAGTGCAAAGAAAGACAGACAGGTAGGCAGCGTTCAAGGAAGGCAAACAACAAAAAGAGTTTTCTATAAAAATCAACTAGATTTTGCTAGAGAGAGCTCAGCAGAAGTATGTTTTCAAAAGTTACATAAAAGTGGAGATAGTAGGGGCAGGGTCGAGGAGTTCAGGAGGATTAAACCATGTTTAGGGGGTGATGTCTTCACAGTTTCTGTTCTACATACTTAGCCTTGGTCTACATGGGGATGGGGGTTGACCTTAGATATGCAACTTCCCCTATGAAAATAGCATAGCTGAAATCGACATACTTAGGTCGACTTACCACAGCGTCTTCACGGCGCTGAGTTGACTGCTGCTGCTCCCCCGTCAACTCCGCCTGCGCCTCTCGCAGCTGTGGAGTTCCAGAGTCTACGGGAGAGCGCTCAGGGATCGATTATCGTGTCTAGACTAGACACGATAAATCGATCCCCGAAAGATCAATTGCTACCTGCTGATTCGGCGAGTAATGTAGATCTGGCCTTAGACTTTCAGTCGCATGGTGTTACTTTTACAACCTATGATGAATCAAAGTGTCAGTGTAGCATTTTCCATGTTATATAGTTCCCTCTATGGCCGTGTATGTTTTTTTAAATAACTAGTAGATGTGCTATGCCTACTGAGTAGCAGAGAACAGTAGCCCTCATGTGCTCCTGTTGTAGAATAAATGTAAGTTATTCTGTTCATTCCTATTTAGCTAGAGTTCATTTATATTCAATGCGCATTTCCAAAATCTCATGTGAAGTTGGGGAAAGTAATTCTGCAGTATGTAACAACATGCTCCATGCAAATACTGCAAAGGATTTTGCAAACGCACAGAGAAACAAGTATGTGTATTATCTTTATGCCAAAATTAACTCTAAACTCATACTTCTTCAGGACTAGATCATTTTATATTTTGTAATTGCATTACTAGATTCTAGCTGTGCTGAAGTTAGATTCTTTTCATTTGTATTCATTTCTCCAAAGCAGCTTTCAGAACACTTTAAAAAAATTAATTTGACTTTTATATCTGGTTGTCAGGTATGCCTGTGAGCCAGGATTAATTCATGCTGAGATATTCTTGACTCTACAAATGACCACTGTATCCAAGACTTTGATCTCTCCCTGTGCTGTTAACTAGCAGCCTTTTATGTTGCTCTGTTTTAAACAAGATCAAATTTTGGGCGTACTGTTCAACAATGGTCCCTAAATATCAAAAGACTGCAGCTCAATGCAAGCACCAAAGGGCTATTTTTGGGTTTTAGAATTTAAATGAAGATGAGTTCAAAATAAATAAATCTTACCACCAGCAAAAAGACTTCTTGTGTTTTGCTGTTATGCAAAAAAAAATTAAAAGCAAAAGTGTATGTGTTGTCGTCATGATATTTTTTCAAACACGCCACTAATGGTAAATTTTAATACCGCCTCTTAGTAGGTGTTGAACACTTACAGAGATGTGCTAAAAGCATGAAGTCAATAGGACCTGAGAGTGCTTTGCTCTTGAGCTGGTCAGGAATTATCCAGCAAAACATTTTTTTCTATGGAAACTGCCAATTAGAAGGAGTCAGTTTCAACAGTCTCCTAAATGAACAAAATGTTGAAAATGATTTTTTTTCAAAATTTCAGCTTATATGTACTAAAAACAAAGGTTAAAAATGAAAATCTAAATGAGAAATTTTGACTGACCCAATTCAAATATTTTTCAGATTCTCAGTTTGGGGGAAAAAAATTGAGATTTTGATTGTTCATCCCAATTTGGGACAAGACTAAATGTTAAAATTTCAAAAAATGTCCCAGGATGGGAAAACATTTCCTGTCCAACTCTACTCAGAACCTCAGGATTAGGCCCCAGATTTATTTTAAAATGTATCATTTTTCCTCAAGCAGGCCAGTTTGGCTATTTTCAGAAAACAAACTGTTGCCAGACATGGTCAAATTTAGCTCTAGATCAAATGAATGAATACACTGTATATGGAAATACTGTGTTTCAAATGGGAAATAGTTGCATGGAAGAGCTGAGAAAATTGAATTTACCTCCGGTGGTAGAGCTAGAACCCTGACTCTGTTTTCAGATCAACAGAATTACAGCAGTGTAAAATCAGGGCAAGCGAGATCAAAATCAGGCCACCAAGTTACCAAGTGACTAAAACCTACGGGTTTCATTAATATTATCTACCCTTTCCAACTCAGCTAAGTGCTGAGAAAACTATTATTCAGGTTTCAGCTTATTGTGAAGTCTCTGCCCCAGGCCCGTTCTCATGCCATGTCATGCTAGTCCTCCAAAAATCCTCCACCAAAATCAAGGCAGTCAAGACTCTGATAGTCCTAATAATTCCAAGGTTAAAAATGAGAAGATCGTCTTCATATTTCGTAAAGGAGTCCTAAAGGTCACAAACATGATTTTGAATTCTTTGCTGCTAATCTACCTTCAGACATATTAATTGCCCTTGTCCTGAGGCTGAACTAATGGACTTATGCTTTTCATCTCTTTCCAAAATGATATGCACATCTTAGCCTTGTGAGCCGAGAATGTACTTATCAGATGATTCCTCTCACTTTGGTGATGTTCATCTCTGTTTGGGGAATTAGAATGTAACACTGCCAATCCGGAGGCCAAGTCTACACTACCCACCAGATCAGCAGGTAGTGATCAATCTATCAAGAATTGATTTATCATGTCTAGTGTAGACATGATAAATCGATCCCCAAGCGCTCTCCCCATTGACTCCAGAACTCCACCGCCATGAGAGGCAGAAACGGAGTCGATGGGGGAGTGGCAGCAGTTGACTTGCTGCCATGAGGATGCCGAGGTAAGTCAGCCTAAGATACATTGACTTCAGCTACACTATTCATGTAGCTGAAGTTGTGTATCTTAGGTCAACCCCACTCCCCAGTGTAGACTTGGCCAAAATGTTCAAAAATCATAAGTCAGGTCTCAAAAAATCATGATTTAAATAAATAATAAGGTTTAGGTTCTTTTTATTTGGCTTCTGGACCGTTAGGGTGCATTAGGGTCTTGTGTGACACTACACCCCATGTGCATCATGGGAGTACGGTTATGATATGATTGATATAATTATGATGCAATTTGTACAAGACGAGGCATGTAAGATGTCATTGGAAAAGTTATGACTGATGACTATGATTATCCTGTTTGTATGTATGTATCCTTTTTGAACCTGAAGTTATAAATTTTGAGTAGGTTTCTGTATTTCAAATGTGGTTACACCTGGGTAACACTTACTAGGCAAAATGCTTCCAGCCTAGAGAGTGGTTGTGAAGGGTCTGTTTGGGGTAATGGGCCATTAGCAAAAACAATAGGCCTTAGGAAAAACGTATCCCCCGCCTGGTGAGTCTTCCTGAGAACGCTCCAGACAGCCTATAAGTAATGGCTGTTAAGACTCTGCAAGGGCATGTGACCACATGACTCTGGACTCCATTTTGGGTACCTGTATTTTTCCACAAACTGGTCTGGGAACCAATTTTGGGGGGGAAAGGGTTCCCACTGTATGGAAAAGCTATATAAGGCAAGGAGTGACATCATCCGTGGTTCTTCACCTCCCCACAACTCAACACCTGAGAGAAGCTCTGGGGAAAAAAAAGGACTTGGAATGGGGGTGGGGAGTTCAAACGGCAAAGCAAGTGCAGCTTCTGCCTTGAGAATCTGCATGCCTGCTTGTGTCAGTCAGGGTGAGAAATTGCTATTTAGTATCCCATCTTCCTAGGGTTTTAGGCTTAGTTTGCAGTTTTGTTCATTTACAAGGTGATCTGCTTTGATCTGTTTGCTAGCACTTAAAATCAATCTTTTTGTAGTTAATAAACTTATTGTATGTTTTAATCTAAACTAGTGTGCCTTAAGTGACGTGTCTGGGGAAAAATCTTATCTTGATTAACACAAGTTTGTTGCATATATTCCTCTCCCCATCGAGGGAGAGGTGAACTGGGTAATGAATTTGTGCTGGTCAAGTTTCAATCAGGGCAGGAGGGTACAGCTCTGTGGTCTTAGGCTGGGGAGGTGGGGGATTATCTTGGCTGTAACTTCTCTATTGTTTATTCATGCAGTGCCTAATTGGTGCCTGTATGTAACTGCAGCTGGATATGTCCCTGTCTGTGTGCGTGCTGGTGGGAGTGTAGGACTGGGAGTGGTCTACATCTTGTCACAGTGGTAGAGTGTGAGAGGGAGCCCAGGCTGGTGGGTCAGAGAGCTCAGTGGAACCCCAGTTCCAGGTGGCACCCCGGGGGGCGGGGGCACCCATCACATTATGTTTTTAGGCTTTCGTTGTTCCACAACCACAAGGAGTAGAAACTTACTGTTTTTCTTTGCTTTAATAAAAGCTGAGGGCATGTCCACACATACCTTCAAAGCGATCAATCCAGCGGGGGTCAATTTATCGCGTCTAGTGAAGACACAATAAATTCACCGCTGAATGCTCTCCCGTTTACTCCGGTACTGCACCGGAGCAGGAAGCACGGGCAGAGCCGATGCAAGAGCATCAGCAGTAGACCCACCAGAGTGAAGACACCGCAGTAAGTAGATGTAAGTATGTCGACTTCAGCTACCAGAGGGGTAGGCATGTTATTCGGGATCTGCAAAAGCGACAGAGAGTCCTGTGACACCTTATAGACTAACAGACATATTGGAGCATAAGCTTTCGTGGGTGAATACTCACCCATGAAAGCTTATGCTCCAATATGTCTGTTAGTCTATAAGGTGCCACAGGACTTTCTGTCAACTTCAGCTACGTTATTCACCCCAGGATAAACCAGTCTGAGATGATCATGCCTCCAACAGCTGAGGTGTTAGGAAAAACACCAAATATCATAAGACTTGCAATCGGATCACAAGAGTTGACACCATTGAGAATAATAGTAACTCTCTCTTTCTTGTCCTGATGGTTTTAGTCCTGACTAGTGTTTGATGAGAAAAGGAAATCTCTTGCTACTACAGAAATTGGTGCAGATAAAGAAGAGGTTTTTAAAGATTTTGTGGGTGGGTTTTCCAGCTAGAATTTGCTACATGCCCATATTAAGGCCTTATACCAACTGGCTATAAAAGTTAGTCTATCACTTAAAACTCTTGGTCATGCTGAGAGCTTTAATGGTTTTAGTGGTGTGTGAAATAGGGATATACCTCTGTGATGTTATTTATATGTCTCCTATGTCATAAAAACAAGTGGAGGGGAAACAAAATTAATACAAAAGCTTCACAACATCAGTTCAAGCACATTCTCCTCCCCCGCTTTGCAGGTTTATCTAAAGTGCAATTCAAATAGGTTTTTGGACCATATAAAGGTAGAGAAGGAATGGGGATCATTCACATTTGACCTCATTTCTGATTATCATAATTATTTTCTTGCCATAATCTCATGTCCAACAAGAACGTTTTTCAGGATGTTCCCAAATCTTAAAACCACTTTTGAAGTGCGTGAAATGCCATTAGGTTCCAAAATTGCATGTCATTTTGTTTCAACAAGACATCTCAACCTGCCATTGCAGAAAATTGTCATTGCAACATATCCAGCTTGTAATGCTTTGATGCAAACACCAGGACATTGTAAAGGAGGCATTTGTTCCGCTGGAGGAACTAAGAAAGATTTTTGGGGAATGTAAATAAGGCTGCTGTAAATATAGACCACACCTAAATAAATGTTAAACAAACTGTTGCATTGTGCACTCTGTCTGTCGGATGTGGTCACCATTTAGGTACTCGGGCATGGATAACCCAAAGAAAACCACAGTTTTAGGACAATCTCTTTGCAGACACAGTTTTATTTAACTTCTTATTCTTGATCTATTATCATTGCGCTTTCTTCCAAATGCTATCAGATGGGGAGCTTTCCATACCAAATGAAGGATCATTGGAGAATGGGCAGGCTCTAAGCTCCAGCCAGCTTTCACTACCAGGCCTAGCAGAACTGGAATCAGTTTCCGCGTCTGGGGAACCCTGTACATATGAGGTGCTCCCAACCACAGATATCATGGATGGGACAGGTAACATTTCTATTTTCATTCTAAGATACAAAATATAGAATTTTATTCTATATTTTCATTCTAAGAAAATTCTATATTTTCTATAATATATAAATTCTATATAATTATATTTATACATAAATTATATATAAATATAAATTCTATATTTATAAATATAAATTCTATATATTATATATAAAGTCTATATTTTCTATATTTCTATATTTTCATTCTCTATTTTCATTCTAAGATACAAAATATAGAATTTTTTCAACATTATGCTCTTTAAAGCTTTTTAAAATTGGCTTCTGATTGTTTTTGATCTTTGAATCTTAATGTTTAACATACATTAGCGCTCTTGACATACAGGAGTAGATATAAGTCAGAACCAGAACCTCAGATCCAAATGCTTCAGAACTTGGGGGAAGTTTGGATTCAGGTCCAAACTTCGTAACTCAATCCCATCTGTATGCAGGACTACAGACTGGGGTTACCATCTTTCTGTAAATATACTACTAGTGAGTAACAGGCAGAAATCAGAATGTGAAGTAAAATCTTTGTACATATCAAGTCTGGAAAATCTATAGATTTAATTTTATTTTCTCATTGATATTCTATGTTCATTGCTATTTGGAAATAAGATTTTGTAATGAAAGCAGAAACCTGGCAAGTCTTGCATAGTTTCAGATTTAGAGAGGAGAGTTTTATGTTTCACTGATTGTTGTTACAAAGCAAATAGCGTAATAGGAAATGCCAAGGCCCTAACATGCAGGGGACCTGTGATAAGGCGTTCTGAAGGATTCTCACCTCTAGAACAGAATGAGAACATAGTTAAGATAAAAGAAAGGGCAGACCATTTATCATATGGACAAAGTGTATTCATTTTATAGCTCAGAGGTAACATTCTGCTGTCCAGTTTACAAGGTTATTGCCTCAAGAGCAGCTGCTCAATAAGGAGAGCTCAGCACAGGAGCTGTGATTTCAGACCTTAGGGTAAATTGATAGGTCAGAAAAGTCTGCTCAGACCCATTGGGTCACTGAGTGACAAAAGAGCTATACTGACATAAGGAATGTGAGGCCTAGTTGTGGATGAGGGAGTGACAATGTTCAGATTAGCTTTGGGCATTTCGTAAAAGATCTGGAGTTTCTGTTTCGACGAGGAGTAACCTCCAAAAATCTAGGTACTTACGCAAACTGTCTGAACTCTTTTTCTCATGGTATTTCAGCACATGTGCTTCTGGTTCTGGAGATGCACAGGTGTGAAAATATGGGAAGTTGGAGGGACGCAACCATATTATTATTTATATTAACATCAGAAAGGTTGGGTTTAAGTTTTGGACCAAAGTTAATTTAACTTCTTATTTTATTTGACTTGAGCCACCTGTCCCTGGCACAGATGCCTAGAACCATCTCTTTGCCAGCTCAAATAGAGAACCCTATGTAAAGAAGTTCTGACTTTGGGAATCTAAAACCTGGCCATTCTAAAGAGGCCACTGGTAGTAGTGATCCCTTTCCCAGCTTCAGGACAGCCAGTCAGAACCCCCTGTTGAAGAGCACCTGCTTTCATGTTTAACTTCTACTTGTACTGTCCTTGAGAAAGTTAAACGCGGTGTGTCTGGTAAGAAACGACCATCCACTTGAGCTGTGCCCTATTGAAGTAAGGCCTTTGGCTTCAGTGGAATACCTCTCAAATCACAGTTTGACTAGTGTGGTGGGGATGGTATCTCGTCAGCCCCTTTTGAGTCCGGGGGGCGAGAGATAAATCCGCCTCTTCTACGCCTCCCTCGATCCTATTACCCTTTTGGTAGTCAATTCCATGGGGCCTGATGGCCAGCGTCCTTTTAAACCTTCTTCCCTTTGTGGTGGAGCGCAGTCTAGCGGCCAAAGTCCCCCTCCCAGGCTCCTATAACAGCGCGGCCCAATGGCCAGAGTCTCTCTCGCTCTCCTCCCCTAGTGGGAGAGTGAGGCCTAACAGCCAGAGTCTCTATATACTATGCCTCTATGGCAGCGTGGCCCAATGGCCAGAGTCCCTCTAAAGCCTGGGATAGGAGTCGAATCACGGGACCGCATCGCTGGCTTGGGGGGTGGGTTAGTGATCCCCGGTGTGGGAGCCTGGGCGCTCCCACCTTCACCGGGATCCGACCCAGGGCCCTGTCCGGGGCAGGGTGGTCCATCCCGGGGTCAACGGGGAATTCTGACCGCAACACGCCGACCTCACGGTGGTGGGGGATACCACTCCCTTCCCTGGGTCACTTCCCACAAGTTCTCCACCTGCAGTGGTCCCGGTAGCTCCAGGGTCTATGGGATCATCCGCAGCCACCGTTGCTGGGGTCCCAATAGCCACGGGCCTCCGACCCAGGATCCTGGCTCCTCAGCTCTCCCTGGTAAGGGCTGTAACTGCTCCTGGGCTGGAGTCTCTACAGAGTGTCCTTCCTCCTCAACAGCCAGCCTGCAGTCTTGCAGGCTTTTATACTGGTCTGCCAGTTGGAGCATGCCCAGCAGAGCTTCCGGGGCGTGGCTTCCTCTGCTAGGAGGGAATGGTTAACTCTATCTGTCCCAGTGCGGGGCTGGTGTGCCCTGTCACAACTAGAAAGGGGTCATAGTCTTCATACCTCAGCTGCATATGCTCAGCCAAGACGCGGATCAGTTAGGCCTTGCACCTGTTGAAGAAAAAGCCGTTCAATTATACTGTACAACAGCGACAACATAGCAATTTCCATGTCTGTTATTTTGAGAGAGAGAGAGAGAGAGGGAATAGGATGGAAACCACAATACCATTCAAATAGTAATGGGCCAAATTCAGCCCTGGTGTAAAAGGCTTAACTTCAGAGAAGAAACAGCTACATAAGAAAATAACATTCTTAAGAATCAAGATGATTGACTCTGATGTTGCTTTTCAGCTGTACCGCTCAGTTCTACTGCAGACTTCAGAAAGCATTTCTGAGGCATGTGGTACAAAATGTGCCTTTCGCCAGCTGTGTGGCAGCTATTGCACATTGCTCCAAAGAGGAAGAACGAAAAGGAATGTGTAATTGGTATAACTGCATAGCCGTGATCCTGCACGATTGTGTGGTCTTTTGAAAATATAACGGACCCTGCCAGAGAGATGGGCAGGATGCCATTGTGTGGAAGCCTAAACCTGTCGACTAGCTTCTTGTTTATTGATTGTGTATTGTTATCCGTCTGGAGGGTCTGTGGTTTGACATTTCAAGGCTCTTGATTGTGTTAAAGGTGTGTGGGACTAAATTCAACTCTGGTGTCAGTGAGAGATGCTCCGTTGGTTTTAATGGAGGATGACCCCGGGCTGAAATTGACCTGTGTGTGTGTGTGTTTGTGTGTGTGTCTTTCTCTCTCTCTCTCTTTGTGTTTTACAATGTTTGAGCAAAATCTATTAGTCGTGTTTTTAATCTGCATCTCTGTGCTGCTTTCTTCTCTTACTATTACCGTACCTGCTGCCACTCTGCTTGTAACGTTGTTGAGTCTATGATGTGGTTGTGTCCTCCAGTGTCTGAAGAGAGCCCCACATCCAGTGAGTCTGGAGTCCTGTCCCAAGATCCTTCAGCTAAACCAGTCCTGCTACTTCCCCCCAAAAAATCTGCTGCTTTCCCTGGAGACCATGAGGACACCCCAGTGAAACAGCTGTCCCTCCTCAAACAGCCCCCTGCCCTGCCTCCTAAGCCCATTGCCAGGATTGCCAACCACTTAACTGGTAAGTAGGTGTTCCTGAATGCTCTGCACCACTACTTCCCTTAAAGGAGCAGTCCACTCCTGGACTGAGAGTCTCAATGTCTTTCTTTGGTAAAGTTGCTGTGTAGATGTTTGCATGTGTATCGATTTTTTTGTGTGTGTGTCATGGCTGTGCTGATACAGCAGGGCAGAGGCTCTCAAACAATTTCACAGTGTGGGTGACATCTTAATAGAGATGGACACCTGTCGTCTCATCCTCAGTCACATTGACTGCCCCTCCTCCCAGCCTCCTAATCATGACCCTGGTCACCAACATGCAACCTCACCTTAGCAAATACAACAGTGACTTAGATGGAAAAATAACAATAGGAAAGTATTTTCGTAATCTTGAATCATGTTCCATGAGATAAACCCTTTATTCTTTTTTAGGGGGGAAATTAATCAGATTCTCTCCCTTTGCTCTTTGTTCAATCTCTTCCAGTTTCCATGAGTGGCGTTCTCCCCACTTTTTCCCTCCATTCCTCTGCACATGCTTCTCTTAGACTCATAGACTCTACGGCCAGAAGGGACCATTATGATTACCGAATCTGACCTCCTGCACATCGCAGGCCACAGAACCTCATCCACCCACGCTTGTAATAGACTCCTAACCTCTGAATGACTTCCTGAAATCCTCAAATCATGATTTAAAGACTTCATGTTACAGAAAATCCACCCTTTACACTAGTTTAAACCTGCAAGTGACCCATGCCCCATGCTTCAGAGGAAGGCAAAAAACTCCATAGTCTCTGCCAATCTGACCTAGGGGAAGAGCCTTTCCTGACTCCAAATATAGCGATCAGTTAAATCCTGAGCACGTGGGCAAGATCCAAGAGCCAGACACCTGGGAAAGAATTATCTGTAGTAATTCGAAGCCCTCCTCATCCACTCACCAGCTGTTGGAGTTATTTGCTGCTGGCAGCTGCAACTCAGATAAGTGCCATTAGAGACAGTCTCATCAAACCACCCCCCCACCCCCGCCATAAACTTATCAAGCTCAGTCCCCTTCTTTCCCAATTACTCTGCCCTCTGGTTCCTTGCTCCTCTGCTTCCTTGCTCATGATCATTGGCTACTCAGTCCGGTTCTCCATGGCTTCCCACTGGTGGATGCTAATGGTGACTGACAACTCCAATTCCTGCTCCGGTCCCTGGAGGATGCTCCATTTTCCCCTTCTGCTGTGTTAGAGACTGTAATGGAGGCAGGTTATGCAGTCTCCTCTGCCTAGTTTCCAGCTGCTTCTACACGTATCCAGGCTCTTTTTTTGCAGTTAAGAGCCAGGTTATTTGTAAAAGTTGTTAGACACAAGGAGGAACAATCAACCATATGTGACCAGTCAGCCCTCCCTGGACTATCATCAGACCACTGCTGTAGAGAAATATTATGTGTCTGTACCTTTTGAGATGTGTGTGCACAATTCCCATTGCTTTCAGAGAGAGCAGCACAGGTTAGAAGGCTATGAACTCTTAGGTTTTAAAGCAGTTCAGATAGTAACTCCCTAGGTAACTTGGACAGGTCGCAGTCTTTTCCCCTCAATTAACCCTCTGATATTAATATTTTCTGCCTCACAGTGGTTTGGTGAGGATGATCACTTCCTGTTTATACAATGCTACATGTTCCTATTTTTTTGCCAGATCATTTTGTTTTATTTTGACTATTATAAAGTAAAAAAAAATGTAAGAAAGAGCATATATTGCTTTTCTCATCTGTTTCTACACAGCGTTCTGTCTAGAGGGCCAACTAATTTGTGCTTTATTTACTTTTCTTTTATTTGAAATGTATATGGGATTTCTTCACTTTTGCTGCCTGCCACAATTAACTCTAAATTGACTGATTTATTTTTTGCCTAAAATTGCAAACCAAAGGGGCAAAAGCAGGCACCTTTCTTATTTACTTCATTTGGGGCTACAGTTGCTTGCATCAGCTCTGAATCTGTTTACTATCCATTCTTGTAATTCACTTTACCCCTATGAGTTATTGCTCACAAATGAAGACACAATGAAGAAACTAACATAAAGGAAAACATCTGCTAACTGTGCACTGTACAGAAACATGGGAGGGAGATGAGAGAGACTATCTTGCTCTTTAAGTTAGCTGGAAAAACAAACAATGGATGGAGATTTGTATCTGCTTCTATATATTTTGTCATTCAGATTTTTATATAGAGTGAAATCTGTCTTAAGTAACCTCTCAAGGGATCAGCATGTGTCAGTTGTTTAACAGGATGACCTTCCAATAAAGGTGAAGCAGAATTGTACTCTGTACTTCTGGGGCTACTTTGGAATGGACTTTAAAGACAAATGATTGCCTAATTAGGGTGATTGCTAAGTTCACTCTCACTCTCTCCCACTCAGACACAAAGTCATTTGCATGTAGATATGATGACACACGCTCTCACACACAGACAAGATACACACACACACACGTCTCTGTGGGAGAGAGGTTACAATTTCAGAATTAGTCACAAGGGCCTAGTTTAGCTGGTAGTTAGTTACCTCTTGGCAGAGCTGACAGCTTCACCCATATAAACATTAACATCTCAGGCCAGTAGGTTTGACTTTTTCTTACTGGGAGGAACTAGGGACATATATTTCTATATGCCTTATGCTACCCTTTTCGATTATAGTAGACTTGCATAATCCCTGAAAATGAGCAGTGTGTCTTAATGAATCACCCTCACCAGGAGAAAGCTAAATTAACCCTATTCTTTTAGTGATTACTCTAGAGACCTCTTTAATTTGTGTGTGAGAGAATTAATAAAGTCAGACTTCTGAAGCTCCAAATGAAGATTTTTCAGGTTTTCATTGCACTTTCAGTGTCTGTTTTTCTATTGAGGATTTTGTGCGGAGAGTAAAGGACAAATTAAGACACACCAAGCATGACTAACAGAGAGTGACAGTAGTTAATGGTCTGGCGGATCTGAGCAAGAAGGATATGAGAGGAAATGTGATCTTGGAATGAGTTTCATTTCAGGTATATCACTTGCAGAAATGCTTCTGATCTTTTATCTTGTTTTGTTTATAAAATCAAATTCAAGAATACCTGAGAATGTATGATGACAAGATCTCCATGGGCCTGGTCAGCAGAGAAAAGAAACAGATAAATACCCCAAAATAGTGTGATGGTTCAGTGGCTTAAAAATCAGACCACCGCCTTGTCAGGAAACTCTAGGCCAAATCCTCATCACCTGCATGAAAAGTGACTAAAAGGGTATGCTCAAGGAACCTTGTGTTAATCGGGCAGAACTTGGGAGACAGAATCCTCCCCTCCAACAGGATCTAAGACCCATGTATCACGCTGCCGCTTTCTGTTCAAGTGCAAGGCTTTGACGTTCCCCTCTGCAACAAATATTCTGTAACAGAGCAGGTATAAAATAAAGAAAAATAAATACAATTAAATTTTGAAAAAGAAAAAACCCTCAGTTTTACTGTGGGAGTGAAAAGGGAGAAAGAGAATCGCACGTGGCAATTTTTAATCATATATCTTAGTGCTGTTCTGGTAGGCTCTTGGGTATTGTGGAGATGAGAGGATGTAAGAACCTGAATAGAAGAGCAACCAGAGCAGGCTGGGAATGAGACTGCCTCCTCTGGAGTTTTTTGCTGGTAAGGGGCTTGACATTTTTGTAGTTCACAGACCCATGTTCCTGCCCCGTCCACCCCAAAACCATCCATCTTGTTTTTATGGAAGGAACAGCCAGAGAGAACTTCTGTACAGTATGTAGAGGGTGTTGGAATCCCCTGAGTAGCCTTTCTGTTGCCCATTCTCTGTCTTGCATGCTCATAACATGAGCAGGAAAAAGCAGCATTTGCCCTGTAATCATCAAAATCCATCTCTTCATAATACAAAGCAGACAGCCCTAGGAAGAGAACATGTCTTGTTATTGTTCCAATACAATTCCACCACTTAGCATTCCTCACTGGCCAATTATTTTACAATGATCCTTTTGCCAGTTGTTAAATATGGTCATTAATAATAAGCCATCCTTTATTTATAAAGGCCCTTTCATCCAGCAGACTCGTAAAGCTCTGATATACCAACTTTACACAAGGATCATCTTTACCCACCACTAAAAGGCAGATACCTCTGAGGTGGACAGTAGCAGTTTACAGCAGTATTACACAGATGTTTCGGACAAGAATTGCAAAACACCATATCTGGTTGAAATTGTGGGGGGAATTTAAATACCCATCAGAGACTGAATTTGGGTGGGGCCTTGAGATTAATTGCCAGAAGATCTTTAACGACCAGAAGCGGTCAGGACCATTGGTTTTATATCTTATTTGAAAAGCAACAGTCCCAGAGTCAGAGTGCCCCTTCGTCCCATTGTCTGTTAACCCATTACTTCTTGGTACCAAACTTGAGTTTTTCTGGGATTAACCCAGCCACATTCAGATCAAAAGAATGAACTGCCAGTTATCCATGAAATTCTCTAAAAAATCTGGGAGCAAAACATTTTGGGCGTAACTGTTACACCTGTGTAAATTCAGAGTCAGTGGGGTTACTTCAGTTTTGTGTAACTTTGAAAAGAATCTGGCCCTTTAATTCAACAGTCATATTAGAGCTTTTAAAAATCCTTTTACTGTCTTTTCATTTGTCTCATTCCTGGCATTGGGAGGATGAAGTTTGTCCCATTTTTAGTTCAAAGAACACACAATCTAGTTATGTCTATATACAGTAAGATTCAAACTATCGGACGGCTGAATAACAGCGATAATTCAAATATAGAGCAGCTAGCCATGGTTAGAAGTGCGCATTTAACAGGGAAGGAAGTGTTGTAAGTCCATAAAAATAACAACTGATAATGTGGACCTGCCGGGATTGAATTCCAGAACAATAGCTGAAAGGCCTCTTGAAACATAGTTGATTGCTGGCTACGACATGACAAAAGTATTTAGAACTACAAATTTACCTGGCAGATAATTTCCACAGCCTATGTTCTAGCCCAGTGTTTACACATGTCTGGGGTGGCTCCTCTGTAGATGAGTCCATTGCAGTAGGCGTGAGTCCTCTGCTCTGTCGTACCTCCTCCTGCTTTCTGCACCAGTATGCACATGGCTTATTCAGTTTAAGGTAAATTCTCTCCCCAGTGCACACTCTGAGTATCCATACTGCACTCTTGAGGAGGATGCAACAGAACAGGAGCAGAGTGAATGGATTATCTCCCCGACTCTGCAGAAGGGCGGTAGGCTGGACCCTGGGATTGTAGTTGCTTCCACAGGTCCCGTTAGGGTGACCAGACAGCAAGTGTGAAAAATCAGGACAGGGAATGGGGGGTAAGAGGAACCTATATAAGAAAAAGCCCCAAAAATTGGGACTGTCCCTATGAAATTGGGACATCTGGTCACCCTAGGTTCTGTGACTCCTGCTATCTGGAGAGCAATAGCCAGTAAATCAAGGTAACAGCAGAATGCCTGGCCATACCCTTATGCCTGCTCTGAGACTACGCAGAGTCCCTACAGAGCTGGGCTTTGTGATTCAGGACATTCACACCCTCTGCATGTGCTCCCAATTCCTTCTCCTGTCTCTGCTCTACACATTGTGCAGAAGAACATCAAAAGATGTGGGAGCCAAAATTGGCCTAAGATACACATGTGCAATGCCCACTCCAGTCAATAGGCAGTGCTTGCTCACAATTATTGGGCTAACTGCATCTCTAACCCCTCTGGGTCTTTTTTGAGTGTACTCCCTCTCCGGTCTCAGGCCTTGAGTTGTCCCTCTTGTTAGGTGGAATCACGTGATTCTCCCACTCTTAGGCCAGGCCTTGGTTCACTGTCCCCTGGAAATAAATGTGATTGCCTCAGCAAGCCCAGTTTAGCCTCAGTACCTACAGTTCTGGTCCTTAGGAGGTACATCCCAGTGGCATCCAGAGATCAGCCAGCCTTCTTAAAGCTGGGTGTGGTTTATTTTCAACCAAAGGACTTCAGAGAAAAAAAACCTTCAAATAGCAAACAGATTATATGAATGTTTAAGAATAGCAGCCGTGTTAGTATGTATCCGTAAAGAAAATGAGGAATACTTGTAGCACCTTAGAGACTAACCAGTTTATTTCAGCATAAGCTTTTGTGGACTATAACCCACTTCATCGAATGCATAGAATGGAACAAACAGAAGTAAGATGCATTTATACACACAGAAAGCAAAAAAAAAAAAAAAGTTGTAAATTACCATATCAATTCTAAGAAGCTGTTTTATTTGGATAGGCATCCGAATTTGACCCATCGAAATTAAACAGCCACTTAGAATTGATATGGTAATTTACAACTTTTTTTTTTTTTTTGCTTTCTGTGTGTATAAATGCATCTTACTTATATTTCTTCCATTCTATGCATCCGATGAAATGGTCTATAGCCCACGAAAGCTTATGCTGAAATAAACTGGTTAGTCTCTAAGGTGCTACAAGTATTCCTCATTTTCTTTACAGATTAAATGCATGTCTTGCTTGCCTGTTGTTTATTCATTTTCCATGTGGGTTTAAGCTTCCAACAGACAGCCCAAGACCTTTGTTGTCTTCTTGGTGTCAGACTCCATGGAATTAAAGTAGTATAGATCTATAATAAGCATTCTACTCACCAATATGGTTATACAGTCTATCTCAATAACTAGAGAACATACAGCATTCGTAAAATTATGACATAGCAGCTCCATGTCCACCACAGAGTGCTCATATCTGAGAGCACAGTTTGACCCTTCCTTATGAACCTGATCGAAGCCCACTGAAGCCAGTGGAAAGACTGCCATTATTTTCAATAGGCTTTTGGATCAGTTCCTCTTAGGCCTTGTCTACGCTGGCAGTGGCATGTAGAGTATGAAGGATGTGTCCACATTGCGGTGAGTAGCTACATCCAGCAGGGAAAGGGTCTGGTGTGCAGGGTGTAGTGGGGAAAAGCTCCAGTAGCTCCCCATTGCTGGAGCCTTTCCACGCTGCAGGGAGTGGCCAGAGCCTTTCCCTGCGGTGGGGAAAGTGTCCAAGGCAGCATGCGGTCAGTGACATTGTTCCAGGTAGCAGTGTAGATGTGGAAGGCACTGCTTGGGTGAATAGAGAGCCATGTAGGATGCATACCCTAAGATTTTGGCATGTTTTTACTCATCTAAGCAGCACCTCACTGTCTACACTGCTATGTATACCCATGCTAGGATTTTATGCACCACATGTACTCTCCACACTTCTGTAAGTGTAGTCATAGTCTTAAAGGGTCTGGGAAGTAGGGATAAGGAAGTCAAATGATTTGCCCAAATTTGTACCATGAATTAATGACAGTGCCAGGAATATAACTCAGGTTTCCTGAATCCCATTTCAGAGTCCTTACTTGCAGACTTTTACAGACTAGAATTCACTACTACAAGAGATCACCGTTAACCACTGGAATAGGACTTAAAGGGGAACTGGATACTCACAATAAGTAGTTACATTTGTAGTTATATGTACTTCAACAAGGGTAATAAAAATCCATGCTTTGGGGCATCAGCTGGTTACCATAGGAGTCAGAAAGAAATTTTCCTCCCATGTACAGGGTGAGCACTTGGCCAGGTACAGTGTGGAGAAGAGGAATGAGCTGCCTTCCTCGTGGATCAATGCTCCAGTCTGCTGTACCAAATTTTGTCTTCAAGTTATATATTTGTATATAAGTATAGTCTTTTGTCATAAACAATGATAAGGTTTAATTTTCTAGCGTTGTTTGCCTTAAATCCAGCATAACTAGGACCTGATCAAGCAAAATGCTGAACAACCTCAACTCTCATTAGTGCCAGGGGAAATTGAGCTTGTTCAGCATCTTGCAGAACTGGCCCCAATATATATAATAATGGATACAAGGGACCTCAGCCAGAAAAGATTAATCTCAGCCCTGTTTGCTACTATCCTGTCATTTCAGTGCTTTGTGCAAAGATTTAAAACTGCAGTAACATTCCACTGGGAGGATTTATAGCATTGATTATTTTTATTTAATTTTTTGTTCATTCTTTCCCCTTCCCTGCTTGTTATTCACGACGTCTTGTATACGTATGATGGATATTCCTTTCTAGAGGCTGTACTTGTCCCCATATACTATCCATATGCCTCATGGAAAAAATAGTGGAGTTAAAAAAAAAAACCTATGGAATATGATTGTCCCAATCTAATATATCAATCATAAGCTTTTATGCACATGCGTCAAATTTTCCTTTCATTTACACTAGATGAGATCCACTGCAGACCATGAAGTTTCCACTGGTTTGATTGGAGAGGGGAAATTTACTCATAAGCTTGGACCATCTTCTGAGAACCTTACTCATTCAGAACCACCACTGAACTGACAGTTTAGTCAAATTTTCAGGACAATGCCCATTGTCACCAAGTGAATGGCTCTAATGCTCCTTTCTGTTGTACTAATTCTCCCTTCAAGTAATTTTCATTGATAGACAAAAGTTATTACGGTAAAGGGCAGACAAGTAAATTTTGTTTCAAAGATGTGTGGACATGAGGTAAAAAATCATGGGCCAAATCCTTAGCTGTCAATTTATGCCATCATTCCATTACTGAAGTCAGTGAAGATATGCTGATGTACTCTAGCCTCATGTGTTTAAACAAATGTCCTTTCTTGTGTTATGAATAATATTTTAGGCAATTTAGGCTGATTTTACAAATCTCACTCCTTCTTTATGCTTTTTTCCTTTCGCTGACCAATGAAAATAAACCAGTAAATTTCACTTTCTAATTCTAGTTCTCATATGTTACCCCAAGCTACAGTCCCACAAAGCAACAGTTTTGGGGCTGCAAACTTAGGAGGGGAATATTTTCATTTAAAAAGAATAATATCCTTTTCATTTTAATGCTTTTTTTAAAAAATGGAAGCATTTCTGTCTATTTTGTGCCTTAATCAACCTCACAAATTCCACTGGCTCCTACAGTAAATCAGCTTTTTTGGTACTTCAGAAACACAGGAAATTGCAAATTCAGTTGCCCCTTCCAGCTTTTCTTCAGCCAGGAGCATGAGTGAGCAGCTCCGGTGGATGATATCACTTTGAATCCTCCATTGCAGGTGTCTCCTCTGCTTATTGCACAGAGTGAAGGCCTGGGATTAGGACAGCATTCCCTTCCACAATACCACCACTTCTGTGAACTAGACTTGTTCCTTAAAGTACACCAGAGATTGGACCAAACCAAATACCCAGATCTGGCTACTGCAGAAGTTTAGGGAAGTACAGATCTGGATCCCAGCTATATAGCTCAGGCTCATCTTTTAGCAGTAAGGTATCCTGAAGAAATAATGTTTTGTTACAACAAGTTGCATAGGAGCCTTATTCTCAGGATTTTATTCAATTGACTCTTTATTTTGTCTCTCACATTTTCTTGAGAACAGGGTACAAAGATAAAACATAGCTATGTTTGTGCCTAAGAGATGTGACCGCTCAGCCTGTTCTGTGTTTGGGTAAAAAACCCACAAGAATTCTAATTGCAAAATGTGGAAATCACTCCATTTTAGAAGAGTGGCTGTGCAGGGAATGGGGAGGAGAGTTTTAAGTTTGTTGGCAAATCCAAGGGCCGTATTTGGCTCTGCATAAGGGAATGCAACCGGCATTGGCTTTAGTGGGGAGAGCATAGTGTAGTGTGGATAGGACATGCTGGATGGAGAGCCAAAAGATTTGGATTCTATCCTGGCTGACTGTTTAGATTGTTCGTTCATTGGGACAGGGTCTGTCTCTTACAATATGCGTGTTCAATGCCTAGCACAATAAGGCCCTGACCTCAGCTGGGACCGTTAGGTGCTACTGTAGAGCTACTCTAACAATAATTAATATTAATGTCAGTCTTGAATTTTGTCCCTGTCATCTTTTAGCTTAGGGTCTTTTTTCAGTTTGATATTTCTGGAGAAGTGTTGCCCCTGGGAGCCATCTGTTCCCTAGCTACTAAGTTTGGCCCCGCTGCAGACAAATAAATACCCAGGCCAGAGATTATGGATAGCTAGTACAAACATGAAAATTTATAGAAGGGCTTTTAAAAACTGTGATGCAGTTCCAAAGCATGTGATGGCCTTTGAAACCTCAGCAGCAGCTTATCTGGTGGGCTTTGTCAAGTCCCAAGAAGCTGTTGGCACTTTTATCTCTTCATTGTATTTTAGTAAGGTGCATGAACTCAAATAAGAGAGGCTAAATATGTTATGCTGCCAGAACTCCTTTACAGAACCCGAATGCCAGAGGTTTGCCAGATTTGAAAGGGTTTACTGAGGTCACTCCCTCTCCCAACCTCAGGAGGCCTTTTTAGCGCCTTCCTTCCCTATAACTTCAAGCAACCTCAGTCCGTAATGTAAACTCCCCTCTTCTCTTATCCCCCAAACCCAAGTGGCTACTTCTCCGTGGCTCTCCTCATTCTCAAACCTCCAGCTCCTCTCATTGGCTCTCTCACCTCTTAGAAATTTTCATAATGCAACCCAGCAAGTATCCTTTCCCCTGCTGCGCTTAGGCAGCCAATGTATTGAAATTCCACCTGCTTATAAATGTCCCCATTACATGCACCTTTGAGGCCTTATCGAGTTTCCCTGGAAGTCAACAGGAATCTTTTCGCCCATGGGTAAACCCCACAAAATCACGTATTTTTGAGGAATCCTGCATAGAGTTAAAAAAGTTAAAATCCACAGTATGGGAATCCAGAACAAAGTTTGTTTGCCAGGTGTTTTATAAAAGAATAAATTAATCCTACCATTTCTCTCCTTTTTTGCTGGATTATACTTATACCTCATTCATGATGTGTTTTTTTGTCATTAGCGTAATTATGCTGCACCAAATGTTCTTCAGGTCCACAAAAATGTGAGACAAGATGTGCAGTAGTCAGACGGTAGCGATGGGAGCCAGAAATTCCTGAGTTTTAATCCCTGCTGTGGTGTTAATGATTCGTTTTGTGACTTTGGGCACCTCGTCAGACTACCTCAGGTTACTCATTAAATGGGGGATAATAACACAGAGCTCACAGGGATGTTGTCAGGGTTAGTCCCTGGTAGAAGAAAGTGCTTTGAAGATGAAAAGTACAACATAGAACTTGTGATTATATGAACTATTGTTATTTAAGGCATTTCTTATTGAGAGTCCTCAAATGTTTCAAATATGAGGCTCAAAAATGTTGCAATGTGAAAACTTCCTTTCTGAAAACCATTCAGAGTGTTATAGGGTACAATATCTTCCATCACAAGCAGGGAAAGGGTAAGTCCAATGCAGACTCATCTGGCAACCTTTGTGCCAGATTACCTAAGTTGATATTGTGGTCATCTTTTTAATGCCGTAGAAACTTATGTCTGTGCCTCTCATTCTTGTGTTTTAGATCCTGGTGGTCCTATGAAACTGCCTTGTATGCCAGTTAAACTATCGCCTCCGCTACCTCCAAAGAAAGTCATGATTTGCATGCCTTTAGGGGGGCCAGACCCCTCTCTTGCATCCTATTCCATGCAGAAGAGTTCTCAGCAGCCTTTGGCTCCATACCACCACTCTGTACTGCCATCCCAGTTAGCAGCCCACCAGCACCAGCTTCCGTATGGCAGCCACAGCCAGCATCTGCCTTCTGGATCCAGCTCGTTGCCTATTCACCCTTCAGGGTGCCGGATGATAGATGAATTGAACAAGACGCTGGCCATGACCATGCAGAGGCTAGAAAGGTAATGGCTGATTTTTAAAAATATTACTTTATATTGTGTCATTAGAGCATCAGAACAAAATGTTATACATTGCACTTACAGAGGGCCTTTCATCTGAAGATCCAAAATCTTTTACAAAGCCAAGTCATTATTGGGGAAACTGAAGCATAGAGAGATTAAGTGACTTGCCCAAGTTGATGCTGTGATTTAGTAGCAGAGTCAGGAATAAACCTCAGGTGTCCTGAATCCCAATCTCCTGCTCTAGCCATTAGATTGTGATGCTACTAGATTAAAAAGCTCTTAGGAGTCTCCTGTTTTGCAACAACATAACACCTGGTTTCCAAATAAAGTTTTGGTTACATAGAAGACAAAAGGAAAGGAAAGGAAAAAAAAGAGTGGAGGAATTAGAAAAGAACAATAAACAGCAAATATGTTTTCCCCACCAAAGAAATTACATGTCACTGATGAGCTGGAGGAAGCACATGGTGATTTTCGTAAGTTATTTAGTTTTTTTAATGTAATCTAAAATGCATCTGGGAATAAAATAAAATAAATGTGTGCCGGGGGTGGAGAGTGTGTGTGTGTGTGTGTGTACACAAACGCAACATAATTGTCACTGATGTTTTGTAGCAATCCCAGTTGTAGACTGCAAAGGGGATAGAGAATATTTATGCCCTTCCATGCAAGCTCCCCACACACATTTTGTAAAGTGAGTCAACTGAATGAGGGATGTATCCCAGTATATTGACTTCCTTGCAGGGACTCCACCAACTTGGTCAAAAGCACAGGTTTCTGGACAGCAGTCCTTAGGCCTTTCACCAGGACACCTGGATTAATTGGAGCCTTGTGGGGGCTCTGAGGGAAGAGCCAATACCAAATTATATGACATGTGGGACTTATTCCTGGAGAAACAGACTCTATACCCTGTAGTGCAAAACATAGTCCATTGCAGGAATTTTTACGCTGAACGCTTGTAGGCAGAAGGAGTCAGTAAATACAGGTGTCCAGATCTCAGTGCTCAAAGTAGCTCAAGAGGAGCAGTGGAAATATAGCTTAAGGCCTGGCCCTGCAGTCCTTGTTGGTGCCAAACCAGTTCCCAGTATAAATTAGAGGGATCTGAATGTTGCTGTAATTTATATACAGGAGAATCAGCTAAATGGACAGTGAAAGCACAAGGAGGTATCTGGGCAGTTCACCATGGACAGTTTTATTGAAACTGATAAGGTGATAGGAAAATAGGAAATTGTACAGAAAACACGTGCAATTTAAATAGACAAGAGGCCAGATCCTGCCCCATGCTATTAGCCCTTTGCACTGCCAGAGTAATAAAAAGAGCCTTTTATAGCTGCTCTGAAAGGGTCATTGTAGTTTTTCTCAGTGTAAGGAAATCCTCAGCTGGTGTGAAGTTGGCTAACTTGCACAGGTGCCAACTTTTGTCAGCGCCGGTGAGTGCTTGCACCTCCTCCCGTCCCAACTCCACCCCGTCCCAAAGTCCCTGCTCAAACTCCGACCCCTACCTGCCTCTATTGGACCACTCCCCAAATCCCCACCCTGGCCCCGCCTCCTCCCCGAATGCACCAGGTTCCCCCCCACTGCCTCCCAGGTTTGCTGCGCAAAACAGCTGTTTTGGAGCGCAAGCGCTGGGAGGGAGTGGGGAGAAGCAGGAGCCGGCAGCGCGCTGAGGGGAGGAGGTGGAGGCGGAGCAGAAGGGGTGGGGGGGAGGCAGGAAGCTGCCAGTGAGTGCAGTGTACCCACTAGTTTTTCCCTGTGGGTACCCCAGCCTCGGAGCACCCGTGGAGTCAGCACTTATGCTAGCTTGTAGTGGGAGGTTCCTATTGCCACAGATAAGAGATTTCTTAGACTCCAGTGGTGAGGCACGGGGTAGCATGCTATGGGCACAAGTCACTATAACAGGGGTAGAGATTTGATGGAGCCACAGTCCTGCCACCCTTCACATAGGCCGGCACAGCCTGGCAAGCGCACCTTGCAGAACTAGCTGCATCATCCTGAGATACGATGTACTGTACACACTCCTGAGTGCTGGAGAGTGTCAAGAGGGACTGTCTCCCCCTCTAGAGCAGTGTAGCTCCACACATTCCTAGCACAAGTCTGGGTATTAATTGCACAATCTGGCCCCCGGTACATGCAAGCTGCACTTCATTATTCTAAACCCAATGATATTTCTTTTCATATGACTTCATAGTTGCATCTGTTTCCCCCCTTCCCCCAACAATGGATGTTCCAGTTTCTAAGCTTCCCTCAAGTCTGTGTTTACAAGGATGTTTAATTGGTTTAAATGAGGTGATGTAAAGATTGTGAGGTTTTTTTATTTTTGTTAATTTTTAACATTTACCAGAAGCTGAAATTGAGCTACTTGTTAAAACTGAACAAGCAGGAATCCAGTTCCCAGAATGAAGCAACTGTATTCCCACAGAAGAGAATAATTTTTAAAAATGGGATTAATATTCATTTCACCTTTAAAGGGACTCCTTGCTCACATTAATATATAGAACAGATTTTTGATTGTTTCTTTTCAGTCGATTAACTGGTTTCTTTGTGCCTCAGTGGATGTTTCAGTCACGGAATAATGTATCAAGTATTTCAATTACACTTATTGTCCAGTAAATCAGTAACATTTGTGGCAGTCAAGAAAAAAAGAGCTGATGACTCTTTCTTCTGGAAAGGCAGTCACTAGTTTCATAATATATGTGGACAAAGCGTCTGTAAAGCTGACATGTGCTGTTAAATTTTTTAAGTTACATTTCCAAGGGACTCTGTTTTTAGCAAATGTGCTAATGTCTCCAAGGAGATTAGTGTAGGTTTTAAGAATAGATTTGATTTGGGAAGGGATTAGGCACACCAAGTGGTATCTTTTCCTGATATTATTTTGACAGTAATGCTTTCTTTTCTCTCTAATTGTACAAAAAAACTGGTTTCAACCAAATTCCATCACATTGCAGTGTTTGTTATAGGACGCTTCAGCTCAGAAGCCTTGAAAGCCTTGTAAATTGCTTATATTTGAGATCTAGTTTTTCTTCTCTATAAAATTTTGCTGTGTGATCATGTCTATCAAATATGTAGGATCTGAGATTGGTTTCTAAGCTTTTCTACTGCTTCCAAAATAGCATGCTGCTGGGTCCCTGCCAGCAAGTGTGGAGAAGAATGTAGAACATAGTGGCCCGGAAAGGTAGGAATGAGCGTATGAAAATGGAAATTATCACATCCAAAATAGAAACAAAGCTCAAAGAGTTTAATGCTCCCAAACTGGGGGGACTAGATAATCTCCAGCCCAGAATACTGAAAGAACTGGCACATGAAATTGCAAGTCAGGTAGCAAAGTATCATATGACTGGAGAATAGCAAACGTAGTTATCTGTATTTAAGAAAGAGGGGGGAAGTAGTCCAGGCAACTACAGATCTGTTTGTCTGATCTCAATAGTATGCAAGATTTTAGAACAAGTTTTGAAGGAAAGAATAATTAAAGACTGGAGGTAAATGAAAATGGGATAAGATCCAACATGGGATTATCAAAGGTGGATCTTTCTTTGATAAAATAATTGATTTCTTAGACAAAGGACATGCAATGAATGAAATCTATCTAGAATTCAATAAAGCATTTGGCATGGCACTACATGGGGAATCATTAGTGAAATGGGGATTAGCACAGGAACTGTAAGGTGGGAGAGGTCAATGGGTTGTGCTGAAAGGAAAACTGTTTGCCTGGATGGAGGTTACTAATGGCATTCTTCAAGGATCGCTCTTGGGACTGATCATATTTAATGTTTTAATTAATGACTTTTAAAAGACCAAATGTCTTACAACATCTAAAGGCAGGGGAAAAGTATGAGCTATGTGAAAGGAAGTTAGAAATGATTTGCCAATGAGTTAGAAGCATACCAAAGGAAAATGAGGACTACCTGATCACCGGAGTAGGAACCAGGGGCTAGGTTATTGTGTGTGACCTTGATCAAGTTACTGAATTTCTATGCCTCTGTTTTCCTCTCTGTAAAACAGAGATAACACTTACCTGCCCCACAAGAGTGCTGTGAGCATTAGCAGGGCAATATTTTAAAAGCATTTTAAAAATGGAAATTGCTATGTAAGTGCCAAGCGTTGTTATGATTTTCAGAGACACATTCCTAACTCTCATAAAGGATCTGCATTCACTCCCTCTTGTAGCAACGGTGGGACTAGAGCTAGGCACCAAGTTTCCTACATGAGGATAACAGCGTGTCACAATATGAACAAAGGGATAATTTAAGCAGCCAACTTCTTTAAAATTCAAAACAATTTTGGGTTCCACAATGTAGATTTGCTATCAGGTACTTCTCCCAGGAGCTCTCTTCCCCAATTGACATATAGTTTGTGCCCTTTCTGTGTTCCTTAATGGTGAATTGGAAGGGCAGCTTCTTGACGTGACATGCTAGTCTAATCTTCAGCCATGCACCCATTCAGTCTCTCTGATGAGGCTGCAAATTAGTGTCAATCATGATGCATACTCATGTAAACTTGCAACTGAGATCAGACCACAACTTATTTCTTATAGAATACTAAACAACTACCAGATGGTAATGACTTCCCGTTTCCAATGCCCTGCCATGGGATAGATTTGAACAAATGACATGGAAAGTAAAAACTTCTGTATCAGAAAGTTTCTGTAACCTGGGGTAGGCAACCTATGGCACAGGTACCAAAGGCGGCACACGAGCTGATTTTCAGTGGCACTCACACTGCCTGGGTCCTGGCCACCGGTCTGGGGGCTCTGCATTTTAATTTAATTTTAAATGAAGCTTCTAAAAACATTTTTAAAACCTTGTTTACTTTACATACAACAATAGTTCAGTTATAAATTAAAGACTTGTAGAAAGAGACCTTCGAAAAACGTTAAAATATATTACTAGCACATGAAACCTTAAATTAGAGGGAATAAATGAAGACTCGGCTCACCACTTCTGAAAGGTTGCCAGACCCTGCTGTAACCAATTGCCTTTAGACATCCAGTTCCTTCAGACTTCAGATTTATCAATTAAATCATGTTGTACCTACCTAACAGAAGTCTTGTAGTTCTTATCGACTGTATTTTGGTCTATAAGACTTTTCAAGAGAACTACTTTTGTCTAAACTTCATGGCCTGAGGATAGAAACTCTCAATATGTATAGCTAATAACTTCCCCATACTCATTCCAGCGTAGAATTATATTAATGAAGGTACAGTGATCTGAAGTGTTTCTATTTATAGTTTAATTGATAAGCAACAAAACAATGTGCTATTGATCTGACAACATTTAGATAGAATCTTTTCTGGTAACTCTTCATTCTGTTATCAAAGAAGAAGGGGGGATAGTCGGTGGGGATATGTTTTATCCCACTAGATTTTTACAGGAGTGATTTCCCCTGTTCCATTTAAAGTACACCTTGAGTAACAAGAACATTAGTAATTGTTATATAATCCTTAAATCCTGACTTCTCGTGAAAATCTTTTCTTAATAGCAAAACTGTAATTTACATGTTAAGATGCATTCTTTTTCAAAACAAGTGCCCGCATAGCGATGGTCTTGGTCTCTAAACAGCCAAAGCAACACAATCTGAAACAGTTTTTAAAAGTGATATGAAACATTGAATAGTGTAATTGTTCAGTGCGTAATACTACTGCTACCCAAACAGCCTTTACAAATAATTTTGTAGTAGACCGCATGACAGTGCATATTTCCTAGCAGCAAAGAGGAAATCTATACACAGTAGAGTTACTCGTGCCCTTGATCGTTTTTCATAAATACACTACAATACTGCAGGTAGGGCAAAGGTGCACAACACCTTGTCATCTGACTTCGGGAATTAAATTAATAGTGTGGAACAGAAATCAAGAAATACACAGAAGAGCAGGGAAAAATAGGGCTTGAAATAGAAAGTGGTATTATTGGTGGACTGCATGACTGAGACAAGTTGTAAAGAGATGGAGAATCTTCTGCTGATAGGACTCCAATTGAAATAAAGCCTTGGTGTGATAAAGATTGAAATTTGCTGTTCCCATCTAACTGCTGTATGGTAACCTAAATTGCTGAAATGAAAACAGGACCTCAGGAATGAATAGTCCCAGTCCTCTTCCCCCTCCCCCTCAAAAAATACTCTGTCACAATTAGCAGCAGCAGAGAGGTAAAGGCAGACTGAATGGGCATAAAGACTGAACTACCCTCCCACCTCTACTGTTACTTGGTGAACTTGTACTGCGCCTGACTCTGCAGTTTTTAAACGGAGCTGAATGATTACTGCCTGGTGTTCCCAGTTTTTTACAGAACAGCATTGCACTGAGCTTTATCATCTCTAAGATATTAGATCTGAGTCTTCGGGATTTCCTGTATCTGCCACTGAAGAGTTACTAAGGAAAATCGATAAGCGGAAAAAGAGAGATTAAAAAAAAGTTAATTGAATTTAAATTATTAAAGCATATCAATAAAATAAAAGTTAATTGAAAGTTTTTAAAGACTGCAGTGCATTTATATATCCTTAGAAGAATTCAGTTGATGTATCCCAAAATAACTTCTTGGATAAAAATGGTATAACGTAAAATTTATTGAAATCTAATAGAGAAATTCACAACCCAATTCTTCATGAATCTTTAAAACTTTGTGCTACAAAATGTAGATTATCTCTAGGCAAATAAATTCCTTTCTTTGATATGTCCAGTCAGTAAATATATGCAATATAAGCTGCAATTACCAAATGATCTCTTCGAAGCCTAACATGATAACAAATGGTATCACTCACTTATAGTATCTAAGGCCTTTTACCCCTATAAATCCCAAAGCACTTTATGGAATAACAGTTCACCCCCCTTGAAAATGCAGTCAGTTCTGGGGTGGAACTTGGCAACTGTTTAATGATCCTCATCAGCACCACACCACAGGTTAGGGCAGGAGATTAAGATAACATCTCCAACTAATATAGTGGAAGGTGATTTAAATAATTAAAGGGACCAGATCTCCTAGGTGCTGTGGAGTGTCTCCTGTGTTTCTGCACATCCTAGACTCTCTAAAGAAGTTACAGTTGCTTTGAAGGATCATTCCCAAATCTGATACTTGCCTCAAATGGAATGCGGCCAGGACAGTTGGATTAACATCCATATTCATGTGGAAAGGAGCATGAGAACTTTAACAATTGCAAGGTCAGGAACTCAGATTTACTTCTCATCCAAAGAGCATCTCCAGTAGCACAGTGCCTCCTGATTCAGAAACAGTAACTGTATGAAAAGAAGAGCACCTACTACTGAATCACCAACATTACTGCAACACTCAGGATTTTTTCTGGCAATATTCTGGTGAGAGGGATAGCTCAGTGGTTTGAGCATTGGCCTGCTAAACCCAGGGTTGTGAGTTTAATCCTTGAGGGGGTCATTTAGGGATATGGGGCAAAAATCTGTTGGATGTTTTAATTGGGGATTGGTCCTGCTTTGAGCAGGGGGTTGGACTAGATGATCTCCTGAGGTCCCTTCCAACCCTGATATTCTATGATCCTAGTAGAGGGAGGCAATGTGGCCTGGTGAATAGGGTACGTGGCTGGGAGTTAGGAAATCTCAGGTTTTTTTCCGGCTCTGCTCTTCACCTGCTGTGTGACACTGGACTTCAACTCTCCCATTCTCAGTTTGCCTGTCTGTAAAAATGTATCTGTATTGATACTTACATTCCCTTATACAGTGCTTTGAAATCTACACATGAAGAGAGCTAAACAGTAGTAATAACAACCAGGTGTGAACCTATTAGGTTGTGGGAAGTGATGAGCTCATAACCTAAGATACTACATGGCAGCAGAAATAGGACTGAATATTTAAAGAGTAAAAGGAAATTGCTCCTCAGTGTCTGGCTTTTTGGGCAGTTGCACAGACAATACATATGTCTTGGTGTATCCCATTTAGGATCTCTCTAAAAATAGAAAATGACAACTGGTACTCCCAACTCAGTTTGTAGACAGACAGCTCTAATGCACATTTCCATTTTTTTTTTATTCCTGTAGGACCCCATTCCTGACATTCGCAAATTAAACACAACCTTGGTCGTACATTTCATCTGAGACACAGCTCATCTGCAGATAATGTATCCCCATTCATCTTTTGTACTCTTCTGGCGTAAAGGAGGTGAAGAAAAAAATCTCAGAATTTACATTTCGCTTCAACTTACCTTCCTCCTGGAGGAGAAGATCTAAAATGCCAAAATAACGACAGAAATTATAAAACCATCTGTTAGTCCAGGTTATTTGGCAAGCTTGGAATGGTTTAATTAATCTCTTCTGGCTCAGTAAAGATTCCTGTGCTGTATTTATATTTCCCAAGGATTTAAAGTTTCTTGGGGCGGAGGGAGAGAGTTGGAAGCCCATGTTGTCACATAGGTGTGGCAGTTTGGCCAGTTAATCTACTATCTGCAGTCTCCTTCATACAACTAATGAAAGTGTTGCATACAGATTAGCTGTAGAATAAGGATGGTAATTGGCTGAGTGACCCTTTGATATAACAGTGCTTTACGACTCTTAGCATGGTGTAGATATATATATGCCTTGCTGTAGCTGGATGCTGCATGAGTCTAATTAGTACAATCAAAATAGCTGAGAACTTAAAAATTGGATAGTAACAGACTGAGTAGCCTAGAGATGATTGAACCTTGTGATATTCTAAACAGAAAGAAGTCTCAACCATGCTTGTAGCTGTTTGCATGTTTCACTGTCATTCTAGGCTTCAGAGTGACAATCCTTGAATTTGAGAGAGAGATGTGTATATATATTACACACAGAAACCCATGTTAAAAGAATATTATTAAGGGTAAGTCAAGCACTCAAAAATAAGATTGTATATGCAATCTTCATTCTTCCCCTTTGAGCTTTTAAATGCACGATCGCATACAATTTTTTCCATAGGAGCCCTGCCTCATTTGGTGCACAGGACGGAGGGTGCTCCCTTAATGAGTAGCTGTTTAATATTTTGTTTTCTCATTGTTCAATGTCTGACCTTAGCAATTGTTTACTTGACCCTGTTCAAACGCTGCTCTGAAGACAGAATGATTCATTTTCCCATGTTTTTTCTATGGCGCTTATCACTGTAATATTGAGTGCTTCACACACATTAGTCAGTTGAGAGGTAGTGTGATCCTTCTGTAAGGATCAACAGGAGGTGAACCAGGCAAGCAGGGCTACCAAGCAGCTGAATCCTTGACAGCAGCTGGCCACTCCCTACAACTCATAGTCTACAGAGGTTCAATGCCATGACAAGGTTCACCTCGAGTGATCTGACTGACAGTGATTTTAGCAAGCCCTGACTGGCTCCTTGTCCCTATAGAAGTCTACGGCGCATACCAGGAAGTGTCCAGGCAACAATGCAGACCCCTAGCTACCTGCCATGACCACTCTGCTTCTCTGTTCCTGATGCCTGGTACTGACCTTGGCTCTGACTTGGATTCTGACTCCTAGTTGACCCCCTGGAACCTCAAAATGAGCCTTGATATGTGGGATTGACTATCAGCCTGATTCCTGACTGTGGCTCTGACCCTCAGCTTGACTTGACCCTGATACTGGCCCTAACCCTAGCTTCAGTTATAGAATCTCAAGCTCTTGCCACTAGTCCTGCCTACCTGCACCCAGAATCCTGACACCTTAGCTATATAAACAAGAACATTGAGTAGGAGCAAGGAGATTATATTACCTCTGTATTTGACACTGGTTGACTGCTACTGGAATACTGTGTCCAGTTCTGGTGTCCACAGTTCAAGAAGGATGTTGATAAATTGGAAAGCATTCAGAGAGGAACACAGGAATGATAAAAGGATTGGAAAATATGCTGTATAGTGAGAGACTTCAGGCTCAGTGTGTTTAACTTAACTAAGGCAAGGTTACTTGATCACAATCTGTAAGTACCTACTTTTGGAACAAAACTTTGATAATGGGCTCTTCAGTCTAGCAGACAAAGATGTTACAAGATCCTATGACTGAAAGTTGATCCTAGACAAATTCAGACAAGAAATAAGGTGCAAAGTTTTATCAGTGAAGGTAATTAACTTTAACTTTACAACAATTTTTTTGTTCGATACACTAGTAATTTTGAAATCAAGAGTGGATGTTTTGATAAAAATATGCACTAGTTCAATCAAAATTAATTCATGGAAATCCTATGGCCTGTGTTATGCGGGAGATCAGATTAGATGATCTATGAATTGTCCAAAAAAAACCCTTGTGAGATTAGGAAGTGGTACTAGGCCCATTTTATTGATGGGGACCTGAAACAGAAATTAGAGCCAAAAGTTTCCACTAATTTTGGGGGGCCAATTTGAGACTCCTAGGACCTGATTTTTCAGAGTATTTGGCATTAAATAGCATTTGATATATTCCAAATATAGTTCCCATTGACTTACAGCTGTGAGTGCTCAACACTTCTGTAAACCAGACCCTGGGGTCTCCAGATGGGGACCCAGAAAACAAGAAACATACAATTAGTAACCACCCATAGGTGCCGGCTTCTAGATTTCCCAGGAGGTGCTTAACCCCCTGCTCTGTCCTAGGCCTCACCCCCACTCCACCCCTTCCCTCAATGCTCCACCTCTGCCCCTGCTCTGTCCCCTTCCTCGAGGGTGCCCCATCTTCAACTGGTTATTCCCTCTAGTGTGGGGACAAGAGTAAAAGGGCAGGTCACATGTATTCCCAGCCCTGGGGCCACCACACTCTCCCCACCCCATGTTACCTCCCACTGCGCCTGCCAACCCAGCATGTTCTGCTGCTCTCCCTGCTCCCCAAGAGCCCAGACAGGGAGCAGGAGGGAGCCAATTTTAATGCCAGCCCCTCCTGGTCACTGCTCTGCAGCCTTGCCAGGCAGCTGCTTGAGAGAGCCTGGCTGGGCAGGATGCAGCTTCCACTCCCCACCAGGCTTGGCTGCCAGGGACCCCAGAACCCGAGCCCGGGCAGGCAGCAGGAGTCACCTCCCCAACCATGCTCTCTTAGGCAGCCTCCACGCAGGGCTGCAGAGCAGCGCCTCAGTAGCTGGAAGGGGCTGGTCCCACCCCTTCCACTCCCCGCATTTGGGCTAAGTGTCACCCAGGCCCGTCCCCATTCCTTCTCCAGCACACCGCCAAACAGCTGATGGTGGCTGGGGCGAGGCACTGCAGGGGACAGAGATGAGCTGATCAGCAAGGTGTGGCACTGAGGGTGGGGGAGGAGGGGCCTGTCACACCCACTATTTTTTTTCTGTGGGTGCTCCAGCCCTGGAGCACCCATGGAGTCAGTGCATATGTAACCACCTGTGCAAAGTTTAAGTGACTTGCCCAGTATCACATAGGAATCTCTGTCTGAAGCAAGATAGAATCTAGTTCTCCAGGGATGCATTCAACTGCCTTAACTATGAGACCCTCCTTTCTCTCCATGCCTCATTCACTACACACCTTCCATGTTCTGTTTCATTTGTCGCAGGGACAACAGCCTCTTTAACTATACAGTCCTGGCACATTTCCAGAACAGGTCCATGCACTGTGCACTGAATGAGGCAGGTCCTATGAAAAAAATAGTATGTGATCATGTAATTACAGATTGTATCATAATGTCTATGCACCAGGGGCCAGATTAAGATTGCTAATGCAAACTTGATTCTGGCCTTTCTTAACGGCTGACAAGCTTAACTTTGCAACCTTAATAATGTTCTTTTTAATATAGTTTTCTCTGAGTAATTTCCTAAGCTTTTTAAAAAGCAAACTGGAAAAACAAAAATTCCATCACGTGACATTGTATTGATGTCCACGAGTCATCAGTGGGATTGAAAACTTTAGACACACTGCACAGGCTTCTGCCAATGGAACTGAGTAACTGATAGCAGTAGCAGGTTGTCATTCATCATGAGGATCAACCGGGAAGGGGGCTGAGACATGCACTCTGCAAGTGAATTTCACAGATAGTTGCTAAAGGGCAGAGGAATGATGAAACTCGGGAATCTTGGGTTCTCCCCACACTGATTCCTAGTCCCAGTTTTCTTGTCCAGCTGGTCCCAAACTCTCTTCTGTAACTTGTCCCAGTCTATGTGGATTTTCACAGGGATGGCAAAAGGCACATCCCTGACACATAGGCCACCGCTCCTGCCAGTTTTTCAACATATGCTCCAAAACGTTGGGGCTCTACAGCTTTTCAGTGCAAAGGTCGCCAGAATTTTTTAACATGAGCAAACTGTCATGTTTTTCCCAAAATTCATTCTCAGAAAGAACTGAACCAATTTCACCAAAATTTTCTAAAGAAATTCAGCCTCAGGCAGACACCCAGCATGGGAAGTTTAGTCTAAATTATTAATATTTGGCAACATTATGAGCAACTGTAAACAGGGTCATATAATGGGAAGTGTCAGGCAACCTTAATAATAGATCCTTCCTCAATTCTGGTTATGCAAGGTTTTAAATCGGAATTATCCTTTGATCCCTTGTTAACTAATGTAACTTAATGTCTCCTGTTTACCATGTTTTAACCCATTCTTCTTGGTAGCTATAATCCTTCCACCTTCCCCTCTTAAAAAAAATGTCTGCCGTATAAAAAGGCCTTCATGCTCTGACTTCAGAGAAGCAGCCCTCAGTCCTGCTAAGCAATTTTCTCTAATTTTCTTAATTTCTCTTTTTAATTCTTCTTTTGCAATAGCTCTGGTTTACACCCGGGTGACAGTGTCACGAAAACAGGACCTGGAGGTCTTTCAGACATGAGACAAGTGCCAACTGTTGTGATTGAATGCGATGACGATAAAGAAAATGTGCCTCATGAATCTGACTATGAAGATTCTTCCTGCCTTTACTCGAGAGAGGAAGAGGAAGATGAGGAAGATGAAGATGATAGCTCATTATTTACAAGTGAGATTCGACCTTCCCTCGCCCCTTTTATTGTTGTTTGTTTGTTTTTTTTAATTTATCCCCAAAGCACAAGGAAAACACAAATGAACTGGATATCTTGGGCCTGATTTTCTTGTCACTTGTACTGGCATAAATTAGAAAAAACTTCATTGACTTCAACAGAGTAACAGCAGCATAAAATTGATGATTGTGAGAGGACAATCATTTGTTTTATACTTAATAAGTACAAAGTCATGTCAGTATTTGGTCTCTTGTCCATAGCTGTCTCTAGGAGAAATCTCTCAATTCTTCTACTCTTTGACCGGAACGTGGGTCCACTTCGCTGTGTACAGCAACTGCATATCACCCTGAAGGTCTGAATGGGTTTCGAGCACCTGCATTTCCTCCCTTCGAGATCATGTGACCAATAATATTGACCAACAGCCTTCCTAAAACAAAGCATTTTTACTCAACACTTAGAACAAAGAATTAAAGACACACGATTTTAAAATAGCAAACATCTTACATGAATATTTAGTGTCATTTAATCTTATGTTTCACTACAGGCTAAGTTAGGCTTTCCTCTTAAATTACAAGAATAGAACAGAGCCGCCTCTCAAAGCCCTGATCCTCCTGTGTCTATGAGACTGTCAATTTGGCTCTCTCAGGTAGTGTGTCTACTCTGCCGCTGGGAGCGTGCCTCCCAGCCTGTCAGTGGCGCCAGTACAGATTTTCCCAGAAGGTGCAAATTCCGGTCCCTCTATCAAACCCCCTGGCAAGGGACCCCATTCCAGTCTCTTTTCATCCCCACCTTCCTCCTAAAGGAACCCCGGGTCTCCCTCAGCCGGTGAGCCTCCCTTCCTCACACTGCATGAGCTGGTTCCGACAAGAGTCAAGTTCCCGGCAAACTCCCCTGCACTCTGCTGTATATGAACAGACTTTCCTTGAGCCAGTCACAGTACCGATTGCGCTGGCCACCCCTCCGCAGCTGGGCCAAATTTGAGTAGTATTGCAACCGCGCAGCCGGAGCGATGCTCTGGATTGTGGCAGCATCAGCCAGACTGATTTAGAATGAGATCACTGCTTAAAAGTGCTGAGGCCATGGGGCCCCACAGCTCCACAACCTATGCAACTTTGGGCAAGTGCAAAACCCTTGGAGAGAGGTGTTCATTCCCCTCCAGCCTCTCTCTCTCTCCCCTCCCCGCACTCTCCCCCAACTTCACAAACTGGTGCCACTGCAGTCCGCACAGAGAGACTCGCACTAGCTCTGCTCGAGGCAGCACAATAAAAATAGCAGTGTGGACGTTGCAGAATAGGTGGCAGCTCAGGCTGGCTGACCACGCTCAGACCCAGAGGGACATGAGTAGTTAGCCCGAGCTGCCACTATTGCCACAGCGCCACGCTGCTATTTTCAGCAGAGCTAGCACAAGGCTTTCTAGCTGGGCTGAGAGAGACACTCCCAGCTGCAGTGTAGACGTACCTGTTCCGACCCTCACTGTTCAGACCGGTCCAGGTGCTGCCCCAGGACAGCAGGCTTGACTCATTAAGGCTACGTGCTCTGGCATTGTTTCTTTGTGAACTTTAAGTGTAAGCTGTCAGGTGACCATGAGAAAAGACCTCCTCCCTCTTTCTCTAGGTGGACAGGCCCTACTACCCAGTCAGTCGGTGAGGGTGAAATATCCATTCTGTTATATGGCACAGAAACCCTACGCTAGTGCCAGATCCAGATACAATACTAATCATTATTAAAAAACACCCCCATGTTTGTCACATCTGCATCTTATTCTCTTTACCTGTTGGACCAAATTCTGTCCTCCTCTGTAGTGTGATATACAGTAACTCCTCAGTTAAAGTCATCCCGGTTAAAATTATTCCATTATTAAGTTGCTGATCTATTAGAGAACATCCTCATTTAAAGTTGTGCAGTGTTCTGTTCCAAAATTGTTTGGCTCACCTGCCCAGCTCTCCTGCCAGGGAGTGGGATTGGGGTCTCGCCCGTTCCCTGGCTGGAATGATGGGTGCCCAGCTCTACCCACTCTCCATCAGGAGCACAGGGTGGGTAGAGCTGGGCAAGCCCCCGCACCCAACCCTGCTATGTCCCTGCCTCAACCAAGCTTCATAATCATAATTTGTGAGTACAGTATTAAATTGTTTAAAATTATTTATAACTTGTGCTGAATATGTATATAATGTCTTTTGTCTGGCAAAAAAATATTTCCCTGGAACCTAACTCCCCTGTTTACATTAATTTTTTGGAAATTGGGTTTGCTTAACATCATTTTGCTTAAAGTAGCATTTTTCAGGAACATGACTACAAAGTTAAGTGAGGAGTTACTGTAAATTGACATTGACTCCACTGAATCTAATAAACTGGTGAAAATCTGGAAAAAATTCTATCCTAAAAATTAGATCAACCTAGTTACATCACTCAGGGCTATTAAAAATGTCACATTCTGTACAACACGCTTAGGTCAAGCTAACCCCCCACTGTAGATACAGCTAGATCAGTGGAATAATTATTTTGTCAATTTAGCTACCACCTCTTGAGGCAGTGGTTTAATTACATGGATGGAAAAAACGCTTTCATCAGTGTAGGAAGCATCTACACTACAGTATAACTGTAGCGGCATAACGGTGCCACTGTAGTGTAGATTAGACTCTAACTTAGTTCACTCTGTTTATCCCTCTCCTGACAGTTACTACTTCTTTCTTTTCTGGATGATATGATATAATGCTGACATCCCCTCAGGCAAGACCTCTCTTCTCTTCTGTAGGTTCTCTGGCAATGAAAATCTGCAGGCAGGATTCTTTAGCAATCAAACTTAGCAACAGGCCCTCCAAACGAGAGCTGGAGGAAAAGAACATCCTCCCAAAGCAGACTGACGAGGAGAGACTTGAACTGAGGCAGCAGATTGGAACAAAGCTAACAAGGTAAGATCCAAACACTTCTCTAATGATTACCATCAAGGAATGGGTTGCTGAGAGAGTGAACTGCAAGATGCAACTTTTATCCTTGGGCTGTGGCGATTTAAGGTTATCTCTTCACAATGCTCTGTATGTGAGAAGTCACCCAAAAGGCTGAAGAAAATCAGCATCTCTAGGCTTTGCCTCTGCTTCAGTATCATTTCCCATACACAGCCCTATCTCGCCCTCAGGGGTCCTTTGCTACAGACAGGCCCGTGGAAATGTGCGTTCTGCATTGGTGCTCATTTTCTACTCCCCAGTGGAAAGCTTTGGGGACATTCTGGGCTGTAGCCTGTGGAACCCTCTTTATACGCTCTTTTGTGAAACCATTGGTGCTCCTAATGACTGACATGAAGCCCACTCCTGACTGAGTTACCTCTGGAGCAGCTAAATAGATTGCTATCCTGCAACACTCATACCTGTCACACACAACTGATTTGGGTGGGTCAGGCTTGGGCAGGGCTTCTCCTTTTGAAGACACGTTCATCTCTCTAATCTTATTCCTTTCCACTCGATCTTATTTTTGCCATGATAGATGTGGGCTAGGGTAGAGAGGTGATTAATAAATATGAAGGACAGAATTTATATACCTGTCTTCCTCTCAGCAATTAGTTGCATTAGGAATAGTTAACATTCCTGGGCGAAATATGTAAGATGTCCAAGTGCTTTCCTATATACTTTTTACCTCTGCATTCTGTATTAAATCTAATGCACCAACTAGCCTGTGGGATCAGGCAGCAGTATTATGCAGGCAGTAATAATGCTTTATGAATGAAAAATTTCAACTCTACAGCTCGCTTAATAGCTTGTCGTAGTGTGTTTGCACAAAAAGATCCAAATTGATAGTGAGCTAAAAATAGATGTAGCAGGAAGAGAAGGAGACGTGTATCTATATGCAACGTCTATTTTATCACATACAGTACTCGTGATTTTCCCTCAGTGAACCCTGTGTTATTGCTACAGGTCAGATTATTTCTAGCGGGTAACTCTTAACTTGCATATAGGAATGTAGGATGCCATGTTGAATCTGGCCAACACTCACCTAATTCACTGTCCTGTTTCTGACAGTGGTTCACACCAAATGCTTCAGAGAAAGGTACGTGAAATCTTGCAGTAAGCAGCTGTAAGATTATTTGCCTCCCCGCATTAGGTATCCTTATAATCCCTATTAGTTATTGTCTTAAACCCTGAAGTAGGTGGTTTAATATCCCTCCAGAATGTATATTAATATTAACCACTAAACTTAGAATAATCTGGTTTTATATATAATGTCCAATCACTTTTTGAATGTTGCTATGTTTTTAGCCTCAACAACATTCTATGGCCATGAGTTCCACAGATCAATTACATGCCATGTGAAAAAATATTTTCTTTTATTGGTTTGTAATTTTCCACCATTTAATTTTAATAAATGTTGTCTTGTTGGGTTAGCAGACAGGAAGAATAGAAGCTTCTAATGTGCCTTCTCTATATCATTCATTACTTATATACTTGTCCCAGGTCTGCTCTTACTCATCTCCTTTGTAAGGTAAACAATTGCAAACTTTTTAGTCTCTCTTTATGCCCCTAATCAGTTTTGACACCTTCCTCTGAAATCCCTCAAATTCTGCCTTATCTGATGGGTGAGCAGTACTGCTCACAATATTCCAGACGAAGCTGCATCATTAATTTTATCATGATGTTATTGTATTTTCCATATTATTCTCCATCCTACTCCTTATTCATCATAACTTCTTTTTTGATGGCAGCTGCACACTGAGTTGAGGTCTTCAATGAGGTGTCCAGAGTGGCACCCAGATCTTTTTCTTAATTGATACAGTTAATTTAGAACCCTGTAAGATATCTGAGTGGTTTAATTTTTCCCTCCCCAATGTGCTTTACTTTGCATTTGTTGACGTTGAATTTCATTTGCCATCGTGTTTCCCGTTCACCTAGATTAGTTGTGTCCTTCTGAAGTTTTACACTTCTCTCTGGACTTCTCTAATGTAAATAACTTTTGTGTCATCTGCAACTTTTGCCACCTCATTGCTCATTCCCCTTTCCAGCCGATTAATACTTCTATTCAACAACACTGCTCCAATTGATTTAATGTCCCTGTGGGAACAAGGTGTTTCTGCAGTTTTATTTTCAACTAGGTAAACCAATTTTGACAATAACTGGAGCATTTCTTAGTTAGACTTCATGTTCTCACAGCATCGCTGCCTTTTCTTCCAGTGCACTCATCTTGCTATTTGTGCTTCTTTACTGTCGGAGTTATGAAACTGGATATTGTCCTCTAAGGTAGCCATCCTAAATCCTAAACGTTTGGAATGATAAAATATCTGAGCTGAGAATAATACAGGACCTGCTTCATCTCTGCATTACTCCAGTTTATACCAGTGTAACTTAATTGAAGTTAATGGAGTCACAATAGGAGTAACACAGTGGTGAATCAGGATCTGTGAGGATTGGAATTTAGAGTTTTGCATCTCCCTCTGCTGAATAGAGTTAGAAGTAGAGTTAAGAAACTTGGAGGAAAATACTTCCTTAGCCAGTCTCCAAATACGATAAGTCACAAATGCTGCAAAACTAGACAAGGTTACAGGTCTTAGCAGTAAAAACCTAAAATGTGCCTTATATCTAAAAACAAAATAGCTTAGTATAAATCCAGGCTTTTTATGACTAGCCTGTAGGCTGATAGATATTATATTTATTTGGATGGAAACATCTCGAGTTTGGTGTGCAAAAATGCACCATTTCCATGGCTTGCAGAATAATTTTCAGAAAACTCAAGTCGATTTTTTTTCTGTTGTGTAAATAACATTTCAAAACCTCATTACTGCATCCATCCTTTGTTGTCACATAATGATGCAAATCTCAAGCAAAATTAAAGGCGTACAGGATTTATAGTCCTTGGGGAAGAAGTGAGATGCAGACTATGATTGCAGTTGGCAAGTTTAATAATATTTCTGTGGAATTTGTACCATTCCAGCAGTGGGTCCCAAAGGTTTGAAATAACCAGCCAATTAAATTGCATACATTATTTGCATAAGAAATATAAAATACAGAATAAAAACTTTAGCAGATAGTTACCATTGTCAGCAATGAAAGGAATCAATTTGTTTTCATTAGAACACTGATTAGATACTTCAGTATTTCCACATTGGCCTGTCTCCCTAGATAGCTGCAGACAAGTAACGTTTCTGGTCCTCCTGAGAAAGGCTTTTTAACTTTTTAGTGACCTTTTGATCTTTAACCTGCTAGCTTTGACAAAATAAGGCTTGCAGCTGACTAGAGATGAGAGACAGAGATCTTGATGCTAATAGTGTGACCCATTGTCCTTCAAGTGTGTGTTGAGGTGTCTTCATCTATATATATTGTGTTGATATCTTGTTTGCTTTTCCAACAGTCCTGTGTTAAGATAGATCAGTGCAGGGTAATCTACTAACCCAGTATACCAGAACTTCCCCTTCCCGACCAGCTCACATATAGTACAATCTTAATGAAAGGGTTACATCTCCATATGCATAACATGATTACATATCAGCTCTTTCTGTCCTCCTCAGAGTAGTGGTGTTGCAGCACTGTGTGGTATATGCAAATGTTGCCCTCAGGAGGGCAGGCCAGAATAGTGCCACACCATCTTCCAGACAATGTGCACATGCTCTAGGCATTTTGGCCAGGTGCCCCCGTTAGGCCTGCAGAGAGCAGATGTAAATTACCATCCCTTCCACAGCAATACCTGGAGCGTGTGCTGTGCCCCTGCCACACCCCATTATTTGCAGAGCTAAGTCTAAGCATTGCCATGCTCAAAATGTCCTTTGATATTCATCAACAGTAGCACGGGGGAATCATGACTCCCATCCACACATTCAAGAATTAAAAGGATTCAGTTAAAAAACAAACAAGGGAATCTCTTTCCAACACATGTGCATTCTCTTTTGTCATCTGCCCCCTATCCTCACATATCTGAGTAAGGGACAACTAGGTATTGGGTTGAGATCTACAACATAAATAAGACAATGTTAACCAGCACATACTTCAGTAACTTGCTTTGCAGAAAGGCCTAAAAGGATAATGCTCTGCATTATATTTTCTTCAAGATTCCTAAATTTATTCATTCTGTAACGCACTCTGTCTATACCACTGCAACTGGAAAATCTGATTTGAGGCAATGCAGATAATACACTGCATGCATGTATCACAAGACGAATATGATGTATGAGAATAGTCTATTGAAACACAATACGTATAATATAGCAATAAAATCAGGTGTGACACAGTACAATCCCACAGATTATTAAAAAATACGAATAAAGTATTTGTCGTTTGGCAATATTGTGGTAAAAATCACACATTAAATCTGTTATTGAATAGCAGACTTGACAGATGGTGGTCTCTCACTGTTTTATTGGAGAAGATAATCTCTTCTGAACACTCCCCCTACCTATGCTGTGTCTGCCTTGACTGTGTTGAAAAACATTGCATAGGAACAGAGGTATCAGCTTCTTCATGGAATTCCCATGGAAGTAAAAGATCACCATGCAATTCTGAAATGTCACGTATCTGTTGTGGGATTTTATGGCCTGTTCAAATCAAGTTCTGATTGCCTGTGTGTGTGAGGATATGTGCGCACGAACACAGGGGAGAACGAGGGAAGAGCGGACAGACGAAATGAAGCGAAGAGGAAAGAGAACTGGGCAGATAGGGAAAAGGTGGAGGGGAAATTATGCCATCAGTTCAGCTAAGATTTGACCATAAGGCTCGCAGAAATGTCATAAGTATTAAAGTACTGTAAATCTGCAATGTTTACATAACAGCAAGTGCCATGGCTATTTGGATAGTCAAGTCGCCTTCAAATAATTTGACTTGTCTGAAATTTGCTTCACTGTTAAATGTAATGCAATAAAAGACAATCAAATTATTTTAGTCAGCTGCATTTTTCAGATTGACAGATCCTGATAGAGAATGATGTGTTCAGAGGAGATATTATTCGCCCATTGGCAGAGACAGTGCTTCTTGGTAGAACGCTGTCCAAAAGAATTTATTTTTAACAATAAAATTTGACAAATATTTCTATAAGGGACCATGGCATCATTCATGCCTGGAAAAAGTAGACCAGCAATTGTTGAACATGCCAATCAGAGGATGGCTTGCTGGCATCTTCAGTAACATCATGCCACATACTCCATGCCATCGTGTTGACAGATGGAGCAAGGACTGTAACCGTGATCTCTACTCCTAAGACCGCACTTGTGATACTGATTGACCAGTTCTCACATCAGCAGATTTATCTTTTCAGACTCTAAATCTGAACTTTGAGAGACAAAGTCAGTTGGCTGTAATGTGAGGAAAATGCTAAATGTCCCTCTGAATCGCGGCCACGGCCATATGCACATTATTCAGTGATAGAGTAATTGCGGTTGTACTGTACTACATGTCTTCACCAACCAACCCAGGAATTGCTCGATGTTTTTAAATGCACAAAGGCTCTTTAAAAGGCCTGCAGGAAACAGCCAAAAGAGATCTTTTTTGTTTACTAAAAGTTTTCTGCTGTGAGGACAGAGACAGCTTTTTGAAATCCCACTGAAGATGCGGAGGCTTTATTCAGCCACAGGCTGGCAGCAAGATGGCCCCTGCCAATAGTGACTGAATGATTGTTCTGGACCCAGTTCTCAGGATTTTCATTCTCTCGCTATCTCAGAATCATTTAGGGATAACTGGGCAGTGAGACTGGGCTTTGCTCAAAGATTTTATTTTAGTTCTTTAATGTGAAATCATTTCTTCCTAATTACCTCTGAGGTCTGCAATTCTACCATTCATCGTTAGGCTTCAGTAATGAGAGAGAACCATTCCCCAAGGCAACAACTCATCTTTAATGGCAGCAGAGTATTTGGAGCTTGCCTCCTCACATTTTGTGTGGTAGGAGAAAACAACACGGAAAATAGAATTGTGGTAAACAAGCTCCTCTAAATCCTGAATTCAAGCGGGGGTCCAGCAGAACTAGGTGTCTGAGTGTTGTCTGGTGAAGAAAAGCAGGAGAGAGCTGAACCTGTGTTTTGGTGATGATGGTTAATCAGCGTGTAACAGGGTGTGCCTTCGCTCCTGACCTCTTGCCCCACAGAAACTGCCTACACTCCCACTAGCTATACCTTCAAAGTGCCATTTATTTTGAGTTCCCTCCACCAATAACAGAACAGTCCTTGTGCAAGTCTGTTTACAGTATCTTCTGTGCTTTTGACCCTTTCATCAGGACTTGAGAGCTTAACTAGCCCTCCCTGTCCTCCACCCATCCTCCTTCCTTTCTGTGCCTTTTTATCAGATTTGGGAAGATGGGCTAATTGGCTCTCTATTGCCACCAGCCTGATTATCTAATTACCTCAGTCAGCTTTCCCTGGGAAACTAATTGGCATCAAAAGGTTATGTCTACACAACAAATTAAAATCCACGACTGGCCCGTACCAGCTCACTTGGGCTGAAGGTCTGTTTCTGAGCCTGGAAGGTTACACAGCATTGAAATGGCCCTGCAGCGCAAGCCCTGCGAGCCGAAGTCAGCTGGCTCAGGCCAGCCATGGGTTTTTCTTTGCTGTGTAGACTTACTGTGAGTGATGAGAGTGCAGGCTCACCTGTTCACTTCCTGCATCCAAGATCAGTGGCATATTTTCTTCCTGTCAGAGCCTGATGAAGGAAACCATACTTTTCTGGACACCCCAGTGCTTTTACTGCTATTACCATCAGGTGGGATGCTGTCAGAGAGTTATTGTGAGAAGCAGGATAATGGCAAACTGAGCTGAGTAATCATTGCACCTGTGAGACCTCGTCTTGCCTCACTGAAATCCATGTGACCTCGGCTGGTTGAGAGGAAGGGTGGCCCTTTTTTGCAATTAAGGGACTGGACAGGATCTCAAGAGATGAGGGTTCAGTTCCTGGGCCTGGCACAGACTTTCTGTGTGACCTTGGGCAAGTCATTTAGAATTAGATTTGTAGAGGTATTTTGGTGTCTAAATATGCAGATAAGTGTCTAGTGGAAATTTCAAAAGCACGTAGGTGCCTAACTCCCATAAATTTCAATGTTGAGATGCATTTGGAAATTCTTCTAGATGCTGAAATAAATTGGTTAGTCTCTAAGGTGTCAAGTATTCCTCGTTTTCTTTACAAATACAGACTAACACAGCTGCTATCTTAAACCTGTTTTAGATGCCTGTCTCCATCTTCAGATGCCTAAATACTTTTAAAAATCTGGCCCTTAACATACCTATGTACTTCACCAAGGTACTGAGGCTCCTAACTCCTATTGAAATCAGTGGCAGTTAGGTGTCTAAATACCTTTGTGAATCCCACCTTTAGTCTCTCAGTGCCTTGGTTCCCTATCTGTAAAATGGGATTCTGATTTATCCATGTAGATTTTAAGCTTTTTGGGACAGTGACTGTCTTACTATGCATTTTCAGTACTAAGGAAAGTGGGGCCATGAACTTGGGAGTGGGGATGTAGATGCCACTGTAATGCAAATAAAAATAGGATTGTTCCCCATATCAGGAATGAGGTTCCCCTCTTAAAGCAGAGGTCCAACTCTTTACACCATGTATGAATTAATACATTAACAATTTGTTCATTTTTTTAAGAGTTAGAGTTCTTAATGTATTAGGCTCCTAAGGGGCCCATCCAGACCAGAAAGGATATGGAGCAGGCCAAGAAGAGGGAAGGGATCATTCCCAGTGTTGCCACACCTCCTCATCAGGCTCCCTTATCTTCAAACTAAAGCTCCCCAACCCAAGTAGAATTCTGAGAATTGGTAGCAAATGCGCCATCCTCTGCCCTCCAAATGGGAAAACCTCCACCCCAGGGTGAAATTTATATCCTCCCAGTGCCAGTTTCAGTGGATGTTGTGCCATGTATGTGAGAGCAGACTTGTATGAATGGACATATATACTAGTTGACTGCAGTCTGTCCTTTTGGCAGACATGACTGTGTCAGAGCCCAAATTCTAAATGTGTCAAGACTATTTATTTTGGTTATTTTAAATGATGAGACTGAAGGGATGCTCCTGTCTTAATCATAGACATCTGTGACTTGAAAGTGGAATTTAAGGACAAAATCTCCCCAAAGGCGTCAGTGTGGTCATTCGTTAAATGGAAAGTGTTTGTGTTGCATTAAAGATTTGTATTTCAGTCAGAGGTGCTACCAATCATTGAACAGGTCTATTATTCCTATGACCTCTCAGTACCCCTGCTGTCTACTGTGTTAGAATCAGTACAAGTCACTCTACATTTTAATTATCATGCATGTTTCTCCAGTCCTTTCTTTGTGGAAACCAAATTAGTGAATACAGCTGGGTTGCCAATTCCACCCTCATCCCATTCATTTTTATACAAATCTATACTGTATTTAAATTTGCCCAAATGCAGGCCTGAGACATGTTCTTCGCACTGCAGAGACTAAGGGTATGGTTACACTTACAAGATTATAGCGCTATAGGTTATAGCGGTCCCCTTATACAGGAATATGTATAGCGCTATTGTATGTCCACACTCAGATGCTCCTGCGGTATAGCATGGCCACATTTGGGGCACTTAATGCGGCATTAAGAGCAGCGCATTAGGGCAGGTATCCCAGCATTCAGCTGGGTGCAACGTGCTTTTGAAACGAGGGGGGTGAGGGGGGACGCGTTGTGTGTATGCGGAGGGAGAGAGAGAGTGATTTTTCCTTTCTTCTGAAAGCCTGTCAGTGAGCCTCCGTTCACAGAAGGCTTTGTTTTCACACAGGCTCCCTCCTTAAACATTTGCATTGCTTATCTGCTGAGTTAAGAGAGAAACTCTAAAGAGGTACTTCCGCATTCCTCCAGCCGAGTTACAAACAAAGGGAAGAGATGTCAATTGCCTTAAATGGCTCTAGGCATCTCCAGAGATCACTTGTAGTGCAGTGGGTGTCCACATTCTTGCTGTAGCGCTACAGCAGCTGCGCTACAGCCCTTATTCCCCATGCGGAGGTGGATTAACAATAGCGCTATAACTCAGCAGTTATAGCACTCTACGTGCCTTGCCAGTGTGGACGGGGAGGAGGTTATAGCGCTCGTGGGGGCTTTATAGCGCTATAAAGTGCCAGTGTAACCAAGCCCTAATATACTTTGTATACTTAACTTTCCTCTGCAATTTCAATGGGATGTGATGTCCTTTGTTTCCTACTTTACATTGTTGTGTGGTGGTGGTGGTGGTAGTTGTTAAACAACTAACAGTTTCCATCCAGAGACGACCGCATTTCAGCACTGGGTGAAATCATTCCTGATACGTATAATATAATGTGAGCTTGCAGTAGGAATAATAAAAAAGTCACTAATAAAAATAGTCTTTATATCACTGCAATAAATAGAGAACCACAAAGGATCCAAACAGTTTTGTACTTGACTAAAGAATGATGTATTTAAATAAAAAATTGTGACGTAGTCTGGAACTAAAACAAGGAAATGGCTGTTTACAAATGTAATGCCCGAGATCTAAAACAAGAAAATATTTTTTTCTTGTTATACTGAATGCTGACAAATACAGAGCAGCTCCACTAAAAACCAGGTCATAAATTTCCACCTTGAAAAATCTCATCATAAATCTTTTTGTTTTGTGTCTGCTGATTATAGGGCGTTAATCACAAGAACAATTGTATGGATTGGATTACCTTGTAAATTCTTAAAGGAAACAAATCAGAAAGCAGTGCAAGTAGATAAAGGAAGCAGACTGACAGGAATAAATTTCATTTTTATAGGCTGATGATTGTAAGATGAAGAAATTGCTTTTTTGGTAAAAGAATTTAACTTCTCTTAGTTTGTCCTTTTTTCTCAACATGTTACAATACAAGGGGATTAAATGATTTTTGGATAGTCAGATCAGTTTCAAGAAAATTACTACATCTACCATTATGTATGATACAATTATACAGGCTTGAAATAGTGCACAGTCTTCCTGAAAGACTGTGGAGAACCTCAAGGGTCGCTTTGAGGTCAAGAGAGATGTATTTTATTTGCCTGTGTAGTCACAACTATTTATTTTACAGGAAAACATGGCTAAGAGGTATGCTCATATCTCAGTGCCCTCAGATTTATGTGCATAGCTCACACCATATGTGGAGATTAAAATGTGCCCGCCTAGGCTATGCATCTTGATATGTGGAATTATAAATCACATTAATAATGTTAATTAATAGAAATATGCTTTGGTTCACAGTGAAGAGAATGAGTGCTAGACCAAATCTCAGTGTCCTTTAAATCCATAGCTGTAATACTTGCTGCAAATATTGGGCTCACAATGGAGATTTCTAATAATCTACCACATAGCAATCTATAGGGAAGCCACATATTTATGTAGCACACCCAGTTAATTTAGTAACATAGCAACTTTGATAACCCAACTCTTAACTGAGATCACTGAATTTAGTGGACAGTGATGCCAGTGATGAATTATATATCATAGGAATAAGCATACAGGATGTTGCTTTTACCCTAAGATTGGATGTGTTTGAAATAGTGATCCAAAAAAACCCCCACCTATATTCTTCTATCTGCCAGCAAAATCTTCCACAAGTTTTCTTTTGTTACAATAATAAAAGTGGACACTGTCTGCTTATATCTTCCTGGTGACAACTGTCTGGATTAAAAACTAGTCCTGAAAATTTGGAAATCCTAGTCCAGTATGATAGAGGTTTGAGGGCAGGAGTAGCGCACTGGTGTTTCAGTAATCATGCTGCATGCATTCTTCATTGGGCTGTTGGTGATAAAAGTATTTGGAGAGATTCTGGATTTCTTGGTCTCCTGGCCTACAAAGGGCAAGGTGCTCCACCGGTCAGCAGGGTCGTGTATCACTCGGCAATGACCTTTCAGCTCTTTAAGGAGCAGCACTGATTGATTCCAAAGGCAATTCTCTCCAGGCCTCCTTCACCAGGATAGTGGCTGGCGGGGCCTTGTGCAAAGGGATGAATTTATCTGTGTAAAGCAAGATTATTTTCCAAGGGTCATCAAAAAAGCAGAAAGCCCTCCTCTATTGTTGTTGTTAAATATAAATATGTATTTTTCATGCACGAAACTGCAGGAGCCAGCAGCATAAAGGATTTAGCACTATGCTTCTTTTCTTAAAAATTACTTTTAAATACTAATCAGATAATTATAAACATGAGTACTGAGAACAATTTACAACCCCATTAGCATTAGCGCTCAGCCAAAAACGTCATCCCAGTGCTTTTGTTGCTGGTGGGGTTGTTTGTTGGGCTTTTGTTCTTATGCGGTGTATATGACAGTATGTAGTTCTTTGGATGACTAATAATGTTCCAGTTCAGTATTCAGGACCCTGCTACCCAAATAAACCCTGCCTCAAAAAAATCTAGAGAGGCCCTTAGGAGTGTGCTGTGTGAAGCTAGTGTGATATAAGTAAAACTAACTCCGGCTTTGTAGGGTTACAAAGTCAATGTGTGCCCTTCAAGATAAGGGTGGAAGGGGGGAAGTCCTTTAATTTTTGACACTTCTGTGGAAGGCTGATGAATGTGAAATATCAGGTTTTGTAGTAATGGATAAAGTGAAGCATAAATGTTGAACAGGCTTTGTGCATGATTTCTCTGTCCATTTCTGACAGTGTGTTTTAACGCTGCCTTGCAATTTATCTACTAGCTTAGTCCTGAGCCAACCATACAGTGGGCTCTTCTGGTGATGTCAACAGACATTCATTAGGTCCTAAGCTGAGATTACCACACTTCCCTTCATTTGTTACCTCCCAAAGACAAATTTGATGCCAGGTCCCCAGTAGCTACCTGCACAGTGGTCAAGAGAGTATCCCCTTATAGCAAGAGCTCCAAATTACGGGGCAAATATTTCATGTCTGGCAGCCCTAGTACATGTAGGACAGATGAGCAGGTCTGCAGGACTCTTGGGGAGGAAATCCAGGACTCTCCTGTGGAATGTAGACCAGTAAACTGGCATGAACACATGCATTTTAGCACTTGCATACAGAACATTCTGTAATAATAACTCTATTCAGCTTCAGATTGTGAGCATCATCCAGATAATCTGTTCATTCTAGTGAAAAATTCAAAACACAGTTTTTACTTAACTTTTTTTTTCCATTTCTTTAGAGAGCAAACAAAAACAATTTGTCATTTTTACTAGTCTCCTCTTTTGCAATGTCCTTGTTGAGAGTTTAGTTTATGACAGAGTCCCAGTGAGGCTTAAAGATCAAAGTATTTTAAAGTGTAAAGGGATAATGATTCTTTAGATCAGGTTGGCCAGGATTATAGCTCCTGTTCTATTTTTCAGAAAGGAAAAGGTTGTTGGACATCCCCCACTCCACTTTCTTTGTTCAACATCAATTCTAATTAGGAAATATTCCTTATGAAAAGGTTAGCAGTCCCCCAGAGACCGTTATACTTGGACTGGGATAATAAAGCAGGCTTCAAGTTTGGTGAAGTTTCTTCAGCCTTCAAAATACATCCTGAATGTTACTGGCAAAGAGGGGTGGTTGTGCAGGAGGAGGTGGTGGTACGTTCAAGAGTATTTTAGAAGGTGATCTATGGAAAGATGTCAGTGAGCACTGGACTGAGCCCTTGAAAATTCATGGAGAATGTAAAAGGCTAATGTAAGATATTATTATTTAGAGACAATACTGCCTCTATAACAGAATAAACATGCTGTTTTTTTATATCCCTCGGCATGTTTTTTCTTTGTGTGATCATGTTTTGTTCCCTCCCCGACTCCGTTCTTTTTTTTTTAATTTAAGGATGTTTGTGTGGAAACAGGATCTTTGCTACTTTAGAGATTATCAATTCTTGCTGCTAATTCCTCATTTGAAATAATAATCCTCTTTGCAACATTACATTTGTTTGCTGTGGAAATAGTTATGATGCAACAAAGAAAGGATTATGACTTTCTGGCTCAAATTCAGCCCAAGTGTAAGCGAGTACAACTCCCTGGCCTCAAGTGAGAAAGTAAATCCAACAGGGGAAAGACTTGTCCTGAGGGGAAGAAAAATTCTGTCAGCATACAGATGTCATTAATATAAAAAGGAGGGGGGGAAAACAGCGTATGGGCTAAATTCTCTGTTATTTTGGTGCAAATCCAGCATAATTCTACAGAGGTCATTGCAATTAACTCCAGATATGCTGGTGTAACTGACACAAAACTATCCCGTGATCTCTAAAATAATAATAATAATAATAATAGTTTCAAAGTTTTCCAAGAGGCATCTGTGTCTTTAACTCCTGTACTTTGCTAATGTATAGATGCAGAAGTAGTTGAATGCAAACTGTCTAGAGAAATCGAAGAAGGGGAAAGGATTGTGAATGTGTAGTTAAATGGGAATAAGTGGTTGTTGGGAATTTTAGAGGGCAGGAGACATGCATGTTGAATAAGTAATAGCTAAACCCAAAATTCATGAAGACATTAAAAAAAGATGAGGGGTTATTTTACATGTGGCAACACACAAAAAGATTCATAATAATGAAAACAAATCTGACTACCAAATAGCTACTGTAAGAAAAGCTATACAGTATCTTACATGTATTTTTTAGAGAGCCAAGGTGGGTGAGATAATATCTTTTACTGGACCAACTTTTGTTGGTGAGAGAGACAAGCTTTTGAGTTTACGCTTTCTTCATCTCTGGGAAGACATCCACTACTCTTCATCCACCACTCTTCATAACAAAGTGAGAATCTGAAATGCCTCCAGCCTGAAATAGTTAACCACTCTTAAATGTCAAAAAACTGTGAAGTTCCCAGAATTTTCCAATTCATTAACAATACAGAAAGAGAGAGTTTGAAGATCATATTATTTTCCGTGCATCCCTTCCCTCAGAACCTTACTTGCCGTGTTTTAAATTGTTGAAACTTTATTATTTTTAATTTTAAAAACATATCTTTGGAATTCTTGTGAATAATAAGAATGAATGAACAGTCTAATTTTTGGCTTATGATTGGGAGGTGATGTTTCTTTATGATATCAGTGTACTTTAAAACTAATTGTTTGGAATTAATTTTGATTTATTAAGTGATTTATTAAGTGTTTTTTAGCTCACCTTAATTGATTAGTCACTTACAGTTGGTATGGCAAGCTCCACCTTTTCATGTGTGTATGTGTGTAGATATAGATATAGATAGATCTTCCTACTGTATGTTCCACTCTATGCATCTGATGAAGTGGCTGTAGCCCACGAAAACCTATGCCCAAATAAATTTGTCAGCCTTTAAGGGGCCGCAAGTACTCCTCGTTCTGTATACCATTGTTCATCCCTGGCACTGACAGATCTTTTCAGTGTGAACTAACTTTGTCAGATGGTACACAGAACAACTCCATTTGCCTGTTTTCATTTAATAGTCTGTATTTGCTATAATAACAGTGGAGATTTTGCAACATTAAACAGTACAAGTACTGAAGTATTAAGTGTATGGATTATAACTGACAGAATTCCCAGTATGTGATTCCTCATTCGGATGGACATATTTATAATTAAGGAACACATGAATAAATGAAGTAGCAAATAATTGTATGCACATTATAGAGACCTTTTATTCAAAAAAGGCTAGTTGAATATTGACAACACTAGAAGTGGAAGGCATCTATTTATTCACAGAACACACACAGCAGGGGGAGCCATAGTAAATTCACATTGGCCACCAAGAGGACTCAGCCTTGCACTGGATGAATCATCTCTATAGGTAACAGAGTTCTTCTCTTTCCATACCCATTCAGTCTTTACCCTCTGTACTGAGACTTCCAGCAAGTGTGCCAATGGGATAGTGGCTTTTGTGATGTGAAACTCCTACCTATCAGGGGTTGGAGAGAGACCACTAATGCCTTTCACATAAGCTGCCTGTAAGAGGGTTCCTGCAGGGCCCTCCTGGCTCCTGCCCCTGTTTGTCCCAGAAAGTCACTCAGGAGACCCGGTTTGCAGAGCTCACCTGTGTTTTATTGTACAAGAAGTGCTCCCACCACCTCCACAGCACAATATATACAAAGTTCCCTCTCTCTTCCCCTCAGCAGGAGAGAAGGGCAGGCTAGTCCTTCCTGCTTCCCCTCAGAGCAGCTTCCCTTCTCCCTAACTCCACCACCTTCTTTGCAGGTACTTTTCCTGTCCATCCCCCTTGGCTCCCTTCCTCTGAGGCTTTTAACCAGCCCCAGCCTGCAGAGACAGCAGCTGCTCCTGCTCTGCCAATCGAGGCCAGGTGGCCTCCCCAGCTCCAATTTACCTTCCCTCAGTGTAGCTGCGGTGACAGAGGGTCTGCTAGCAGTTCTCCTGCTAGCACCCTGTCACGCTGCCAAACAATCATCAGATGAACGTGACTTTAGTTATTATTACCCTTAGCTGGATTTGAACAAGTGACTGAGAGTTGAAAGATTCTAGGTCCCATCATCTATCCCTTTATTTCAGAGAACAGTCCAAAGGACTGCACAGGAGGCTATTAGACAGCAAATGATCAACGATTCCACTGCAGTTACACCAGGGACCAGATGGTTTCACAGTGGCGCCTCCAAGTATTAGATTGCCACAGCAGTATACAAAAACCAAATAATAGTAAAAGAGAGGACAGCAAAGGGCTTTCTAAGATGTGATATTTATGGGGGGAAACAGAGAACTCTAGGTCAGGAGGAACGTATAAAGAGGAGAGGGGCAATAGCTGAGTATCAATGAGGTTCTCCCCTTCCAAAACTTTCATAAAAAACATACATTTAGAGGCCTGTTTCTGAAAAGAAAAGTGTTCATGCACAGCACAGATTTAGAGGGACACAAAATTAATTAGAGGGCAGATCTACTAAACTATAGTTGTGACCTTGGTCTGGGAATATGAGAAGATGATCTACTAACCTCTGCATAATCCGTATAGTGCCTTTTTAGTCTATAGGTAATGCATTGTAATTAATGGAACTCAGGGAAGGAAGACAGGAAATCCTGAGCTCTAATCCTGGTTCTGGATTATTGCTACTCATGCTAGACTTGTAAAATTAGATTTTGGACCAGTGTTTCTGTGTCTGGGGATCTCATTTTCTTTCTGCGATCCGGTGTGTACAATAAGAGTACAATAGAACAAGATCTCTGGCATTTTAGAATAACATATGCTTTATTATTATGGGTCCTAATATTCATCTAATAGACATCTAGCACATCTTAGTTCCCCAGCCAGCCTTTGTGAAGTTTTTTTTATTTTGTTGCCCATGAAATATGTTTCTGAGTTAGCTAATTCATAGTAGGCACTCTCCTTTCAAGGATTAGGAATTTGAGAACTCAGAGTTTCCCAAGAGGGAAATGTTATTGCTGTAGAGTTATTGCATTGTAGATGCAATTATTAAACTTCTGTTATTCTTTTTTCATGAAACAGTAAGCTATAAAGGATATTCCATTTGGGGATGGAGAGCTAAAACCTGATCCTGATTGATAGAAATCAAGGGGCGTTTTGTTGTTAATCTCAGTGGGAAGAGGATCAGGGTCATACTGCCTGATTTTTGTGCTAGGCTATGGCTTCATCTTTTGAAAGCCCTGAGAAATGCAATAATTCTCCAAGAAAATACTGAGTGCCTGGCTCTGATATTCATCATGTAAAAAGGACGTCCATTTTTTCAAAAAGAATTTTATTGGGTTAGTGATCTGATACACCTGTGATTTTATTGAAGATTATGGGCCTGTGTATGTCATTGTTCAAACAGTCATACAACTCCATTTGTATCCAGAGTTATAAATCTATCCGTTCATTCAGATTTTTTTTACTAGATTCAGAATTTATGGATGTTCTAGCCAAGATTACATCTATCAGGACATCAGACAATGTGGAGGTTTGGGTTTTTTTGTTTTTGTTTGTTTTTTAAATACATAAACCCCATGTATTATAGGCAAAAATCTAAAGAAAGTTGTCTTATTTTTTAGGGATAACGCATTAAGAGAATCTACAGTTGACTATGAATGGTGATTTTTTTTCTAGAAGACATAATTTGATGCATGCTGAACAGCCAATACTCTTCTGAAAAATCTTGAAGACCTTTTCTTGAGTAAACTGTAACTTCTGAGAGTAAAACAAAATTATAATAAATCAATTCCTTACTGAGCTGGAACAGAAAATAATCATAGAAGTGTGCGACTGGATTGGACCTCAATACACCATCTAGTCCAGTCCCCTGCACTCCAGGCAGGTCTAAGCAATAACTAGACCATTCCAAACAGGTGTTTGTCTAACCCATTCTTAAAAATTTCCAATAATAATAAGCTTTTGGAGATGTCTCAAGCAGAAGCCAACTCACTTGGCCTCAGGGAGGTCTAAAAAAGGAAGCAATCAAAGCAACCCAGGTTTGGGACTTTACTCAGAAGTCCAGTTTTATTATATTTTTGACTATCCACAGGTGTTTGAGCAAAGCAATAAAGCAAAAAACTGTTGACTGGATTTGCTAAAAATCGTTCCATCGGTGTAAACTAGGGCTGGTTAAATATTTTCCCTTGAAACTGTTTTTAACAGAAAATTAGGTTTTTGAGTAAACACAATTTTTCACAGGAAATTTCACATAAAAATCAAAATATTTCAATTTGGATATGCTGCTGCAGTGCCTTATGGGAGTTGTAGTTTGTTTGCCTCACATCCCCATTTTGCTTCATGGGCTGGGCTTCCCAGCCGAGCTACGTCTTCCAGGATGCACCAGGACCTGGGACTCCCATCTAGCTATCCAAGAGGGAAAACTCTAGCAATGATGGGAACTGTAGTCTGACTTGGAGCCCAGCCAATAGAGACAAATGGGAGCATGAGGCAACCAAACAACAAATTCCACAAGGTACCACTGCAGCATTTTTAATAATTTTTTGTTTGTTTTTCTACTGACATGTTTCAATATTCAAATTTTCTCCAAAAATCAAAATTTTCCACAGGGAAAAATCAATTATTCAACTAACCCCATTCTAAATTCATCTTCATTGGAGCTGAATATGGTCTTGTATCCACGTTGGCTTGCTCTAGCCGTTGCCTCACTCATGCTCTTGTGTTTGCCTGCACAAATGCAAAAACCTAACTGGAGCCGAATGTTTAACATCAGCAGGAAGGCAAAAGATAGTCGTTATTTGATAGGTGAAATTCAACAGATGCACCTTTATATTTAATATTGTGCTTCTTTGGGTAGGGATTTCTTGCTTGAGAAGCCTTCAGTTTAGCATGTAGGCAACTGAGAACTTAATTAATTGACAAGACAGTGTTTTCCCCCATCTAATAAATCCTAATTGGAGAAAACTGATGAGAGAAGGCTGAGTCTCAATAGGAAAATAAGCCCCTCAAGTTTTGTATCCTACTTCTAGCCATGGTTAAAAACTGATGCTGTGGAAGAAAGTGAAACTCCCGAGTCTCCTAGATGCACTTAGCCAGTTGTGCACTGCTGGGTCAGGAGGTGACCTGACCTCTGCTAACAGTTAACATATGCATGGAAACATGAGATTTGATTAAGGTTCTATTCCCTAGTTTTCCTCTAATTGCCTGTACTTAGTACTGGATTGCAGAAAACTTTTGGGAGGCCATGAACAGCATTTCTTTACTGTCTAGCTATCATTTTGGGGAAAGGTATGTCACAGTTTCAGGGTAACTGCACCTTTGACCCCCTCCATGATCTGCTCAAGGAATGCCCTCTCACGCCTCCAGCCAGCACCTCTTTCTGGGCAGGAACCTGTATCCCTTCCCTCCCAGATCAGGTTTTAAGCTGCAGTTATCTCAAGCAGGTCTGCTTGATGGCCAGCCCCTGCACTTTACTTTTTTCCCAAGGGCTGTGACCCGGGAAGGGCTGTGGTTTAAAGTGACCACATAGTTCTTTCAAAGCAGAGCATATGTTTTAAGGACAAAAGCATACAGAGGTAACACATAAAATAGCCAAAGGATCACATACTGAATGTACCAGTAGTCGCCTATTGACCAAATGCAGGAGTCTGACAGGACAGAGTTCTTCCAGCCTTTCAGCAGAGTTCGATCCTTGCTTGGACCAAAGGTCAGATCCATTTGCTGGATCTAAAGGCATGCCCCTCTGTCAGGATAAGCCCAGTCTTTTATACCAAAACTTTTGCTTTGTCTCCCAGCCACTTGAAAATTTCCTCTCATGCTTCAAAAGGCTGGAAACTGTAGAAGAGGTGGCATAGTGCTCGTGACTCCCTTTACATTTTTCTGATGATCCTGTCAGGAGATAAAGCCAAGGGACCAGGCCATCAGCTGGTATAAATCAGTGTAACTCTATTGGTTCGGTGAAGTTAAGGATTTGCCTTAGAGAGTACATTTTTCATTATGAGCTAAATGCCCGAGTGCTTTAATCAGTTTTTACTTTCCTCACTCAAACAAAAACTGAAGTCACAGGATTGGGTCCTGTGCTCAGAAATGGCCAGCTTCCACTTACTCTGATGTCTGAAAAATAGGAGATTTTTAGCTGATCCTTTTTAATCCCATTTTGTTTTTTCACTGGGAGCAAAAGGCCCTTGACAGTAACATCCTCCGCCTAAAGTCACAGGGATTGCTCTTTTTTCTTACGGTGTGCTCTTTGTCCCTGTGGAAATGTCAGATGCTCAGTGGCTGGAATGTGGCCTCAGCATTCCTCTGATGCATCTTCCTGAGAACTCTCCCAAGGTGATGCACAAGAAGCATTATGTAACTCAGTCACTAGAGCTATGTAGTGCCGAGCTAAACTGTGTGACTTTATTCTTTGATTCCCGTACCCGGCTAGTCACAAAATACTTTTAATGGCCTCCTAACACTAATGTGAACTATCTAAACATCCCGTTAGTAATAGGATAATGATAATAAATAATAGTGTTTGAATAGCACTTTCCATCTTCAGAGTGCTTTATGAACATTCATTCATTCTGAATTAAGAATGAGTTTCTGTCATTTTCAGCATTTTTCTAATGAAGTAATTGTCCAGTCAACCATGGCAGAGAGACCAAGCTAATGGTTCTAATTCTCTACTGCATTAAGGTCACTTTTTGCTGTTACAGTGGTGTAAATGAATCAGAAAACCAGCATATCTGGCCATGGGATTTATACCCCCTGCATATGGGAATCTTCATAGAGCTTAGTGGTGGTACCTCTGGCGTGTCCCCCGCTAAGCATCTGGCATAGGGTGTATGACTAAAGGCAGTCTCAGCACTGCTGTGAATCCCAGCTGCGGTAACCATAAGGAATGAGCACAATGTAGAGCAGTCCCCAGGCTGCTGTAATTATATGCCTGGGTACCAGATTGGCGCGCACTAGCTCCAGGATCGGCGGGAGTGCGAAGGTGATTTGAAGAAACTACTGCATTCGCCTCCTGTGATGTGCTGTGCATTCTTTGGCTGCAGCTGCAGATTGGGGCCAGTGTGTGTTCTGAGAAGCCTGAAATCATTTCCTAAACTCTGTCAAACAGTAGCCCTGATCCTACACTGTATCAGGCGGCCTCAGCTTCCATTTATTTAAATGGGAGTCATCAACTTCCCTGATGTAAATGACTGCATTGTGTGCGGAGGGTACTCAGCACAGAAGCAGGCCCCAAGTCCATGTTTTGGATGGTGATTAGTGTTCTGTTACTGCTCCCATTGAAAGCAATGACAAAACTCCCATTGACTTCAATGGGAGTAAGAGCAGGCTCAAGAAATGTTAATTTCTGAGGTCATCTTGCTGGTTTTCTGTTTTTCCCATAACCCTTTCTGCTTCTCCTCTCTCGCTTTCTAGTTGGAGTTTTCTGATTGTTTCTGTTTGCAGGCCCCCTTTTGTAATTAGATCTTATTTGCTGTGACTGTATTACGTACAGGTTGACTGCCAAGTGATTTCAATTCATGTTCACTTGTAATTAGTACATTCAATAAAGCTGTCCAAGGGGGGAGTGAGAATGGAGGAGGAGAAGAGCTGCAATTGTTCTGCAGTCTGCCAAGCCTAACCAGGCCTCCTTGTTTCTGTTGACTGGCTTTGTGTTCAAACTCTGTTTGGACAAGTTGGGTACGGTCGGGAGGCTCACACACAACACACTGAAGAGCAGGGAGGGAGGGAGCTAGAACTAAACTTGTCCTATTTGTGAAAGTCAGGAAACAGGCATGAAAGAAAGGAAATTAAGTGAAGAAATCTGCGCAGCATGACTTTCAGCAGATTTGCCCGGGGTGGGAATGGGAGGGTCATGTCTAACATGACACAATGTATTTTGGTTTTTGTGGGTTGAAAATAGAAGAACAAAGTATCCTCCATAATACCACGCACAGTGTGGACATAATGGAGCCATGTCATTGTCTCACTCTCTGCCTTTTGTGCTGCAAAGTTTCTCTTCTGTACATTGAACTGAGGAGGATGTGATATGGTCCAAAAACTGATCCTAGATTTTTTTCGCAGGCGACTGAGCCAGAGGCCCACTGCTGAGGAATTGGAGCAGAGGAACATTCTGAAACGTAAGTGTTTGTACCATTCGGCATTGAACTTGTTAGCTACTCTACGTCTTTTATAAAGCACCAAATACAAGTTTGTAGCTATATCACAAATAAGTAAATTATATATACTCATATACAAATAAGTAATTTATATATACTTGTATGTATATATATATATGAGCTATGTTTGGGTGGGAAAGACTGTAAAAAAGACAAGATAACCAATATAAAGAGTCTGGAAAAAAATTCACACTGAGGGTCATCTTCCAAAGTTCTCACACAGACAAACCTCTCATTGAAATCCAGTAAAGACTTCAGGACTTAGCCCACAATTTCTAAATTCTAATCTGTATTGTTCCTTTAAATAAACAAACATATGGGGAGTTGCAACATCCCTAAAATAGTTAATGATATTTTAAAGCCACAAAAAACTACCCAGACAGCCTGACCTTGTTTCAGTCAGTATGAGTTTTACCACTGATTTCAAGGAGAGGAAGATTGAATCTGAAATAACAATTATCTAATGAACAAATCAGATATTGAAAAAGTATGGCAGTTATTTTTTATCCAAAAAATGGTTTTAAATATGAAAAAGATAAAGCTGTTTATTTGAAAGTAACTAGTAAGAAAGCAGAGAACAGTGGGAACACAATTTTCACTGGCACTCTTGCTTGGGTGATGTATCCTGGAACCTTTCAGGAGCATGGAACTAGAGTATTACAAAAAAAGCTACAAGAAAAATATTCTAAAATGACTAAATACCATGAAATCAAATTTCTAACATGTTTCAGTGGTGTAGTTAGGGAATAAAATGTGCTCGCACTTCAGTGATTGGTTTTCTGTAAATATGGCACATGAATAGACAGGTAGCTATAGGTGTAGAGATAAGATTAGATTAGCGATCAGAGCCAGTTTAAGCATATATGGGGTCATCATTCACTATGAGTGTGTCATCTCCTACTATATTCTCTAAACTTCTATACCATGTCAGGTGAAGGGAGTCAGTCATCCAGGGGAAAATGATTGGAAAAAGAAGTGGTGTGTCCAGAGCCAGATTCTCCAGAGAGCTCATAATATCACCCCAGAATTCTCAGTTGGCATGAACTATCTGGTACCGCACATCACCTGGCACTGGAGCATGACCAGTAACGACCACGCTGGTACTGGTGCAGGGGGAAAGGAGGGGGTCAGGCTGCAGCTTTGGCGGCATTGTCTGAACCATAGACGTAATGGCCAACATTTTAAAACCTCGAAAGATAGACTGTTACAGGTAAAATTTTCAAAAGTGCCTAAGTCACTTAGGAACCTAAATCTCATGGGGGACTCATCCCCCTGAGTCATTTAGGCATTTTTTAAAATGAGACTTAGGCTCCTGAATGACTTAAATGCATTTGAAACTATTACCCTAAATCTAGAACTACATTTTGGCACCTAAATGAAACATAGATCTAAACAGAGATCTGCCGTAGAACTCCATATGTCTTGGTAAATGAAAAAATTCCTAAATCCTGGGGAAAAAATTGTTACATAATAATTGTATTTATAAGTCACCCCACGCTTTTGCTGAAGCACCTGCGTGATGAGCAAACTATTGAAATACTATGTAATGAAGACATCAAATATTGAAAATCTAATCTAAGGAGCATCAGATACCAGTATGATACAGCATTACACGACAGCATTGTTCACTGCCCCTTGAACAGTTTAGTGATGCAATTTAAATAAATATATAAGATCACAGATAGATGGACAGATGGATGGATGATGTGAAACAAGAAAATTAAGTCCAAAGATCTTATCCCAAACAAGTGAAACTATTTTTATTAGCCCAATTCACAAGACAGTAAATGAATACATGGGTATTTTTTAAAGTTAAGTAAGTCGATTTTCCTCTGTGTTAGAGCTGAAACTTCCTTGATGCACTTGTCACATTTGACACCGCTGTGTTCTTATATTAGATGCATTGGTGTCAGTGTCCATCCCCTGGGGGGAAAATAAAATGAGGCAAAATGTATTTACTCATCCAGTCTTTGCTCGTGCAAAGATCACCTGTCCATTTCCTAGCCCCACTATGATGGAATGAATAAGATAGTCTTGCTGATTGAATCCCAAAATTAGAGGTATTCATAGCACAAAACCCACTGCCACAGACAGCACTAGTAAACTTTTGGTCATCTCAGAAGAGAAGCTGAGGGCCTACTGCTGGAAGGTGCTGAGTACCTCCCGTGAGATGCAACCTGCCTTCAACACCCATTGACTTAAATAGGAGTCCAGAGCAGGAAGCAGCTTGGGTGAGGAACACAGCACCCTTCAGTTTTGTGTGCTGGATAAGCATGAAGACTGAACTGATGCTCACCCATGCAGAGGGTCCATCCAAGGCATGGGTGAGGCACGTTTGTTTGTGACAAAACTTGCATGGTGACTGTATCTGTGATGAAGAGAGAACCTTGGCTTTTAAGGATGCCAGGTTGGCACCTTCAATGAGCATGAATTCCCTGTAAAAAGGCAACGAGATTGGATCTGATGGGTCTGACACAATTTCAGCTGAAATGTCAGACTGGCACTGACATCAGACCTGAAAATTCCAGTTCTTCTCACACAAAGAGGCTAGAGAGAAAGTGGGAATCTCCTGACCACTTAAAACAAAACACACACAGCAACAGTTTTGTTTATTATGATTGTGCCTAGACAACGGGGTAAACTTCTCAAAAAGACTGTAAATAAGGATATGGCTTCACTGCAGAGTTAACTTGAGTGAACTGCTCCTGAGTTAGTCTAGTTCAAGTGAGAGTCAGAGACACTGTGAAATAACATTTGAGCTACACAAACTAATTGTGTTAGCAGTTGACAAGTAGGGCTGATTCTAGCCAGTATCCCCTCTTGGGTCAGCCAACACTCAAGTTATTCTTGGGTTAACTCTGCAGTGAAGACAAGCCCTAACTGACTTGGGAACCTACATCCCGTTGTTTAAATTCCTACATCTCATTGACTTTCAATGAGATTTAGACTCATAAGTGCCTAAGTCACTTTTGAAAATGTGACTTTAAGAGCTTTGGAAAGTTCTGCCCTGAGCCTATTTTTTAAGTTGAGGGATCAATGAGGCTTGTGAAAGTTTAATAGATCTGGCAGTGCTAGATATTACTTTCCTGAGCCGCTGTGATATAGGCTTATCTTGGTAAGAAACTGCTATGTGGCCTATTTGGTTTTAGTTTGTGAAGCGTATTGCCCCCAGTGTTGGCTGTTGTGCTCCTATACTGTTCTATTAAAGACAAGTATCAGAAGGACCTTCTCACCAATCTGTTAGACCAGGGGTCTTCAAACTTTCCCCCCCGCGGTCCCTTTCCGTGGAGGGAAAAGTCTGGTGGCCCCCACCGAAATGCCACCAAAGAAAGCAGAAGCTTCCACTTTCCGCGGCAGCATTTCAGCGGGACTAAAATAGCCCACCCGGGAGTTTGGCAGTCTCCTGAGCGGGCTCGGCAGCGGCGCGGGGATCTCGCACACCCGCTGGGGTGGGCTCACGCTCCCCCGGGAGTGCGCGCACCCCAGTTTGAAGACCACTGTGTTAGACAATAGTTCAAATTGGGATAGGCAACCTATGGCATGGGTGCCGAAAGCGGCACACAAGCTGATTTTTCAGTGGCACTCACACTGCCCGGGTCCTGGCCACCAGTCCAGAGGGCTCTGCATTTTAATTTAATTTTAAATGAAACTTCTTAAACATTTTAAAAATATTATTTACTTTACATGCAACAATAGTTTAGTTCTATATTATAGACTTATAGAACGAGACCTTCTAGAAACGTTAAAATGTATTACTGGCACTCGAAACCTTAAATCAGAGTGAATAAATGAAGGCTCAGCACCCCACTTCTGAAAGGTTGCCGACCGCTGGCTCAGATAATGGCAGGCTATTCTGTGTGCTGTGTCTGGGACTTTACCCACTACCCCTGTTGTGAATTTTGTTTCCAGACCCTCCACTGAGTAGCTGTGGACAAATTATACTATGGCCAGGGGAAAAATACTTCCGCTTCTTCCTGAGCTCCTGCCCTCTCAGCCTGTTCTTCTCAGAGGCTAGCTGTATTATCACTGTCCACCGCTAGGCCACCAGAATGCAGACAACGGTTTCTGAAGCACTGGCTGTCGGCCTGGTAATGCTATAAGTGAAACACACAAAGAAGTAAAATTCATACTGATACTGAGAAGGAAGGTGTGGATATTTCATGAGGCATAGAAGGAAGTGCAGTAGCAAGTGGGTAGAGAAGTTTGCTGTTCTCCGAAGGACTTTCTCTGCATCTGACAAGCCCTGAAACATAACTAGGATCCTACCAAATTTATGGTCATGAAAAACACGTCACAGACTGTGAAATCTGGTTTCCTCTGGTGAAATCTGGTCTTCTGTGTGCCTTTACCCTATATTATACAAATTTCACTAGGGAGACCAGTGTTTCTCAAATTGGGGGTCCTGACCCAAAAAGGAGTGCGGGGGGTCAGATGGTTATTTTAAGGGGGTCACAGTATTGCCAAGCTTACTTCTGCACTGCCTGCAGAGCTGGGCGGCCAGAGAGCTGGTGCTGCTGGCTGGGCACACAGCCAGCAGCAGTGCAGAAGTAAGAGTGGCAATACCATATCATGCCATCCTTACTTCCACGCAGTTCTCCGGCCACTCAGCTCTGATAGAAGTGCCGCCACCAGCAGCAGCACAAAAGGGTAGCTGTACTGTAACCCCTGATACAATAACCTTGCGACCCCGACCCCTCCCACCCCTCGAAACACACACACACACAACTCCTTTTTGGGTCAGGATCCCTACAATGACACCACCATGACATTTCAGATTTAAATAGCTGAAATCATGAAATTTATGACTTTCTAAATCCTATGACCATGAAATTGACCAAAATGGACCATGAATTTGGTAGTGCCCTAAACATAAGTATACTGATGTAGAGGCTTATTTGTTGCATACTGTCCATTTTAGTCATGCCAACAGTCTAGAATCATGTACATCTTTTTCTAGCTCGGAATGAGCAAGAGGAGCAGGAGGAAAAACGGGAGATAAAGAGAAGATTAACACGCAAGGTGAGAGGCAACTTTTATACTGTTGTGGTCCAGCTGGAACTTTCTACTGACTGCATAAACCTTGGCCTTTTTCTTCTCCAGAGCACCCTTTGTAAAAAGAGAACTTAAAATAGTATTGAATGAAATCGTAAACAACTGTCCATGTATTTTAAGAGTGAAAACCCAGGGGAAAGAGAGGAGCATCTTTGGGGACTTCCAGGGCAATTATTGGAAAGAAAGGAAAATTTAGACTCAAGAGCAGTTCTTAAGAATAACATGTAAGAATAAAGGCTTAAGATTGGTCTAGTGCTGTTTCCATTAAAGTCAGTGGCTCCCAATGATTTGTTTGGGCGCAGAATTGAGACAAAGCTGAGTGCTTTTGAAAATCCTACTCAAGACACATTATACTGGAGAATGGACTTTTAATGGAAGGGGACTGCTGCCTGAGACATTTAAAACTAGGTAGGAACAAAGCAGTGGAGAACAGTGTATAGTGCAGGAAAGGAAACAATCCTGTTTTGGCAGAAGAGGATGTACCAGATGACCTAATAGGCCTTTACATCTATGATTCTTCTACTCTTAAGGTTAAACAATAGTAATTTCATATATACTTGGTGAGCTGGTGTGACTCATCATAGAGCAGTGATGGGCAACCTGTCGCTCTCTGGGAGCTGCGGGCGGCCGTGCCTGTGGACAGTCAATGTAAACAAACTGTCGCACAGCCCCGCAGCGGATTACCCTACCGGGCCGCCTGTTGCCCACCTCTGTATTAGAGCCATTGATTTCAGCTGCACTATACTAATTTATATTTGTTAAGGACCTTGCCTGTTGTTTTTAAATAAAGTGTGTTTGGCAATGATATTAATATTTCCCATATGAGGAGAGAGATGGAAGAAGCACCACTGTGAATTCACACTGTTCAATAATTCTCTTGTCCAAACAATTTTATAAACACCAAGAAGTTGAATAGAGAGTTGTAAAAGATATAAATAATAAAACTGATAAAGGGCTATAAACAGGATATATGTCGTAATGTGAAAAAATTCCAGGCTAATATTTGGGTCAGTTCATCTTCTGCCCAACCTGGATTCTTTCATCCTTAGACTGAGACTCTGGCCCATTATTTCTATGTAAATCAACATAGATCTATCTTGTCAATGGAGGTATGCCAATTTACAGATGAAGATCTGGCCCACTGAGCTATAATGTTGAAAAAAAAACCCAGAAATTCCTGACTACAAGACTAAGCACACTTCCACTGCCATCCTGTTATACCAATGTTTGAAGAAAAGAATCAATTCATGCTGCACCTATTTCAAGGGAAAGCTCGGGTTAATTTCTGCACAGAAATTGCAAATATCATTTTGCAAGTCTCATTCTCGTTCTATTTAGACTGGCAAACATGTGCAGGAATCCAGTTCAAATGGCACTGCTATTTGCTAAACAGACATGCAAGATAGAAACTTACACACACACACACACACACAATTGCCAAAGAATCTGGCTTTCATAAACCAACCTGCTCTGTCACTGTACAGTTCCCCACCACACACCCGCCCTTCAGGAAATGTCGAAGGCAAGAGCAGCTACTTGCAGGAAGAGGTCACCGCTACTGGAGTGTTCTGTCTATTGCAGTGGTCTCCAACCTTTTTACACCCAAGATCACTTTTTGAATTTAAGGGCAACACAGGATCTACCCTGCCCCTCCCCCGAAGCCCCGCCCCACTCACTCCGCACACCCCTATCAGTCGCTCTGTTGCACGCTCACTCACTTTCACTGCTGGGAGGGGGGTTGGGACTCGGGTAGGGGGTGCGGGCTCTGGGCTGGAGCCGAGGGGTGGTCAGTGTGGGAGGGGGCTCTGGTATGAGCCTGGGGCAGGAGGTTAGGATACAGAAAAGGGTATGGGGTGCTGGCTGTGGGAGTGGGGGTCAGGGCCGAAGCAGAGTGTTAGGTGCTGGCTCTAGGAGTGGGCTCAGGCTGGGGGTTGGGATGCAGCCTTCTTCCGGACAGCACTTACCTTCAGCAGCTCCCAGTCAGCTAGAATGTAACCCTGCAGACCCTGGACATGGGAGAACAGGCAGCGTGTGGCTCCACTCGCTGCCCCTCTCTGCAAGCACCACCTCCACAGCTCCCACTGGCCACAGCTCCCTGTTCTCACCAATGGAAGCTGCAGGGATGGTGCTTGCAGACAGGAGCAGTGCATGGAGGAAGACCCCTTCCCTCCTCCCACCACTGGGGCTGCGCTGGCCACTTCGGGTAGCGGCATTGGGCCAGGACAGGCAGGAAGCCTGTCTTAGCGGCAGTCCCGCTGCACCGCCAGAGATCGCAAGCGACTCGGAGATTCTCTAGGATCAACTGTCGATCGCCATCAACAGGGTGGTGACCGCTAGTTTATTGTATAATTACAACTGTAGCTGTGATCCTGAAGATTTCAGTTACTCGACTTGCAATTCCTGTTTGCACTTGCAAACAATAGCAACCACTGAGCCTGGTACTGCACAGCCTCCGTACCTATTAAACTAGGTTCTTTGACAATCATATCACACTTTAGACACGTTCCTTTTGGCCCTTTTTGGACTTGTACTAACTAAGGATTTGATCTCATGAGCCCTATGCGTACTATAATCACACTAAATTTCAGTGGGAGCTTTGTGCATGGAAAGCTCCTGGGATCAAACCCTAAGTAGATACATGGCTTAGGTTGTTTATCTGTTTTCAATTTGTAAACTAATTGTTCTAGTGACAGCTAATTGTCTGTAATTATACAGAAAGAACCATGGTACTTCACTAATACTGGATTTTGCTGTGATCTACGAATGTACTGTGTCCCTGTAGATAACAAATGCTCGGAAATCATTAGAGAGAAGGAATGAATAAAGTTTGAAAGTTGACAAATAACAATTAGGAATGCCAAATACCTGGTGAATTTCAGAAAGATTACAGTTAGTCCCCAAGCTCTCACTTTCATATGGCCCAGGTATGTGTCTGCATCTTGAGTATTGTGGCTGGGTCTCTCTGCCCAGCTGTATTGGAATCTTGTTAGCAAAGGATGTTAAACCTGAGATCAGGGTCAAAGCTAACTGGTCTTTCCAAATGTTTACTTCATTAAACCTGCCTGTTTCCAGGTGGTATTTAATGTGCGCACACACACCATACAAATTCAAGGTGAAGAAATATATGCAGAGCATGATTCAAGTAGCATTGTATGCCTAACAACATCGGGAAAGATGGTTCTGTAGTGTCCACTCAAAAGTGTCTTAACCATAAGAACATTAACCAACACAAATTGTTATCCATCTGGTGTTGTGAGACCATCCTGTCTTCAATGGAACAGTTCCACTTCAGTGTCCAGGGGAGCCTCCAGAAGTTCTTCACGTGAACCACGCTCACCCTGCAGCGGCTGGGCACTTGTCCCGTGGGGCTGGGCCCAGTTCCCGGCTCTCAGCGTTGCAAATTGGCATACAGGGTCACAACTACCCTCAGGGTTGGCCCAGCAGCCACTCCATTCAGGAGCCACTGAGCCAAACCTGCATGGCATTGTGACCTCACGTGTGAGGTCCCAGCACCATTTGATTTGGGGGCTCCTCTCTCAAATGGGAGGCCTAAGACAAACTGCCCTTCCCCCCACCACACCCCCCACTTCTGTGCAAACTTCCTGCCCGACAGGTGCCCCTGCCAACGCTATGCACCATGTATAATACGCGTGTGCTGCGAGCACTATTGACAGTGTCCTTGAAAATCTTCTAGGTCTGGCCTTTTGTCACAGCATGATGATGGTGTATTGAAATATGAAGCACTACAAGGACATGAGCTATTACCCCCTGGGCAAACTGTTCAGGGTTACATTTTTAATACAGACATCCAAATGGAGACCTCTTCTCAGCCCAGCAAGGATTGGAAAGGAGCCAATAATGATTTCACAAGCTTCAATACATAGAAATCTTTAGTGCTATTCCAAGAGCAACTTAGATTTACTGTAAATCTAAAACCTGAAATAAATGTCTCACAGACCTAGATCCAAATCAGGGACAGAGTAATGCATTCCTGAGGAGCGTGTGGAATCCCTAAAGAATCGATCAATTGTCCGGAGTCACTATAGATGCATCAAAAGCTTCAGAGTAAGTGAAGCCCTGGAGAGACAGGGAGAGAGAGAATGGGTCAGCAAGAAGCAACAAAGAGTTTCAGGATGGTGAGGGAAAACAGCCGAGGCTGCAAATGAACATCACAGGGGTTGTTGGGGAGCCTGTACAAATTGTTTCCTCCTCCTCCTTTCATATGGCAACTTAAAACACAACCGTTGTTTCCTGTATGGCTCAACTGCTGATAGCCTAACCCACAGAAAGTTCAGTTTGGTTTTGTAAACTCTGTTGTTGTTTTTTTGCCTGTATTGTCCTGGCAGTCCAATTCCAGCTTCTGAGGATTTCACTGTGTACATACATCTCTATCGAGTTATTTACATAGCGCTCATCACTGTGCAGGCTTTCTTGGCCCGTGAGAGTGTGAATACATTGCCCAGCTGTCGTGCCTCAGCCTTCCCTGTAGCGCCTTACTGAAAACAGGGCCAACACTCCATGTTCTTCTTCAGGTGGCCTCTGCACATTCCTAGTGCATCTTGAACAAGCAGAACCTTCTGTTAGCAGTGCCCTTGGGGAGGAAGCACTCTCCTGGCCCCCGCACCACCCCTTGCAGCTCTGAATGTCAGGGCATGGCACACAAACTACCTTCGTTCCTTCCAACCACAGTAACAGATGGACCAGGAGCCTTGCCAGGTCTTTGGCTCATTCCCTGTGCAGCAGTCTTCAATTAGATTGGAATTAGTTCTACAGAATTCTCTTATTTTCTTGGGGTTTTTTAAACTAAGGATCTGATGTGTCAGAATTAACAACCGCAAAGAAACCAGGGTCCCAAAGGGGTGCCCCTGGCCCTGCTGTTTTTCTAAACCCTCTCTTTGGTAACCTTAGAAATGGCACGCTGGGTTTTCAATGTTCTGGGTTCACTTTCTAGGCGTAAGATTCCCCTGCCAGCTCAAGATGGTTTATTGGCATCTGCAGTAAATACCTAGCTAATCCATCATCTGGACAGGCCATTTGAAAAAAAAAAACAGACAAGCTATACCAGCTGCATCCTGCAGGTTTTCTTCCTGCCAGAAGCATCAGCTTCCGATTCGTTGGTGATGGCGGTGGCAGCTGTTCAAAGAGCAAAAAGAAGTAAAGTCCACAATTTGGTAGCGCCATAGGACAGTCTCTTCTTTAAGCCAGCTCATCGCACCAGCCAGGGAGAATAATGCTACTTGACAAACTCCCCAGATGTTCAGAGACCATTTGAAGAAGCATGAAGTTTACTCACCTGTAACGGGAGTTCTTCAGGATGGACTCTGCACATTCGCACTCCCTGCCCATCTCCCCCTCTTCCTCAGAATACTAATTTCAGTTTTGTACCCGAGGGGCATGATGAAAAGAACTGGGGTGGTTGGCACACTGGACACCCATGGTATACCCCTGCTCTCCAACTATTCAGAGCCATGAGGAAGGGGCATGCCAACAGACGCTGCTACTAGAAGCTACCCCAGTATGACCTGCACCGCTGGCATATCCAAAGAGTGTGACCATGCAGAGTCCATCTTGAAGAATTGTGATTACAAGTGAGTAACCTTCCTTTAGAGATTCTGAGTCCTCAGGAAACGTTGCAAGGAATTTATTGTCCGTTACGGGTGGGTGACTTTTGATGGAATCTGGGGTGGATAGCATGAGAGCAAACACCACATTAGAACTTCCATAGAACCCTAAGAAGATGGTGAGTAAGTGACAGGATACGGCAACATCTTAGGGCTTGTCTGCCTGTGGGGAAAAGCCCATAATAGCTAGTACAGAACAGCTATTCTGCACTAACTTCCCATATGGACCCTCTTACTCCTCACTAACAATTCCTTGGTTGATATAGGTTTATCTACTTTGGAACTGGATTAATCTAAGCCCCACAAAGGCACTCTTAGTGCAGAGTAAAAGTGTACACATGGGGAGCAGAATAGCTATTGCACTTTAAATTCACATCCTTGCTATTTTGCACTGACTTCCCCATGAATTCCCTGTATAGACAGGCCCGCAGCTGCTGTCGCACAATAGAACTACAGAGCAAGTTCAGCATTTAATTGCATACCCAGTAACATCCCCAGGACAGATTGCTGGACACTATGTTATTCTCAGCTATACAGGAGATTGGTGATTTGGTTTGCCACCCCGAGGAGACAGCACTTGGTTTTCTTTTAGCTTGCAAACGGGGTTATTATCAAAGGCTGAAATTATCTCCAGTGTTCCTGACAACACTGAAAGAAATCCCCTTCTTCTCCCACCCCCTCTCCACTTCTATACAGAAGGCTGGTTCTGATCTCATTTACATTGATGGAACTCTATTGACTTCAGGGGAGTTCCTCCTGATTTCCCTAATGTGAGACCAATATCCAGCCCAAGGGATTACCCTCCCCAGTTTCCCAATATTCACATCGCGCACCCCCGTATACACCCAGAAGGAGGAAAAGATACATGCATATCTCATGCCATCACAAATAGCAATGAGAATTCCCTCTGCTTAAAAAATGTTAGGGTTCATTCCAGATATTGACAGTGAAGCGTGTACTAGTGAACACAAGCTTTTTTAGGAAACTTCTCATCCTAAAACACTGCCCCAAAATATCCCTGAGCACTCTGGGAGAGAGCTTGGCTTCATTAAAGTCTGTAGCAAAACTTTCATTGACTTAAAGAAGCCAGGACTTCATCCACTGAGTACAATTCTTCTCCATCTTGATTGGTAGACCACCTTCATTAAGCAACCACTCTTGTCAGGCTCTTGACTGAGTCAGGTTTCACTGTTTTTATAATAGTCACGCATCCCACCTGACCATAATGAGGAGGCAATCATCAGTTTTACTAGTTGTCCACTAAGTAGTTATTTTTGACCCAAGATTCTGTAATTCATGAGATATAAACTAAATTCTAAGCAGAGGAAGGCCTCAGAGCAAATAACCTGAATGTCCTTGCCAAGAACAAACACTGAAGTGGTATATACTGTTTTTCTGCTTAAGGACCCAGTCCTGCAAAGTACTGAGTGTCCTGAACTGCCATTGAGGCCAATGGATTTGAAGGTTCTATGCACCTTGGAGAATCAGACCTACACAGCTGAGGATGCTTAGCAGTGCACAAGAGGTGCTCATCCTGTGCTGTATTGGGCGCTAAGAGAGACTGTAAATAACAGGACTTAATCAAAATAGAGAACCAAAATGAAATTGCTAACAGATCAATGTTAACTATTTAAATAGCAGCCTTATTGGTTGCTGTCTATCTAAAACTTACACGTTCTTTGTAGTAGTCTCTTATTTTATTTATCATCATCAGATCCTTATTTGGTTTAATGTACCAAGTATTTAGTGTGTGTAAATATGATTTTTATTATAAAAATTATATATGTGTGTGTAATTATTCATATTCTTCATATTACCATAGCACCTACTCCTAAGCTGTTCGAGCCTTTGTTGCTATTTTGAGCTAACACACCTCAATGAAATAAACTTAAAAGTTCCGTGGCATTGAAGCCACTTGGCGCCTCATTGACATGTGAGAAGCACCACCCACCCATATACCCACACACCAGCTTGGCACTGTATGCCATGTGCATCAAACAGCGTCCTCATGTCTGCCTCCTGCAGGGAAAATAAGCACATAATTTAGTATGGCAACATCACCCAAATATTAAACCAGGTTAAATGTGGAAAAGGAGCAAGGAGCTATGAAAGAAAAACAAGTGTATAAAAAAAGCCTTCCCTCACTCCAAAAGGATTGCGGTAATTTATCAGTCAAAATCTGGAAAAATTGACTTCAATGTTTCCTTTGAATCCATCTTTTAAAAACTGCATTTATTTTACAGGCTTTCATCTTTTGATCAAATGTCATCGCCTATTATATAAATAGGGTATTAAATACCAAAAAAAAAAAATCCTACTTTTAAATAACGACCAGGGTCTGTCATCAACTGACAAGAGCTCAGAAATGAAAAGATAACCCTGACACTTCATCCTTAATTCATGTTGTGGGGAAAAGAGGCACGTTGACACAAATAAAAGCTGGAGTGTCAACCTTATCTTTCAGTGTCCTGACTTTTCGTTCCTGACTTGATATTCTTTAAATGTGAAGGTGGTTTGGGTATTTTCTTACTGGTTCATTTGTGGTTTAGATAAAAATGTAGAGGAGAAATAATCATGTTTAACTGCTGCAGAGCTGCTTGAACAGCAATCCTGTAATGTTAACAGAGTTGACGGCATTTGTTTCCCTACTATGTTAACATGTACATAACCCCAAACACATAATTCACAATTATACTTGATATAAGCTGTAATACACAGAGAGAGAGACCAACTACAAGATAAAAATTACCATGTTTACAACCCAAACATGTTTTGTTCCTCTTGCTTTAGAGGACAGAAAAAAACCTGTTTGAGAACCATTTATTAACCTTCATATAGGCCAGGGATGGGCAAACTTTTTGGCCCGAGGGCCACACTGGGGTTCAAAACTGTGCAGAGGGCTGGGTAGGGAAGACTGTGCCTCCCCAAACAGTCTGACCCCGCCCCCTATGTGACCCCTACCCACTTCCCGCCCCCTGACTGCCCTCCTCAGAACCTCTTCAGAACCTCCAACCCCTCCCCATTCCTTGTCCCCTGATCGCCCCCTCCGGAGACCCCCGCACTCTACCTGCCCCCCCCCAGATCCCACCTCCTATCTAGCCCCGCTGCTCTTTGTTCCTTGACTGCCCCCTCCCAAGACCCACCCACTCTAATCACCATCCCCGGGACCCCACCCCCAGTGAAGACTCCCTGCTCTTTGTTCCCTGACTGCCCCCTCGTGGGACCCGCGCACACACCCTAACCACCACCACACTGGGGACCCCACCATCTAAGACCCCCGCTCCCTACTTGCTTACGTGTTCAGCCGGGTGCGGGGCCCCGCGGCTCGCCATACTCAGCCCAGTGCCCCTACCCTGGAGCGCGGGGCCCAGCGGCTCACAGCGCTCAGCCTGGCCCCCAGCACGGAGCATGGGGTGCCGCACTCGCCCCAGCACCCCCGGCGGCCGGGCAGTCCGGGCCAGGAGTGTGGGGCCAATGGCACTGCTCCCCAGCCCGAGCTCGCTGGCCAGATAAAAATGGCCAGCGAGTGACATGTGGCCCACAGGCTGTAGTTTGCCCATCCCTGATATAAACTATAAATGGCTCCTTACCATGTTTTGCAGGTGGTGGTTTTGCATTTTCTGCCCTGATGAGTATTAAAGTGTGTTTGTAGCATAATCATGTTTCAGCCAACCTTATTGTTTGTTGATTATGTCTGTAGTGTGGACAGAACCACAGAGACAGTTGTACTTTATACACATTTCTCTTTTCAGCTGTCTGACAAAGTACTGTGTATTCCAAAGATAGCTTTATATTATTGTCTGGAATAAATAGTTCACAGAAGTAGGAAAAAATATTGTACAAGCCGAGATGCACTGTTGTTTTCAAAAAACAACATGGCCTGCGATGTTATTAGCAGAGTTTAATGAAGCCCAGCTTTGTCATCACAATGTGCATTTTTCCCCACCCAACCCAGCATGCTCAGTGTCTGCTGTTTTGCGTGAGCGTGGGTTTTGGCATAGGCAGTAGCTACTGTTCTCAGGCCATTGTTAGTATAATTTGTGAAAAAGTGATTGTAATTGTTTTAGTGAAATACACACCACAAAATCCTCCCATAAAACTCTGACTTCAAGAAACTCCAGATCCTCAAAGGAATTTAGGCAACTAACTTGTGTTGATTGACGACCTAAATTCTTTTGAGGATCTGGGCCTAAGACAGTTCTGAATATGGGACTTAAGCTCCTAAATCACTTAGACATTTTTGAAAATGTTTCTCTTCGGCTTATTTGAAACTTTTAATCAAAATTAAGAAATGCAAACGTTAAGATTGTCCCAGCACTATTAGCTCAGCTATGTTGCATGTGTGTAGTATTAACCAGAGAAACTGAAATGGTAAACTGGGCAGCATTATATGTTATGTATATAAAATGTTGAATGACTTACTCACTCCATTTTCCATTTTAATGCAGCATTTTGAGTTGGCATAAAATGCCTTTTATAATGTTGATTAATTTTGTTAGAATTCCATATTGTTTCATAATTTTCCACATTGTTTCTCTATTTATGCTATCAAATGCCTTTTGCAAGTCCACAAAATTGATGGCAAGACTGCCTTGGAATTCAACTCTGGTCACAATAATCTGTCTCAGGGTGAAAATAGGGTCTGTACAGATCTCCCTTGTCTAAATCCCGATTGTTGTTCACATAGAATGGTATCCATCTTTCCTTTCATTCTGTTGAGAAGGACTGCTGCTAATACTTTTCCTGTGACATATGGAAGTGTTTGATCACCTTTGTTTAGATCACCTTTCTTTGGTAACTTGATTATGATACCGAGGGTCCATTCTTCTGGCACTTTCTCCTCCATCCATATTTTGTTGCACAAATGTCTGAGAATAATATTGGGAATAACATATAGAAATAGGAAGACGAATGAAGAAGTCAGAAAAATTTCTGGACAAGGCACCTTCTCACAGATAATCTACAAAAGAAGAGTTCAGTGGCTGGGACATGTGCTGAGAATGGAAAAAGAACATTTACTAAATACCGCTCTTGAATGGAAGCCAGAAAACACAAGGAGAAAGAGAGGAAGACCGCGAATAACATGGAAATGAGCAGTTCTGAATGATATCAAGCACCTCAGCATGAAATGGGAAGATTTGGAGAGAAGGGCAGTTGACAGGCAAGGATGGCAAATGTGGGTAGCCCAATGTGCAGCAAAGCATGGGATGGACTAAGGTCTAGTAATATAAAATGTATTTTGTGCCATTAAGCTTATTGTATGGGCAACAGGGCCAAGTTAAAATTGCTATTGGAATTTTAACTTTTGCAGTTTCTTACATACAGTGAGTTTAACTGTTCAGCCATAATGCTGGATTAATGCAACTGTTTGCACAGAATACGTACATATAGTCTCCTCTTTGGAAAAGTACATATAATTCCAGTTGACAGTAATGGGAATTCTGTGCATTCAAAGAGAATAAATCTCTTACAGCCAAATTCTGCCCTTGGATACATGCACATAGCTGACTACAATATATGTGGACTATGGGCATATTATTTCTGATTTGTGTTTTCAAGCATGGTTAGCCTACATTTCTGCAGAACTCAGAAAAATTGCTTTGGAACAATGAAGATGGTTTCTTGACATGATGCCTGAACATTTGTGCTTGTACTCGATATAATCTGTTAAAAAATCCAATATACTGTGACATAAAATCAAACTAAAGCATAAAGTGAGAAGCTAAATGAGCAAAAACCATCCTGCCTTCCTTTCCATGAGGTGTTACAATGGTAAGTAATGGCATTTTGTCACCTTTAGGTCATAATTCAGAAAGGGATTGGCTCACTTCCTCAGCCTGCAGCCTCCAGTGCCCCAAAAGAGCACATACCACAACCCAGGAGTGGGCGTGGGAGGTGAGGAGGTGTTAGGATGACCAAATAACAAGTGTCAAAAACCAGGGCACTTTTTTGGGGGTGGGGCTGGGAATATAGTTGCCTATATCACACAAAGCTTCTCATACTACGAAAGTGCCGATAATATCGAGACACCTGGTCTCCCTAGGAGGTGCGTGAAGATGGCTAGTCACCTTCGTGCTCTCCTGATCTCCCTGTGCCTGTGATGCACTGGGACAGTCTCTGGTATTAGCTTGACTTCTGCTGGGTATCAACAGCAGCCAGGGATTGGTGAAGCAGAGGGATGTTCCAGCCACACTCCCTACCCAGGCTACTGCCACTACTCCAGCTGTAGTGGGGGTGGTATAGAAGTTGCTATGCCGACTCAGTGCCACTGAGAGACCCTCCTGCAACCAGCTACTCCAACTTCAGGGCTTTTTTGCACCCTTATATCTGGTATTCACAAGGAAAAACAGTGGCTTGTCTTCCAACCAGTGAATATGCAGAAGGTAATTAAAACCAATTAAGCTGTCCGTGTTACCTTTGGGACCTGCAATCATTATGATCATTCTGCCCGTCAAATAACTCAATGAATAGCACTGGCGGGCAGGAAGGAATTAAATTTTGGTGCCCTTTCTCCCCCTGTACCTGCAGCTGAGCCAAAGGCCCACAGTGGAAGAGCTGCGTGAGAAAAAGATCCTCATCCGCTTCAGTGATTACGTGGAAGTGGCAGATGCTCAGGACTATGACAGGAGGGCGGACAAGCCCTGGACGCGACTCTCAGCCGCCGACAAAGTAAGCCCAGTGAGCTTAGGATGGGGTAACAGTTGTGTATTGATCCATAATGCTGATGTGACACAATACTGAAGACAAAGGCCTAACCTCAATTCATTCTCCTTCCAAAGGTGTCCAAGGGAATAAACTAGACTGGTGTAATCTGTTTTATATTGGCATATAACTGCATTAACACTAGAGGGATTGTAGTGCTTTATCTATACCAGGATAATTAAAATAGTAAGACTTTTGTATGTAGACAAAAGGCCGAAGAGTGGCTGGCTGGAAGGTAGAGGGTGAAATGCCTTTTGGAGAGTACTGACCATCCAGGGTTGCAGGGCTGTGTTGAACTCCAAGCTGATGAGTCTTCTGTTCCTTTTCTGCTTGTGTTAATTTATTTTGTTTTCTTATTGTAAACTTTGAGCCTCATTTTCCAGTCCCAGTAAACCAGGACTAATTCCAGTGAAATCAATGGAGTTACCCTGGTGTAAAATCAGCATTAGAGGGGAATGAGGCCCTGTGAGGACGAGACCTTGCTGACTTCCCTTATATTTTGTGTGCGTGTGTTGGTTGATTGTGCTGAGTGATTCTACCAGGTTATGGGTGGAGAGCTCCTACAAGCAAGTTTGCGCAGGATACCGGGAGACAGAATTAATGAACCAGTACTGCAGTGGCACTCACCAAAGCTGTAGTCACATAGTTAATTAATCCTTGAGTGCAAAATGTCAATGGATAAAATTGTCAAAAGCACCTGCCCAATAGAAAGCCATTGGGTCTCAGTTGCTTTTTGAAAATTTTACCCAGTATCTTTATCTTAAGACAGGAGTGATAGAACATGATTTTGGATCACTTGGTAATTGCCCTGTTCTGTTCATTCCCTTTGAAGCATCTGCACTGACCACTGTCAAAGACCAGATACTGGGGTAGATGAACCATTGATCTGACCCAGTATGGCCATTCTTATGTTCTTCCCTGCTCCCCAAAGGTTTTTAATCACCTAATTATTGTCTTATGTGCCATATATATTGAGAAAAGCAGTTCTCTGTATCAAGTGCATCTTCTTTGGAATGTTAGTGGAGTTTGGCACATCAATTATTCCTGTATTCTACCACCACATTGAGTCTGTGGTGGGAACTAGCAGCAAAGGGATTAATGCCTTGACATTATATAAATCACACTGAGGTTGCAGAAGGAAGGTGGACTCTATTCACACTTCAGGCTGTTTCCATTGGACCCTTATTTATGGTGTATGCTGAAGGCCAGTCTGTATCACTGAGTTCTTGCGGTCACTGATCAAGACCTCCAGCAAAATAGAAGAAACAAGGCTTGATACTCCTTCTGCATGTATAAGGGAGCAAAAAAAGTGCACCAATCTATTTTCCCTTTTGAGATCAGGTCCTATGGAAAATATCCTGATTGCTGGCATCTGCAATGCCTGCTTTTCCGCATCACCATTTGCACCGTTTAAATAAAAAATAGAAAAACAAATTGACACCAGCTCTGACAAAACCAAAACTCCCCTATTGAAGATTATTCCCCTCCACCGCTACTATTCAGTAACACTCTGTCTTCACAGGCCTGGGTGAAGATTTATTGCAAAAATATATTTTTCTAATGGATTTTCTGTTTGCCAAGTTAATCTTCTTCATGTTCTGGATGTGCAGAACTGTGCTCAGTCTGACATCGCTTTTACCAATTGTAATGGTCTGAGGAATAAAAAGGGCACATTAAAATCTCCCCAAGAGATCAGGAGTGCATGAGGTAATAGATGGGAGTCAGCCGCTTGTGTGGCCCTTCACAGTCACTTAAGCAGCAAATCCATCTGCTGAAGGCAGGCCCTTGAGCGGCTGCATAAACAGTCAGTCTTTTCAGTGAGAGATAAGGCACAGCCTGACAGCCATTTCCAAAGTAAATAAAACACCAAAGCTGTAGCTGACGAGACAAAGGGCCCAAAGAGCCCCTGCAGAGTCAGGTTTAGGGCTCATCTAGATCAGAGGCAGTGCTAGCCCATTGGGGCCCTGAGCAGGAATATTCTGAAGTCCCCTTTAAGCTGCTCGGGGCCCTAAGCAATTGTTAGGCTGTGTCTACACCGCGCACCTTACAACGGCATGGCTGTGCCTCTGCGTCTGCGCCGTTGTCGTGTGTGCAGTGTAGCCGCTTTTTGTCGCCAGGAGAGAGCTCTCCCAGTGACGAAATAAAACCACCTCCAACGAGGGGCCATAGCATCATTGCTGGAAGCACAGCTCCTGCTGACAAAGCGCTGTCCACACTGGCACTTTCCCTCCTGAAAATGTTTGTCATTTAGGGGGGTGGGTTTTTTCACACCCCTGAGGGACAAAAGTTAAACTAATGAAAGTGCCGGTGTAGACATAGCCTTAGTCTGCGTATGCCTAGCATCGGCTCTGGTCTAGATGAAGGCAGTTTGCTCTTGGTTAAATCACACTGGCACATATCCTGTTTTGCATTGATGTAATTTATCTGTATTAAGGGGTATTACCAGTGCAGACTTCCTTAGACATAGCTGCTACTTCCATGAGTAGCGCTTACCAGTGGACTACTCACATGAGTAAAAGGTTTCATAATCAGGCTGTAAGGTTGAAGCATGAACTGATAGAACCAACGGGGGAAAAAAAGGCAAAGTTAAAGGGTTTTCGATCTTGGGCTAAACCATCAACAGTGAGACTGCTCGGAGAATAGACATTCTTCAAACTGGGCCCCCGGGCAGGATTGAGACTCTAGTGATTTGGGTGAAATACTATCCAGTTACTCTAGCTATTTTTGGATTTGGTGCTGTTTCTGTTGCTTAGTGCCATCTCCTGCTAGGAGTTGTTTTTGCAGAAAGAATATTGTTTTAAATAAATCATGAAGCAATCCAAACTGTAAGATGTGTTAGGCTCCAGGATCGTCAAGCCTCATTGAAAATCAGTGGGACTTAGGAGCATTTGAAAATATTTCCCTGTGCCACAGTTGCCCATGTCTTTAGCACTTCTGCACTGGAAACTGCTGTGTGCTCTACATAGGTTCAGCCTTGTAGATCACTCTGAATTTTCTGCTAGTGCAGAATGCAGCTGACTGCCTGTTAAGCAAAACAAGCCAACGGGAGCAGCTGACATGACACTCATGCTTTTTGCCCTGCACTGGCTTCCAGTCTGCTGTGGATGCTGCCATTCAGGGTGCTGGCATCTCTTACTTCTTACTCATATGCCCTGCTGCAGCAGTTCTGTTTGACTGGAATGGTCTTGCTGTATCTCCCAGAGGTTTTCTCAATAGGGATAGGCAACAGGGCATTCTGTGTGAAGGGCACCTCAGCTCTAGTACTCTCTCCCTTAAGTCCGGTATAGTACAAGATTGTCAGCCATTCATCTCTTCCATTTGGCTGCTTGTTAATTTTGCTTTTTCAGCCTATATGTACACCCATTTGGGGCTATTTATTTGAGGGACCAGAACTAGAACTTATGTCACCATTGTTTACAAATAACTTCCCCTTTTCATAGATGCAGCTCACTGACACATTCTTCTGCTCTTGGCTTCATGTGATTTTTGGATCTGGTTTCTCTCTTTTTTTAAAGAAATATTTTAAAGAGCCTTGTATATGGTTTCTCCTCTACCTACGAGAACATTGTTTATGGCTTCTTTCGTGTTTGTTAAGCAAATCTGCCATTCTGAACAAAAAGTGAGCTTATTTTGATCTCTTTCATTTGCATATTTACTGATTTTTTTTTCTCATTTGCAGGCAGCCATTCGAAAAGAGCTCAATGAATTTAAAAGCTCTGAAATGGAAGTTCATGAATTAAGCAGGCATCTAACAAGGTTGGATGAGACTTTTCTGTTTGTTTGTTTTTCAGATTAACAATGAATAGTGCTGATTTCCAAAACATAGAGGCGTCCTCTTTCCCAAACACGTACACACCAAATACATATCCACACATAAACAGCATTCATAATCAAGTCCCCACTCAAGACATATGCCCGTCAAGATTACAGGCTTGTATGCAGTTGTGTTTCATCTCTCTCACAGTATTTAGTCTCTTTTCTTATTTTGCTTGTTTAGCAGGCTGGGCATTTTGCATTTCACTTGTTCTGGTATCTAAAATAAATGGTGTTGGTGTCAGGAAGGAAGAGGAAATCAGGTTATAACAGCATTTCCTGTTGCAGAGCTCATACATTATAGGATGCTAATGCACTGCAATGTGAACACCAGTCATATAGAATGCTCAAGTTATTCTGTTATTAATCCCTGTGTTTCAGTTCTTTCCACATGCAATTTTGGAGGAAATATCAAACTCCGTATTATAACTGGCACCCGTTCATATCCTTGTAGGCAGTGTGGGCAGAAAAGCCCAGGACTGAATGAGCCAGGAGCCTGAACTGACACACTTATCCATAATAATTCAGGGTTGAGGCACATTGGTGGATTGGGAAGCTTGTCTTACCATTCTCCATGCTGCTTCCATTCTGCAATGTTCAGAGGTGTCAAGGCCCTGGAATTCCAGCTAAAGTCAGTTGGAGCTGCAGTGCTCAGCACCCTTGAAAATCAGGCTCTCTGAGGTTAGTAAAGTCACACACTAAGTTAACTTACATTGATTTTTCGTGGGTTTTTTTTTTCCAAACAACTACTGTAGGAATTTATTTCAAGAAAGAGAAGTCTCATGCAAATCTCTTTCAATTAGTACTTTAGGAATGCCCTGGAAAAGCATAAGGCTGAATTGATTTTGCATCCTGTGGATCTTTATTTACATTTATATACATTAAAATTGTGTTAAAATTGTTGCATATTTTAAGCACACATTCATTTGCAGAAATGATCCACCAGCTAGCACCACATTAACTGTCATATTTAAAGATGTGGAAAAAGGAGTCAAATAATAACAAATAAGAATGTACATGTATGTTGTCTGGCTCTGCCAGAAGACATTTGACATGGGTTTCATCAGGCCGCAACGTTACTATTACATGTCCGAGACTACCTGGTAAATAACAGTGTACAATGCAGGTAATGTTTATTCTGTAATGACCCGGGGGGCTTTTACCAGCTCCCCCTCTTCTTCCCTCCAGGTCCTTCCAGCAAATCCATTGCCGGCACCTTACCATTCACCACCACCCCTCCCATTCATCCCTTTAATGGACGCTTCTTTTTAAGTCCTTTTCCAAGCCGTGTATCTGGTCACGGTATACCTTCCAGGACCTGCACTGGACAGCCGCCCTATACTTGAACAATGAGTTGTGACATATGGCCCGTCATGCTGCGCATGAACAGAGCTCTTCCTGAAACCCGCTGTGGGGAAGGTGGAAATAACCCCACCTGCACCCAAGCCAATATAGTGGGGAGGGAAATATTCCTTCCCTGCCCCCCCAGAAAAGGAGCCGCTAGTGTAATGCTCACCACAGCTGTTGACCAAACCTGGTATTTTACCACCTGAAAGGGAGGCAGAGTGGGTCCTGCTTCAGCCTTGGTCCCTGTAAAAAGGAAGGCTTCAGGGTCTCAGCTGCCCTTTGAAACCCTGCATTCCCAGGGGACGAGTCAGCAACCACACTGACCCCATCAGCTAGAAAGCACAGTTCCCTTCACTCAGCCGGCTGGCCAGCCAGCCAAACTCCTCCCAGTTTAAAGGTGCAGGTTGTTCATTTGCAAGAGACAAGCAGCTGCCTTTGAATCATGAGATCTTAGATCAGTTCCAGTTTAGAACTCGCACACAATGGTCCATAATCATCTCTGACCTAATTGTCTGACCTCTCAATGGACTTACACTAGGGTTGAGTTTGTCCTGCTAAATTCAGCCTCCAATGTGAGAGAACTATAACTGGTTATGGTTCTAACAGGTGCTAAGAGCTCTCAGTTTCCATTGAGTGCTCAACAAGTCACACCATCAGGCATTAAGTTGAGAAGCATGTGGCTTGATCTACACCTAAAACTTAGGTTCACCTGGGTACATTACACAGGTTTGTAAAAATTTCTAACCCTCAGTGTAGACACAGCTAGGTCAGCAGAAGGATTCTACTATCCAGCTACTGTTTCTTGAGGGGTTGGATTTACTACAGCGGTGGAAAAACCCCATTCATCACTGTAGTAAGTGTTTACGCTACAGAATTACAATGGCACAGCGGCAGTGCACTGTAGCGCTGCGAAACGTAGCAATTTTAGTTTGTAGGGGTGTCTGCGTGAGCCTTCTTTCAGTTTGGCTGATGTGGGTTTGCAGCAAGAATTTTGCTTTATTTCCAAATCTCGAGGAGACCATTCATTTGCAATCTCTTGAATTTGGTCTGATTTCCCTTTGAATGCATAAGCTGGTTCTGATTCATTCAAATCTGGCCTTGGGCTCACTGAAAGCTAAACCCAGCATACCTGAACCTGGAGAAAGGTTCATCTAAAGTTCAACAGGGTTGTTGGAGCGGTTTGTCTAACCAAAAAATATCCACATAAATGAAACATACTTACATGAAAGCGAGTAATTCTCTTAAACTTAGATAAGTCACCATTATAAAATCATTTGCAGGGTAATGATCTGTTTTTGTCATTAGGATAATGACATGTATGCTGGGTAAAAGATATGAGTTTTGCTCTTCTAGAGGGACAGATACTTTAGTTGATGATAGAATCAAAGGCCAGTATTTACAAAAAACAAACATACATAACTTGAAACAAACGCCTTTGGACACATTGCAGAGAAGCTGCAAATTTAACTTCAAATGTCTCTTTAAACTTAAACATTAACGAATAACAATTAAGGCTGCGAGTTTGTCATGGAACTCACAGATTTTGTGACTTTACGGGACTTTGTGACTTCTGCAGTGGCCGGTGTGGCTGGCCCAGGGACTGCCCAAGCTGCTCAGGCAGCCCCGGAGTCAGCCGCAGCAGCCACTGCTAAGGCAGTCTCAGGCCACCGTGCCCCCAGCAGCAGCAGGAGTTTGTGTGCTGGAGGGGGCTCAGGGCTGGGGGTTGGAGCACAGGCAGGGGCGAGGACTCTGAGTGGCACTTACCTCAGTGCAGAAGGCTCTGCATGCCACCTCTGCCTGCGGACACCGCCCACAACTCCCATTGGCCATGGTTCCCAACCAGTTGGAGCTGCGGAGCTGGCACTCAAGGCAGAGGTAATGCATAGAGCTGCCTGGCCACCCCTCTGCCTAGGAGCTGAGGGATGAGGATGTTGATGCTTCCAGGGAGGCACGAAGCCAGACAGGGAGCCTGCCAGCCCTTCCAACTGTCCCTCACCCCAGCACCAGCAGTGGTCCCAGGCTACCTGACCCCAGCACCACTGATCCGTTCCCACCTCCAAGATTTAGTCAGGAGTATATAGTACAAGTCATGGACAGATCACGGGCCGTGAATTTTTGTTGTTGCCTGTGACCTGTCCATGACTTTTACTAAAAATACTTGTGACCAGAATATAGCCTTAATAATACTTTGAGTTTATATCAAGCCTATTATTTGAAGATCTGAGGACTTGCCTGTGCAAGAAAATTTTTCTGGAGTAAGGTACGCCATGAATTTAAAGCAGAATAGCTATTTTGGAATAACTGTGTGTCGACACTCTTATTCTGGAATAAGAGTGTCCACAATGAGGAGTTGTTCTGCAATAATTGGTGTGTAAACAGGTCCTAAAGTTCTGATCCAAAAACGCTAATTGACTTCAGTGAGCTTTGGATCAGGCCCTGAAAGCCTTATAACAACTCAGTGAGTTTGGTAAGTGTTAATGTTTCTAACCCCATTTTTTCAGATGGATAAACTGAGGAACTGGGAAGCTTAAATGACTTTTCCAAGGTCACATAGTGAGTCAGTAGCTGAGCTGAAAACAGAGCCCAGGAATCCTGGTGTCCAATGCCATTGGCCTAAACCATTAAATAATGTCACCTCTTTGATGACATATAAGACGTATGTGAAAACAAGCTTGTTGCAAAGTACTGAATTTTTCATTCATCTTTTCTCTTTTAGGTTTCATAGACCGTAGCAGTTCAATTCTACTTGACTACCGTGCCATCTTTAAAACCTAACTAAAAAGAACTGTAAGTGCTGGTATTATTCACTTCCTGTTACGTACAATGTAAATCTTCTGAACTGCCTTTTTAAAATCATTAAATTAAAGAAATAAATAAATGAAAATGCGGGGGGGAAGCAAAATGGAAATTGTACTTATGTGTGAAGGGTACTGACTGCTACATCATCAGACCTGCTGGCACAAGCTTCGATCATAGAAAATACCCCTGGTGGGAATCATACCAAGAGCTGGCATCTATATTTATGACTTCCTGGCATGTGGATTCACCATATTTGTCCAAGCCCAGCTGGAAATGCATCCATTCTGTCTTCAGTCACCCCTCATCCTTGCAAGCATCTGTCACCTGACCCCTAAGAAAGCCGAGGCACTTGGTGGTGTTCTGGAAATGACTGTGCTGGGTGAAGTCTCCAAGAGGCCTGCAGCCCCATTAAAGCACGTTTAGTCCAAACACTTCTTTCGGTTTAGGAGCACCTTAGAAGGACAATGAGGGAGGAGAACTACTCTCAGGACCTGCCCACTTTCCGAGTACAAAGCAATTCACTTTCCATGGAAGAGTTTGTGACTGGTTGATCACCATCATTTTGGTTCACAAGAACAAAACAGCATTCCTTACTGAAGGGTGGTTTCACTCCATCAACTTTTTGTTTTCCAAACCTAATTATGACTCCACAAATGTTAAGTAACACTAATATTGGTAAATAACAAGCAAAAGGCACTGCCTTGGGCTTGTGTAATCATTTATACCTGTGCCTAGTGATCGTAAAAGCGTGCAGAACACAATCAAATCAGAATCGCTGGGTTTTCCCTCCAGTTCACACAGGTGTAAGGCAGCAGCGAATGGTGTCCAAGTCTGGATTCCAATAAGGTATCCATGGGATATGTATTATTCTGGAGGTATGAGATGTTTAAAGGGCAGATTGGGCATGTGAGGGCCTGCACTTCAATCATATTGAAAATAATCTTTTCTCAGTTCTGATGTAGCAAAACGTGGGCCTGGTGTAACAAAATATACCATTGTATTGTTATGGATGGCTCAGAATTGGCTGCAATATTTACAACAAAGACAATAGGCAAAATTCCAGCGGCTTTTTTATATTGGCATGCTTTTAACTGTTAAAATGGTCACTTACAGCTCGGTACTGCAAGGAGGTGTTCACTCTAGCCCTGACCCAGCAAAGCACTTAAGCATGTGCTTAACTTTAATTAAACATGGGAGTTGCCACTTTGAAACCAATGAGATTATTCAGATGCTTAATTAAAGTCAAGCATATGCTGAAGTGCTTTGCTGGGTCAGGACCAGGGGAATCAGCCCCTTGCAGCATCCAGCCCTGACACAGTATAAACCAAACAAGTTGTGAACAAATGTCTGAGATTCCATCCCTTATGAGAAAATACACTGCTGCACTCTATATAAATGGGCCAAAAGGCTGAAGTAACATTACTGTAAGTTGCAGTGCTCTGGATCATGACTGTGGAATAATATCAAATGTTGTTTTGCCTTTGAAAGTCTGTGCGGGGTGGCCTGTGTTTTCTATGACAACTGTATCCTTTGCAAGAGTTTGCATACATGCACAACCACTCACCCATCCTCCCATTCTTCCCTGGAGTGCCCTGGGAATCCAGTACCCACCCCGTCCACCGATTTCAAATTAGCATCAGACTGAGGTTGCTTTCACAGGTGTATATTGTGTGTCCAGTTATGTGCAGAGCACACTCAGCTCCTTTCCAGCCTGTTTCTCATCCCACTTGCCCTGGTGTAAATCAGCAGCAATCCCATGTAACTCAGTGAAGTTACATTAGTATAAAGCCTATGTCAGTGACATCAGAATGATGCCTATTGATTTCATTAAGGGGCTGAGGGTGGCCATCCCCTGCCAGGGTTAGGCTGTATCTGAGAAGAGTGGAAGTGGAAGTCACCCATGTGACTTATGAGTGAGTATCTGGGGAATAGTGAACGTCCGTTCTAGGATGGAGAGCATTAAAAAGAAAGCAAAGAGCACCTCAGCCATTCCCACAGGAGGCAAAGCACTGACTGTTGCCCTTTTGCCTCATTTCTATTTGAGGTAATAGATCTTTGAAGTTATTACCTAGCACTGTTTAGTGGTTTCACGATAGCCTAAAAATAAAGGTGACTCCTGCATCCTCCTCATACGCACAGGATAGACTTACCTGGACTTGTCAAAAGAAAATAATCATCCCAATGCACTCTGGGAGAAGAAGATTTGTCTTAGGCAGAGACAGTCCTGCTTTCTGTATACATATGATCTGCCAGTGACCAGTTCTAATTGACTTGATGGCCGGACATTGGAGATTAAAGTTAGTGGGGAAGTATCATGCAGTTCCTCAGCCAAGAGTTCACTAGCGGCAAGAACCTGATGTTCAGTGTTATCAGCCCAGTGCAGGAACAGCAGAGCAAGTATCCACCTAGCACGTATTGCTGCAGGGTTTTCCCCCTGACATCACAGGTGTGCATATTATTAAATTCACTCTCACACACGGCTTGAAAGAAGAAAACCAAAGTCTTGGTATTTGGGTGTGCACGTTGCGTTATGAAATGGCCTGGAGACATGGCTGCTGCAAACAGCTGCAAGCCCCGGGATTCAGAACGTGACCTCCCACAGCTGCCCACAGGTCCTGGCTTCTCTGCCTGGTCGTCTGAGGCTGAGTCAGACGGGAGGGCTGAGGGAGCCGTAGCGACAGAAATCAGAGTATTCAGAACTTGTGTGTGAGTGGGCGACACTGAGGGAGGGGTGGATTTGGGTTTCTTGTTAAACAGGAGGAATGAGAGGCTGAGATAAGGGGATAGGCATCAAGCTGTTGCTATCACTGCAGACCTCCCGGGCAACACTAGCCACTGGTGGAGGAGCACACACAGGAAATGCCACTGTAGCAATACAACCTGTCCCTGGTGTGTCAGGGCCATGCTGCAACCCCTAGTACACCTGCAGGCCAGGCAGCTGGACAGAATTGGCCTCGCTCAATGGTTTTCTAGTATACAGTAGAGTCCTGGCTGTGGGTGGTCACGATATCATAGACTATCACGTGGCTGGAGATAAGGAATAAAGCCAGATCCCACTGAACTCCCAGGAAGTTTTTTCAGGATTTGCTCTGCACTGAGGCAAGCTGTGGAAGGCGCTTGAGGTATTATTCCATTTGCCAGATACCGCAGTTCCGCTCTGATCTGAAACAGTATTCAGTGGAGCTGCCCATAGTTCTCATGAGCTGCCCCTATGGCACTTTTGTGGAGGAATCCAGGTGAAATGCTCCACATAGCAGCATCGATCCATGCTACACAACTGGCATTTCTTCTCCCCCTGAGCCAAGGATGTTTGGGTGTTTAACAGGAGTTACGTAGTGACAAGACTTCTTCCTGAAAGGTGACTTGTTGGTAACTGAACATTGCACTGTGCGCTCAGTTTACTCACATAATTCCGATTGACATGCATGGAATTTTAAGAGCAAAATGAGGCAGACTTTTTTAAAAAAATGTGTTTTCTGCAGAAGTGCAAATGTTTTTCCCATCAAATACTCTGCTACAGCTCTGTCCACTATGTTACTGTACTTGGGATTCCATCTGGAACAAGGAGAGAGCTTTAAAACAAAAAAAACAAAAAAAAACAAAAAAAATTGGCCAAGTAGAGCTAATAATAAAGCAGATAATTTTTCTACTGAACATTCAGTTAGCAGCAATGAGTTTCATTTGTATGAGAAGGATTTATAATCCTAATAGCTCACAATTCACTTTAACTAGTTTAAAGAAACAAAAATAGGTTGTTGAGAGCAAAATTTTCATCTACTTATCACTGATTGCTAAAAACTACGTAGAGGAAAAAATGCCAGTGGTGAAAAACAAAGTATCTCAGTAATAATCTAATGAATCTATGGTGTTAAAACTTACAAGGTGCAATGCAACACCTAGAACTTAAGGAAACGTTAGTGGAAAATTGATGCGGAAAAAACAAGGACTTGTGGTAAAAATAATCATTAAATTTCAAAATGTTTTGCTTACTTTGAGAAAGTGACACAAACTACTGAGACGTAATGGTGATGTCTATTCCTCCACCTCTAGGCCATAAATAGTGTAGAATAGAGCTGAGTGAACTATTCATAGTGAACAATGTACTGTGCATTATCCATTTCAGATTTGAGTAGGTTTCAGGGTATAAACTCTTTGGGGCAAGGCGATACCATCTTTATGCATCTGGTGCCTACGACGCACTACCAGGAAAAACGGAGAATAATAATAATAGTCTTCTATTTTTGCTAATTTATTTATTTGTAGTTGTTCAACTAACCCTTGAAAGGTTTAAATCTCTGGGTTACATGCAAGCACTTCACTTTGTCATTGATTATTCTCTCTTCATCAGGTGTGATTGGTCACCTGAATAACATGTTACTGCTTCTGCATGCTGACTGCACAGCTGAAACTTTATAAACAGGAGGAGAGCACGTCCAAAAATGACCAGCAAACACTTTCATTCACACATAGATACCCAGGCTCACACGCAAATAGGGTCACAACACGCAGAACATCCATTCGCCAATGTTCCTGCAGATAAACCCCCTTTGTACAATTATCCATGGAAGAAAAGGATGAAAACTTGGCCAGCAGAAATGGTTACAAATGATCTTTCCCACTGCTCACCCAGCTCTAATTCAGTATCACTTCTATAAAAACAAAATACATGAAGGGTACATTAACTGCTTTTCCATTTGCATTTTCCAGCTGATATCCAAGTGTATGTACATACTTTGTCTTTGTATAGGAGTGAATATGGTGACTGTCAATCCTGTGCTCTGCCGGTATTGTAATTTAACAGATTATGACTGTAAGAAAACAGTGTAAATAACTAGAAGAAAAAGTAAACTGGATCTCTATGTCCTAGATTTTGTACATACTGAAACTGCATGGTATTTAAATTATTGGTTGTCTCTGATGTATGCAGTTTCTTTAAAAAAAAAACATTTTAAAAAAACCTTTCCTAGTCTTGTGTATTTTATTCACCTCCTATTATATTCTTTGCCAGATATTGCCCTCTCCCCACCTCCCAAAAAAGTACTTTAAGATACCAGCCCTGCTAGGCGGTTGTAAGCACTCAGCACCTCATAGTGTCAGGCCTGCAAGGGAAGAATGAATGTGACCAGGATGACAGATACTCAGCTGGTGTAAACTGCCATGGCACTTCTGACTTGAGTGGAGCTATGCCAGTTTACAGCAGCTGAGGATCTAGTCCGCCGTTTCTGGGAAGGTTCAGCAAAGACGACCGAGGGAGATTGGCTGTTCATTCTGCAGCTACCATTGTCCCAAACACAAACCTAGTAACCACTGGTCTTCACTGCAGAAAAATCCCACTCAGCATGTGGATTTCATGTTTTTTGCTTTCCTTCGAGTGCCCGTTGCAGGAGTCACATCTGTAATGGTCTCCCCCTTCTGGAAATCTCACAGGCACAGACGTTTGGTGGCTGCTATTAGAGCAGATTTTGATCAGACAAGCACCGGTAGCAGCTTCTGATCTAAGGCTCATTACAATTTAGCAAAAGCTGTGGGAAGAGAAATGCTCATTCAGGCTCTTGCAAACAAAGGGCTTCTACTCCTCTCTTTTCTCTTCTCCAAGTGCCTTTATTTTATATAAAAACAGGCCTGCACCACATGCGGCCCGCACGGGCTCACTGAGCAGCCCGCGGCCAGTGAGTAGGGGTGGGGCAAGCCAAGCGGTGGGGTGGGGGGAAGCGGATGGGGGCAGGGTGAGGGCAGGTCTTTTCGGCCCGCAGCTGGGTTTTTTGCAGTAATATGGCCCTCGCTGCTTTCCGAGTTGTGCAGGCCTGATATAAAGGTTGCCAGCTTGACAGCACTGCAGAGTGAAGTTTCCTATCCATGAAGGGAGAACAACTTGACGTGCTGAAGTACCAGCTTTCCCACACTCCACTATTAATATTCTTCTCAACACGTATATTAAGGTAACACCCCCTGCCATGTCCATTCAGTCCTGGGTAATTTGTGATGTGAACTAGCATCCCCTGAGAGCTGGGCTAAAACCATCAGAAGTAAAATCCACAAAGGTATTTAGGGGCTGAACCGCCACTTTGTGCCCCTGAGATTCTTAAAGCCCCTGTTGCTGTTCAGTTGCTGTCTAACCCTCTAGGCACCTAAATGCCCTCTAGTAAAATCCCTTACTCGCCTCAGTTTCCACCGGTGGACATATGCAAAACTGCCTAAGTCCTGATGACACCAAGCTTCTTGGCACTGTAGTGGGATGCCTAAGACCTGGTGGGATTCACGAACTAGCTGTTTCCCTGTCAGTCTTGCCTACAGGGCCTGATCCAGGGGGCATTCTCAGCAGATGCCTCACCAGTACAGAAAAGAGCAAGGGTGACCAGATGAATTTTTGGGCCAGGCTGGCTGGTACGTGTGCTACAATATCCAATAGCTCAGTAGCTGGGACACTCACCTGGGATGTGGGACACTCACCTGGGATGTGGAACACCTGTTTTCAAAGCCCCATGCTGCTGGATTTGGAGCAGGGACTTGAAACTGTGTGTCCTGGGTGCATGCCTTTAACTCCCAGCCTATTGGATATTCTGGGGTGAGGCTCTTTCAGCCTCTCTGTTGGAGTTGTTGCTGGCTTTTGTGAATCCCATTTTTAGGCACCTAATTTAAGGCTGTGAATTCCCCTAGGCAGCAGGACACCTGACAGTTTTAGGCATTGCAATGCATTACTCCCTCTGACAAATTAAACAAGGCCGCTGTAGTAGTGAGCTGCCTCTAATCAACCACAGTCCCCTGTTGGGAGTGGCAGGGGGCTGGGTAGAGAGGTCTCACATGTGGAAGGGAGTGTTTACTGCTGCTTTTTTCTGAGGCTGGCTTAGAGAAAGCTTGGAGTGTGGAGAGTGATAAGTGGTGGAGGAAGGCTAGACTGGAGCCTGGGAGCAGAGTATGGGAGAGAATGATAGACTACTGGAAGTGAAGGTACTAAAGTGGGCAGAAGCTGGGCTTTCTCTCTTTAGAAACTTGTACTTTGGGCTCCTGAAAGGGGAAAAATGTCTTGATTGCACTTGTGAAACCCAGAATGTGCAGCATTTATCGAATCTGTGTCTGAAGAACTGCTGTGTTCTCTGTCTCCTCCCCCTCCCTCATATCTATGGTAGTCAGGTCATCCAGGTCTACCAGGCAATAACCTGTCCTGGTGACAATGCCTTTGTGGATTTTAGTCCCAATGTGCTTCATGTTGGTCTCTGAATAACTCTCAGATGGCAGTAGCATTTGCTCTCTAAAATGCCAGGTGGACTTGGATTGCTCAGGTAGAATAGAGAGTTCGATGTATTTTACCAGTCCCAATTCTGTTCTACCTCCTCTGTGTTGCTGATGGGTTTCAAAGCAGACCAAACATGATAATTCTGCCAGTGTTTTCAAATGCTTACATCTTTAGCAATCCCTTTTTATGATAAAGAAAATGGGGGAAGGGAGAAATCCATTTATTTTGACTAAACAGCAACAAGATACTATGGATTTTTAACTACAGACCCATGAGTTACCACCATTACTGATTTCAGAGAAGTAGCCTTATTAGTCTGTATCCCCAGAAGCAAAGAGTCCTTGTGGCACCTTAGAGACTAACAAATTTTTTGAGGCATGAGCTTTTGTGGGCTAAACCCCACTTCATCAGATGCATGAGTGGAAAATACAGTAGGGAGGTATAAATACACAGCATATGAAAATATGGGAGTTGCCTTACCAAGTTTGGGATCAGTGCTAATGAGCCAATTCAATTAAGGTGGAAGTAGGGTGACCAGCTGACAACAAGGAAATACTGGGACACATGGGGGGAGGAGGGGAGAGAAAGGGGAAGGGGGGGAGCGGGGACCCATAGGCTCACCCCTGCCCTCACCCCACTGGAAACGTGGGGTCAGGGGGAGATACAACACCTGCCCACGGTGCATGGCGCCTCCTGCCCCCTGCTCCGGGCTGGACGCAGCCAGCAGAGAGGGACACCCCGCCCCCCCACACACACACCCCATCTCCAGGGCACAGGCGGGCAGAGCAGGAACCCCCCCTCAGCTCCGGGGCCGGGTGCAGCCCCGCTCCAGGTCGCAGGCCGGCGGTGCAGGGACGCACCTGGGGAAGTGTCCCGCAGCGGCAGGTGGGTCCCTCCCTCTGCCTCCCCCTGGGGTCGAGTCGGGCTGGGCGGTGGCTGGAGCGGAGTTGCAGCAGGGCAGCCGGGGGTGTCTGCCCTCTGCCAAGGCCTGCGAGCCCCGTCCCTGCAGCGGGGGGGCGGCGCGGAGACCTCCCCACCTCTGTGCCTGCCTGGGGCCAATTTGTAAGCTCCTGCTGGGAGCTGCCCCAGGCAGAAGCGGTGAGAGGCACCGCGGCACCTTGTCGCCGCCCCTGCAATCCCGCTATCGGGACAAAAGGGCGTCTGGATCTTATATCAGTCGGGACGCGGGACAAGACCCCTAAAATCGGGACGTATGTTCACACTAAAACAAGTTGACCCATTTCAAACAGTTGACAAGAAGGTGTGAGTATCAGCAGGGAGCAATTAGTTTTCATAGGGACCCATCCACTCCCAGTCTTTATTCAGACCCAATTTGATGGTGTCCAGTCTACGAATTAATTCCAGTTCTGCAGTTTCTGGCTGGAGTCTGTTTTTGAAGGGTTTTATTGCTGTGTGCTGGCTCTCGGCCAATGGGACCCGGCCCCCCCATCCCATTTCTGGCCAACACTGGCTGCACTCTGTGAGCTGTGATAGCTGGTGAGTGCGGGGCGCTGGCCAGGAGGAGCCAAGCCCTGCGTGTGCCAAAGCCTTGCACAGAGAAACCCCTCCGCTCCCCCGCGACCCACCACTCCAGAGCTTAGCTCTTTCCAGGTGGGTCGTGCCTCAAACCTACAGGCTCCACAGCAGCCCCCCCAGGCAGGGGCTTAGAACCCTCTTTGCATCCCACCCAACCCCTGCCCCCAAGGAGTGGGGAGCTGCTCCATCCCTTAGGCACCCTCCTCTGTTGACCACCTCTCCGGCCGGGTTACCAAAAGCCCCTGCAGTTAGGGTGACCAGATGTTCTGATTTTTGTAGGGACAGGCCTGATTTTTGGGTCTTTGTCTTATATCAGCTCCTATTACTCCCCCACCCCCGTCCCAATTTTTCACATTTGCTGTCTGGTCTCCCTACCTGCAGTAGGGTTTCCTAGGACCTGGCACACAATACATCCTTAGGGCTTAACCCCTTCCTGCCCATGCTGCTGCCAGGGGGCAGGAGGGGTCTGGGTTATGTCGGTGGCCAGCAGTAGCCTGGAGATGTTAGCTGCTTTCGCCACTGTGGGGGCAGGAACAGACAAGCTGCTTCCAGCCATGGTAGGGATGGGGGAAAGATGAGCTCTGCCAGGACACAGGCCAGGTCATCCCTCCTCTTCTCCTCCTCCCCCGCTGGGATTGGAAGCAGCGCCCTTCTCTTCCCTCCCCTCCCACACAGTGCCGAAAGGCTGCTACTAGCCACATTCTGGAGTGAACCCTGGCAGATAACTGGGGGGGGAGGGGCATGTGACCCTGAGTGGGGACGGACGGACACACACACACACACACGGACACGGACACGGACACGGACACACACACACACACACACACACACGGACACGGCCACACACGGACATGGACACACACACACACACACACACACGGACACACGCACGGACACGGACACACATGGACACGGACACACACACACGGACACGGACACACGGACACGGACACACACACACACACACACACACGGACGGACACACACAGGGACACACACACGGACGGACACACACGGACACGGCCACACACACACGGCCACACACACACACACCCCCAGGAAGATGCGGCAGCAGGTACCAGGCGAAGTGGGTCCATCCTGGGGGCCCAGCCAGGCATGGTGGACAGAAAGCGCTGGGCAGAGAGGGTGGGAGCAGTCGGTCACCATTACCCCCCCCCCCCCAATGTGAGAGAGATGGACGGGAGTGTGTGTATCTCACCCGTCCCAGGTAAAGGATGTTTGTGTCCGTGTCCATGTGTGTCCGTGTCCGTGCGTGTGTCCGTGTGTGTGTGTGTGTGTGTGTCC
>ML677334.1:27121778-27150914 GCA_007922305.1 Dermatemys mawii
CCCCCCCCCCCCCCAAAGATCAGAAGGTAAATAAAAAAGACTCCAACTACGCAGCTTTCCTTATTAACGGGCTCAGTCAACTTGATGTTAATTTGACCGATTGTGCCGCATCGTTCTGATTGATTGCCACTGAACTCACTTGAATACGAGTAATTTTACCAGGTGTCCTGTATTCAGCATCGGGAAATATGGTCATCTTGCCTCAGGCTCATGTGACAGATTGATTACATTGGGCATGTGTAGCCTGACATGCCAAGAGGGTGGATGGCAACGTGCCTCTTATGTCAGATTTCTGCTACAGTCTGCCTCTTGCCAAGGGCTTTTAAAAACATTTTTGGAAGCGGCTGTAATCTGAGTGCAGCAGAAAGTTCAGCGGGTGCTCTAGCTCTCTTAGACTTGTGAATGCTGGCTAGGAGAGGGGCTTGGGGGCTGTGGCAAGGAATGGGAGCATTTGGGGGTGAGTGACAGAGGAGTAGAGCGGTGTTGGGGGAGCGGGGGGGGCTCAGCTCAGGGGGCGGAGGTGATTAGGAAAGAGATGGGATACTGTGGTTGGGGGAGACATGCGGGTGGGTGGCAGGATGAGTGGGGGGGGGGCAGCTGTCAGCCTCATGCTCTCCTACTATATGTGTCCCAGGATCTAGATGGGGCATGGCCATGCCCCTTCAGTAGGTATCTGAGCCGCTGCTGTCTCTTGGGAGCTGGGATGGGGTGGGGCTTGTCTTTCCAGGCAGATTACAGCCTGTCTCCCCATGTGAGCCCCTCTGGGTGGTCAGCTGAGAACAGGCGCGCTCAGTGCATGCTTCAAGCTAACGCACTGATGTGAGTCTTGATGCTTATCACGGTACTCATTGAAGACAGGAGGACACCCAGTGAGATTACTGAAGTAGTGCACTTGTCTCAGCTATTGTTTCAGGCTGTATTCATCTCCTTCACATGAGATTCTCACACTGAGTGATAATGGAATGGGCCATTTCACCTCTCTCAAGGAATCCCATGTTGTGGATCTGGATACAGCCCATGCATTGGTGGTGATTGATTAACTAACTTCATTAAAGCAGGGCACCAACCTCTGTCTTAGCTGAGGTTGAGACTTGCTTTCTGTTAAGGCTCAGCGAAGTACTGCATGGTTACGCAGACGCCTTTGAAACTCAGGGTGCCTCTCAGGTACACATGGGCAGGTTCGTGATCTCAACTGGAGGACAGCTGAGTGCGACGCTTCAGATGCAGATTTTTTTTTCTTAACGTTCAGATTCTAACCAGTTTTCATGCACACCTGGTTTCGAAAGTGCTTACGGGACAGGAAGGGAGGGATGAGCTGGAAACAGGGCAGGGGGTACTATATGTTGCAGCAGAATGTTCCCCCCCCCCACCGCCACAGCAGAAATGCAGGGAATGGTGGGAAAGCCCCAGCACTGGAACATCTCTGCCCCGCCCCCCAGGAGCCCTGGGACTAGAGTTCTCCCTCCCCATTGGCGCTGTGGGGGTGTGGACAGAGCTTTGCTGGTCTTGGGGCCGAAGTGGGGGAGGGCAGAAAAGAGCAAAAGGGGCTGCAATGCGGGGATGGCGTTGGGAAGACCCTGGGTGGAAAGGGGTGGGGCCCGGGGAAGAGGCAGAAAGGGGTGGGGGCGGGGCCAGAGATGGAAGCGGGAGGGACTGTAGGTGGAAGGAGTCAGGTGAGGAAGAGCCCCTGATTTGCTCTGGCCCAAGGCCCCAGGAAACCTTAATCTGCCTCTGGTAAGAACAATGGAACAAGTCGCCTAAGGATGTCGTGATGTCCTGCATTGGAGGTTTTCACAGATGAGCCTGAACAGCCAAGGGTGGCAGGTACCATAGGCCAGAGCAGGCTGAGCCTCCACTGACCCAGGCTGTGGCCCTGCCCATGTTGTGCCCTGAAACACCCCCCCCCCCACCATACTTCCCCACCTGAAGCCAGCAGGGCACCAGGGTCTCAACTCCAGCCCACAGCCCTGAGTTCAGACCTGCTGGTGGCCCTGGGCCGCCCTCGACAGTGCTGGGGCCAGCGCTGGCCAGTGGGGGGAAGGGGCCTCCAGCTGCAGGAGGTTGCTCAGCACTCCAGGGGTGGGGGCCCCTCAGGTGGCAGGAACTTGTTGGCTTCCTTGATGGGGGCAGGAGCGGGGGAAATATTCACTTACCTCCCATGCGACTAGGCATTTGTTTTGCATGGTTTAGACCAGGGGCTTTCAAACTTTTTTTACTAGTGACTCCTTTCACACAGTAAGCCTCTGAGTGCGACCCCCCCACCATGTAAATTAAAACACTTTTTATATATGTAACACCATTATAAATGCTGGTGGCAAAGCAGGGTTTGGGATGGAGGTTGCCCCCTCCTGACCCTCTCCCCCCATGTAATAACCTCACCCCCCCCCCCCCCGTGGGATCCCGACCCACCCCCAGTTTGAGAATCCCTGGTTTAGACAAAACACATCCTGCAGCTTGATAGACTAGATGACCTTGTGGTCCTTTCTCAACCTATGGTTTTATAATATATCATGAAGTTCAGCAAAACTGAGACCCACGAATTAAAGCAGTAAGATGATGTGGGCATGTCCCACAGCTCTGCCTCCTTGGAGCCAGCAATGGCCCCTGGCAATTATCAGCTTGTGGGTGCAGTTGTATTCAGTGTTAGGTGTAGCTGCATTGAATGCTAGAGGAATTGGTTAGAGCAGCTTGGAAGAGCTGTGCCTGTGATATCAGGTGATCGGGCAATCCTTCTCCCTGATGCCCAGGGGTGCTATGAAAGGAAAGAGGGGCATATGTACCTTGAGAGATCAGTATGCCGCATTTCAGTACGCCTCATTTCAGTACTGTGTTGTGTAGGCTATCAGTAGGTGTGGGGAGGAGGGGATATTCAGAGGGGATCTGAATAGTCAGTGATTAGATGGGAGGCAAGTCTGGTCTGTGAATTTAATGAAGGATAAGTGGAAAATATAGCCTTGGAGGGCATTGTGTGCTCTAAGGGGAAGGGGCTGTGAATTTAGCAGCTGTTCTGTTCTTTCTGTCAAGCGGGCTAAGTGTTGGAGGTTGGGGGAGGTGCAGGTAGCTCCTGTTCAGTACAAACCCAGAGGGACTATGTGTTATAGGTGTACTGGGGCATTACTCAATGAGGGGATGATCTCGCTATCCCTGGGCCTCTAAGAGGCACACCAAGTATCAAGGCAGTGCAAGTAGCAATATGGATTTTAGAGTTCTTACAGTCAAGCTTTAATCAGAAAGTTCACCGTAATCTTAAGTGTATCACAGCCCCCTGTAATGATCTGCAACATGGATTGCAATCTTGCTGTGTCTTGAGGGTGTTCTACTTCTGCATGGGAAAGGTACACTCTGGTGGCCAGTTTGGGAACAGCATTACAACTTGTGTAGAGCAGCAGTAACAACCTTGAGGCTTTTTCTAACAACTCTCGCTTCACAGACTTAAAGGCTGAGGGACATCCTACTTTTGTCTTCCTGTTTGACAGCAGCAAGAAGGCGAAAAGAGAGGAAAGGGCTCTGGGTAGAGTTGTGCTTTTTTTAATATAAATACTGTAGGTTTAAGGGTAATCAACAAAGCTAACATTTGAATAGTTTTAGCTGTAAATATTACATTGCAAAATGCTTTGTTAGCAGGGCATAAAGACTAATGTGCATTTACACAGCACCTTCCAGCTGATGAGCTCTACAGACACTAATGAATTAACCCTGTAATGTGGGTATTGTTATAACAGTTGTTTCTCATGGGGGGAAAATGAGGCACAGAGTAGGGGCAAGATTTACAGATTTTTCTCCATCTGATAGGAGAGATCTGCTCATCTCTTGCTCAAACTTGTACACAGCTTGACCCTGCAATATGGAGAAAGTCTGGTTCTCAAGAGGCAATCTTCAACTTCCACAGGCTTGAAGGAGAGATCAGGTGCTCCTCATCTACTGTATTGAACCCATAGGGAAAGGTGTTGGCTTGGAAGTGTTTACAGCCACCAAACACAATACTGGCAAAGCATGTCAATCATGGCTCTGATCTGACTCAGTGTCTAACCTGAATTAGAAGGGAGGACCTTGGGGGTGGCAGTGGTAGCAGAATCACTTTCTTCTTAAAACAGAGCAAACTGTTAAGTTCTCTATAAATGCCATTTTTTAAAAAAATCCATCTTTTCCTGCATTCCAGAACAAGACACAAAAATTCACAATTTTAAGCAAACTGCTTATTTACCATAGTCTAATGCCCTGCTGCCACTGTTCTTAACCATACATTTAAGTATTACCTAATACCCATTAACATTTTAAAGCCTGTTCCCTTCTGTGTTCCACACACACCATCACTTGTTTCAGACTGTCAACCAATATGTAAATTTGATGCTGTAACAAGTTGTTATGCCTTAGAACTTGATTTAACATTTTTAATTACATGGCACTAAAAATGATTTAGCAGCCATTTTATTAGTTTTATTAGTCATGTCATTTTATTAGTGTGTGTATATATACCACCAAAGGGTAGCTTCCTTTAATCGTCTTATATAGAAACAAAATGTAACTAGTTTAGTGTCATAAAGAGGCATGGCAACCTGTTCTTGCATTGTGTATTTAGATCTTTCCCTGCTAAGCAACTTACATTAATGCTATAATTCAGAGGACCCTAGCCCCATAGTTCTCAACCAAGGAGATGCATACCCCTGGGGTATATCAACTCATCTAGATGTTTGCCTAGGTTTACACCAGTCTACATAAAAAGCAGTAGCCAAGTCAGTACAAACGAAAATTTCTTACAATCACTGGTTTATATTACTCTCTATACTATACGTGGAATGTAAGTACAATAATTTATATTCCAAACAATTTATTTTACAATTATATGGCAAAAGGGAGAAAGTCAGCAATTTTCAGTAATATTGTGCTGTGACACTTCTGTATTTTTCTGTCTGATTTTGTAAGCAAGTAGTTTTTAAAGTGAGGTGAAACTTGGGATACGCAAGACAAATCAGACTCCTAAAAGGGGTACAGCAGCCTGGAAAGGTTGAGAACCACTGCACTAGCTCATTTGAATGCTGCAACTACATTATCAAAATTACTGCTCATCACAGCACAACTCAGTCTTTATTTTTACTGCAACAATTTACAAATTAATCACCATGATATTTATAGCAAAAATGTGAAACAATTTCACGTCTACAGATACTAATCTAGGGAAGGACCATCAGAAGGTATGTCTTTCCAAACCGTGAAAAATGCAGCAAGTTCTCATACCAAATGTACCGGTGTTCCGCAATGTTTGTGCCATAAATCAATAGCTTTGCTCACTATTGCATCAGTGTTATCTTGAGGAATCTACAAAAGAGCAGGAGAAAGGTTTGTGTTACATTGAACAAGGTAGTCAAAGAGCCTAAAACAAAATATCCAGTCAAAGTAATATTTCTATTCTGCGTTCTGTTTATTTCACTTTCCAAACTTTTCATTTCTTCCTCCTAATCCATGTATTTACAAAAATGGGCATAGGGAGGAGCTGCCTTTGGATTGATCCAGTGTGTTCAGGAATGGCCAGATTGGCACCCAGCTCAGAGGACCAATCTCATTGTTTCCACATAAAGGGAGGTGAGGGCAGGGTGGTGTTTCAGTCACCTCCACAGTGAGCACTCTTTGGGGAGGGAGCAGGCCAGGGCCAAGTAGCCTTGTGCCATCAACCTTGTAAGGAATTTCAAAAAGTTACCACCACTTGAAGCAATTTAACTTTTCCGCAGAAATCTCTCAATACCACATGAGTAGGACCCAATGCCAGGATACAAGTCCTAGCAATATGGCTCAAGGCACTGCTGGTCCATGCAGAGCGCCTATTGCCTCCATGGATGTCTGGAAACCTCCACTCATTCAGTGTGGAGGAGGAAGAGGAGCCCAAATCACCCCCAACAGAACAGTTTGGGAAGACTTAAAGGACAGCGTGTTCTCCCCATAAACCCGCCGATGGATTTTTCTGAAGGTGATTATCAATCAGGCCTCAAAAGGTAAAAGCCTACATCAGCCATCCCTAAAACCCTGGGACCAGCCACTTCATGGATTCCTTTCCTCCTACAAGTTAGTAACATTGCAGTGACTGCAACTGCTGTTCGAACTGTGGTAAAAACTTAAAATTTAAAATATTACCATTAAATAAAAATACATACAAACACTGAACCTTGCTTTTCTACATTAAACCCACAATTAAACTGTCACTAAGTCTGAGGGAGATAAGGCAGATCAAGTATTACCCACTTCTCAGAATTGTGGGTAATATTATGTAACTCATTTTGCCATGCTTTTTTATCCTAACTGAATTAACAAGGGACAAAAAGGTTTTTCTTTAAACCTGAAAATATTTGCTATATCACCAAAAACAATGCACAGCTAGGATGAGTACTTACATTTTCCAGAAACTGTGTGATCTTCTCTGCGTTGGTCAGGGCCATTATCTTCATTTTAAAGGTTAATAAAATCTCCAGAGCAACAAAAACAAGAATCTTGCAGGATCCACTAATAACTTTGTCCCAGACCCTAAAATAGTAAATAACAAAGTCAACAAACCATACTAATCGGTTCTAATCTTTTGTTCATTGCACAGATCTCTTTTCCAGATAGTTTCCATGAAGGTAGCAATGTACTGAATTATACATACAGTCCTTGTACCATCTATCCTCAAAGGAAGGAAATCAAATGTTACAAATTAATGACTTCTACTAAATCTCTAAGTAGGGTGGATTAAGGGCAGAGGAGCACAGTAGCAGTGCCTACTGCTGACAAGCTTACACAAAGACCCCAATTAGAAATAACACATAGACAGACGTCCTGCATTGTTAGACAATTATAAGGTAAAATTTAACAAGCAGATCTTGCTCTAGTAAGTTTAATTATTACACATGGATGACTGCGACAACCATATCAGTGACACAGAGATTTTGCCAGGAAAAGGAATAAATTAGAATACCTATAAAGATATTTGCCAGATACTTAACCAGCTGAAACTAAAAGTTCAGAAGGAATGAAGTGCTGAGCTAACTAAACAAATATACCTACTGTGACCAAATATTCCAGCTTATTGTATGCAAAATGTAACGGGTATCGTCAATTATGTTTCTGTAAATAGTAATTATACACCGATAACAGCTACTGACCCTTCCAACCCACCCTCTTCTTCACATCCACACTCCCTAGTATGCTGCATAAACCTAGAGATGTACTAAAGACAACTTTAGACTGGAACCTGAGTGGTAAATTTCCAAGGGTTGCAAGTCGCTTTACTACACAACTCCTTATTAAAAAATAATCCCTCCCTCTTTCAATTCTTCAACCTTCATTATCACAGCTCTTCACGTCCCTATTTGTGCTCATTTGCCAATCCTTGCAAAATCTACACCGGACAGGAATTTCTAAAAAAAAAAACCACACCCCCTCTGGCCTACTGTATACATCACAAGTCAAGAAGAAAACGCACAAGCCAAATAATAGTGCCCCAGACAACGTTTACTTCCCAGACTCTAGAAGTATAATTTGTAGTGACTGCACAAAGAATTATAATCCTAAAGAGATCAGGGCAAGAGTCTTTCCAACCTGTATTAAAACTAAAGCTGCTGTGACACATTCAGCCTTCTTTCATGATTCTGCTGCCAGATTTAATTGGTGTGGTGACTGACCTCATTACAGAAAGGTAACAAAAACCCCCAAAACATTTCCACTGATGCTCTACCTGTTCCCAAACAAGCATTTCAGTCATTTCATGTAAATACTCATATTAAAACAACAATTAGTTAACCGATCCCTAGTTCACACCACCCAGGAGAATCTTTATTAAGGAAAGGAGTGGAAACAAAAGCAGGGCTACACTTAAAATGCTGCATCAGCACAGCTACATCAATGTAGAGCTTAAGTCAGAGGCGGGCAAACTACAGCCCGCAGGCCACAATCGGCCCTTGAAACCATCCTGTCCGGTCCCTGAGCTCCAAGCCAGGGACGCTAGCCCTGTCCCCCACCCAGAGCCATGCAGGCAGCGCTCTGGGAGGCAGAACTGCGCATTCCTGTGGAGCAGCATATCTAGCTCCAGACGGGCCGCGAGGAGCCGTACACGCTGCTCTGAGCAGCAAAGTAAGGGCGGGGGGGCTGGATAAGGGGCAGGGAGTCCCAGGGGGCAGTCAGGGGCCATGGAGCAGTTGGATGGGGTAGAGGTTGCAGGGGGCAGTCAGAAGACAGGGAATGGGGGGGGTGTTGGATAGATGTGGGAGTCCCAGGGATCTGTCAGGGGGCGGGAGGGTGGATAGGGGTCAGGGCAGTCAGGTGATAGGAAGTGGGGGAGTTGGGTAGGGGATGGGGTCTCTGGAGGGGGCAGTCAGGGGACAAGGAGTAGGGGAGTTGAATGGGTCAGGGATTCTGAGAGGGGCAGTTAGGGGGCAGGAAGTGGGAGGGGGTTGGATAAGGGGTGGGGACCAGGCTGTTTGGGGAGGCACAGCCTTCCCTACCTGGCCCTCCATACAATTTTGCAACCCTGATATGGCCCTCCGTCCAAAAAAGTTTGCCCATCCCTGGCTTAAGTGAAGATGCTCCTACACCAACAGGACAGAACTCTCCCATCAGCATAGTTAATCTACCTCCCCAAGAGGCAGATTACATGGAGGGCTATATTCAGTGTAACTACATCACTCAGGGATGTGGATTTTTCAAACCCCAAGAGACACAGTTATAACAGTAGTGTAGACCTGGTCAACGTTGACACTAACTAGCTCAGTCTCCTGTTGCCCTCTCTCCTTAACTTCCAGCTATTATTACTGCCAATGCAGCTCAATTAATTTAAAACAGTAATGGGGATAACTGTGTATGATATGATAAATGTCAGTATGTTGTCTATGCTAGTGCTACCACCAACCAAACTGCAGCAGTAGCAAATTATAGAAAGAAAGGCTAATGTAGAAGGCCACTGGGTTTATTTATTTTTGTAATTAGGTACTTTCTTACATGATTTTTACACATTACATCTTTATTAGTTCAAGTGTTCTTATCCTAACTTTTTAGGATCAGACATACTTTCATAGTTTATGGCTTCAGAAAACTTGTGAAGGTTAGTTTATTATTACATTGATGGGGAAATGACTACAGAAATTTAAACTGTACTAGATGTCCTACTTACTATCACTGGAAATTAAAGCAAACGCTCTACTCATTACAACGGGTTGATGCGATTTTTTGTGTCAGACTAACATCCTTAGAAATGTAAAGGTGTTAAATTAGCCACAGAAGGGCTCTCCTACTGTTCCTTCACTGCACAGAAACATGACAATTACAAGGAAAAAAATACAAAATGAAGTAAGAATATGAAGCTGAAACAAAGCAAGGTTCATGAAAAATCCTATGCACATCAAGTTTTATTTACCGTGCATTGTTCTTTCAAAGAATGCAAAGAACTATTCCACATCTACACTTCTCTATAAACAAGGCACACATTACAAGTCTGTGTAAAAATAATAAAATGCTAGAAGGTTCTCAGGGCAACTTCTTAGATTCCTCATCAAGTGCAGTCCTTTACAGAAAGTCAATTCTTATTCTGCCTTGTCTCATTTCCTTACCATGTTAGGTGTGTGCCCCCCACCCCCCACCCCCACATGCATGGCTGTGGAAGATTTTTCCCTTAGTGGTGTCTGCAGGGCCAGCTCTGGTGCCCCCTGGAGTACCGCACTCATGTGCCGGTATATGGAATGCCACTGGCTCTACACCCTCTCAGTTCCTTCTTGCCATCAACTCCAACAATGGGGGAGGGAGGTGGGTTATGGAATGGACAACGCACCTCGAAGAACAACAGGTATGAAAGATAGGTAGCCATTTTTTCTTCTTCTAATGCTTGCTCATATCATTTCCATTTCGGTGACACACCAGCAGTATCCCTGGAGATGGACTCAGAGCTTACAGACATGCAGCTTGCAAAACCACTCTGCCGAAGCTGGTATTGTCCCAGGCCTGCTGGGTGATGGCATAATGGGCTGGAAGGGCATGGACTGAAGACCAGGTAGCAGCTCTGCAGATATCCTGAATTGGTATCTGCACGAGGAACACTCCTAAAGAAGCCTAAGTTCTGATAGAATGGGCTGCTTGTGCCCTGCTTGTTCATAGCAGAACTTGATGCAGGCAGTTATCCACAACAAGATCCTCCGAGAGGAAACCGGCTGGCCCTTCATCCTGTCTGCAACTGCGACGAAAAGCTGCATCAACTTATGGAAGGGTTTAGTTCTCTAGCTGTAGAAGGCAAAAGCCCATCTAACATACAAAGAATGCAAATGATTTGCCTCATTACTCTTACCAGGCTTCGGGAAGACAACTGGTAGGCAGATGTCTTGATTATAATGGAACTGTGACATCTTTGGTAAGAAAGCCAAGCGGGGACCAAGCTGGAACTTGTCCTTATAGAACACCGTGTAAGGGGGTTCTAGTGTCAGTGCTCATATCTCGGAGACCCACCAGGCTGAAATGATCGCTACCAGAAAAGCAACATTCCACGAAAGGAGCAGGACGTTAGTAGCTCGGAAAGGGGCGGGGGAGAGGGGATCCTCTGAGCCAAGAGAGCACCAGATTTAAGTCCCACGGAAGGATTAGGTTGCAAATCTGGAGGTAGTCTCTCTCCAATGCCTTCGGAACCTGATCATCATTTCATGGGAGAAGACTGATCTGCCTTAGATTAGAGGGTGGAAGGCTAAGGTAGCTGCCAAGCACACCTTGATGGATAAAATGGCCAGGTTTGGGTGCTTAAGCTGGAGCAGTAGTTTAAAATGGATTGAAGAGAGGACCGGGAGAGGGAAAGACTCTAGCCCAAGGCCCAACATGTTAGCGTTTCCACTTGGCTAGGTAGGTTGCCCTTGTGGAAGGCTTCCTGCTACTCAACAGGACGTGCTGGACTTGCGCTGAGCAGATCCATTCCTCCACATTCAGTCATGCAGAAGCGACACTGTCTGATGCAGGAACTCTAGAAGCAGGCGACCCTGGTTCTGCGACAGCAAGTCTCGCCAGAGCAGAAGCTCTAATGAGGTCGCTAGGGAGAGCTCCAAAAGCATGCTGAACTAGTGCTGACAGCCACAAAGATGATTTTTGTTTTGTCCCTCGACTGTCAGGAGGACCTTGTGCACCATATTGGCGGGAAAGCATAGAGTAGTGCTCCTGTCCATGAGAGCAGAAAGGCATCCAACAGGGAGCCTCTGATCAGCCCATGCATCCAGCAAAACTGCTGACATTTCTGTTCTGTCTGGACGCAAATAGGTCCACTCAGGGAGTTCCCCACCTCTGGAAGGTTACAGTGACCACCTCTGCATGGAGTGACCACTTGTGGCAAGAAGAGACGGACCTGCTGATGAGATCAGTCAGCAAATTTTAGGCTCCCAGGAGGTGACGCGCCTTGAGATGAATGCCGTGCTGCACACAGACGTCCCACAGACGGAGACTCCATGACACAGGGCAGACGAGTGGTCTTGCTTACTGATGTAGAACATCGTGGCAGTATTGTCCGTTAAGATCTGCACTCTTCTGCCCTCTAGGTAGTGTATGAATGCCTGGCAAGCCAAGCGTACCATTCTGAACTCTATGACATTTATATAGAGGGAGAAATCCTCCTGAAGCAGAGGGTGGCTTCCATCAATAGGGCTTTCAGCCAAATGTCTCTGTCCTTGAAAAGGCACAGCCTGAAGCCCTTGCAGATCCTGCACTTCTGTTTGACGTGCCTCCCCAAGGCACTTAAGGTAGCTCAGTGCGGGTCACTCACGGGCATAGATTTGTGATAGGCAGCACATAGTTTGTGATAGGCAACATAAAGCCCAGGGACCGGGGCAGGCCCCATCCCTGGGACAATTTTCCAGGACTCGAACGAAACAAGTTTACTATTTACAAGAGAAAAGTCTAAAACAGTCCAAGAAAACCACAAGGGAACTTGCAATCACAAGAAGCATTCCTGCAACTGTCACAGGCAGTAAGAAGGGACTTAGAGGGTGCGTGGCTGACAGCACCCCATATACCAGTGCATGAGCACAGCACTCCAGGGGACACCAAAGTCGACCCTATATATACCATTAAGGGAAAAATCTCCAGCAGCTGTACACTTGGGTGTGCACACAGCTAACACGACATTGACAATTCTTCTTCTTCGAGCAAGCACTCAAAGAAGAATTAATTCTCAGAGTGAAGTGAACTGAAAACAATTGTATTAAAATAAAGAGATTTGGCTTACTTCTTTAGGTTTATCTTTTGTTTCTCAGACATTGACACAACAAGAATGCCACCCATCATGAGTGACTTATGCATTTTGAAGTACATATTTTAAAAAACACTTAACTACAGTGATAAACAGGCTCCGATTCTTCAGGCTAGCATCTCCACTAGGGACTCTGCTGGTATAACTACACAAACACAGCTGTATTGGCAAAGCCTGTGTAGCGTAGACTACCCCATAGTATGCTTTATTTTCATGAACTTTGTCACACTTAATACAGCAAGTGCTAGATTTTTAAACAAACTCTCCTGCTACATTTAATTCAATGATAATCAAGAGTAAACATTCACTTAGTGAAGCAATAACTGCAACTAAAACATTTGAAAATTCAGGTTCCTTTTGCTGTATGTCACAAAATAGGGATTTGGGGATTTAAATACTAAGAAGCTAAAAGTGGTGTTAGCACATGCAACAAAAATTCTTAAATTTTAACTTCATCGTTTTTAAATACCAAAAAATCCACCCTTTTAAAAAGATCTCATATCTATGATAAGTGGTGTCACATCAAATTTTGTTATGATTTCTAAATCAGTGCTACATTAAAATCAGATTTCTTCAAATCTAGTTCATATTTTGGGTGGTGAAATAAGAGAAGTTATCTTGCACTAGCAGCTATACAAAGTTGAAATTTCTAAACAAACACACAAGAAAACACTTGCCTCTGTAAACTGGATTCAGGTAAACAGCCTGCAAAACACTTCTTAAACCAAAGATTGTAAGGAAGTTTGCTCACTGCAGAGCATGCCTTCAGATGTGCCAGAAGTCTGTTATCTTCAACATTCAAATACTGTTCAAGAACTTTCGGCTGTAGAAAGAACAGGGAAAGCAAAGTTTTAGGTACCTCACATCAAATGGAACTCAGAATTGATTCTCACTTTAAGAGAAGAGAAGCGTCTCAAAATTAAACACATGTAAAAAGCAAATGCTAAAATATGTACTGCAAGGTCATTCACCTACGGCAAGGGTTATTGAACTCTGCAATTTGGCTGATAGCATATTTGCTAAATAAACTTCTATTCCCCGCTCCTAAAAAAATCACCTACCATTATGAGGGCTTCTAAATACTGTAGCATTTGTTCCTTTGCGTAGTAAGGAGTCAGAATTTCTGTGATGCAGAGGATTATACCTGCACTAAACTTTCACCCTTTGGGGACCAGCATTCAATTGCTGCTACTATCATAAGTAAAACTGAGTTTAGTTCATGTCAAACCTAGCTCCACTTGACCACATCACAAAACCAACACACAATGCAGCAAAACAGGAGAAATTGCATCTCAGAGCAAATCACTATGCTACCTATTAAAAGCATTGTTTGCTGTTTAAAAAAAGCCTATCAGAAGTGTTTTAGAAAGGCCAGCAGATATAGTATATAATGGTGGGGTTTAAAAAAAAAAGTGAATTTAAAAAATCATCATTATGCATTTATAATTCCAATATTTGTATATAACACACACAAAAGTTTCACTATTTCCTAATACAGCTGGACAAATGACTAATTTTTTCAGTTGTCAAAAGACAAAGATTTTCCTTTGGCTGTATTTCAAAACTCCTATCTTTGGTAGATTACATAAACTATTGAAAAAAATCTGGGAGTGAAGGATCTATAGCCCCTTCTCTTGCTAATGGGAACACTTGTGAAAACACCCCTTCAGGCATGCAAACACTAATAATTATGGCAATTAATGTAGTTGAGTGTATTAACTCCAGTAACAGATGGCAGGTTTACAAAACAACTCTTTTATAACAGCAAAATGTATCTACATTAAGGGTTTGCTCTTCCACTCATTGACTTCGATTGTGCAGGATCGGGCGCCCCCGTATGTATTTACATGAGTGGACACTGTTTATGAACAGATTTCTTACTGTAATGTTATTTGACAAATTAGAAAGGTCTAGATATAGCAACAGATTTCTTATAAATGTTAGTAAACTTAAAAAAAATTCTTCAAGTTCCCTTTAACAAAGAAATTCTGCAGAAACTGAACATTATCTGCTTTAAATGTCCACTAACAAAAGAACTCAACCTACTAAACTGACACTTTATTGCAATTTGATTCAAAATGTATGGTTTTCTTAAAACAAAATAACCTGTTCTCAGTTCAAAACCAGCGCCGGCAACCGCTGCCTGAGGATCAGCTAATGAAGGATATGTGATGTGCAGTAGTAGAGGCAGAACAATTTAAACAGCTCTACAACTGGTCTGATGCAAAGGACAGAATTGTCAATGTAATTAGGCTTGTGACAGATTTTGTTTAAAATCAAAATAATTTTTACAGAGTGACAGCAGTTGTAGGAATTCCAGTTGAGCTTGGATACGGTGACCCTAGACATCCCTGTATTTGCACCCTACACACTACTGCAATAATATTTGTATAAAATATACCTTGAGGTATCACATGAAAGCTAAAAATATGCTGATTACTAACATTATGATAAAATGCATGTGTTAACCTTATATGTAAAGTTATGAATTCCCTCTGTATAACATTACTAGAACATGTTTAACACCTGGTCTACTCTAGAACACTAGGTCAGTTTAACTAGGTCCATCAGAGGTGTGAAAAATCCACACCACTGAGCGACACAATACCATCTACCTAGCTACAGCTTCTCGGGGAAGTGGATTACCTATGACAACGGGAGAACCCTTTCCAGAGAGGCAGAGGAGACTGAATACCCAGGAAGTCTCTCTGATTTGTAAGACAAAGACGTCTCTGGGAATATAAGGAACAGAGAGATACTATAGGCCTCCTTCGCCGTAAGGAGACAAAGAGACCAAGCAATTTGATCTCTGTGATAGGTCTTAGCCAAGCCAACCAGAAAAAAGCTGGCAAGGAAATTCGGCGCAAGAGAAACCATCTTGAACAAAGACTATATCTTGCTAGATCAAATGTTAGACTTTTTGATGTGTGTTTTCATTTTTATTTGCTCGTAACCATTTCTATGTTTCTCTCTTTTACATGGTATCACTTAATCCATGTTTTTCTATTAATAAACTTGTTTTACTTTTACTATAAATCAACTCAGTGCTGTTTGAAAAGACAGGTGTATTTACCCCAGTTAGAATAATAAACCTCTGATGCATTGACTCTTTAGCAGAGTGGCAAACTTAGTATCTTCTGTGAATGCAGAGTGGTTAGGACTGTGCATTGCAGAGAAACATCTCTGAGGAGCTCAGTGGTGATTGTTACCTGCTAGGCCAGGTTTGGGCCCAGGCAGCCTTGAAGAGTTAGCTGGTGAGGAAAACTGATGTGGCAGAGAGCTGCGACACTGTCTAGTCACCTGCAAAACTCACTTTTGCTGAGGCAGAGGGTAATCCAGTCACTCACAGCTCTGCATATTCGCAGCAGTGAGTTACAGATACAAAATTTAAATCATATCTGTGCTCAAACCTGCAAATTTTTGTTTAACTTAAAAGTCTAAACATTTAAAATGCAATTGAAACATGTTTTAGCAAACAAGACCAATTTCTTACATAACAAAGTTTCTATCAGGGAATTTACAAAGCACAACTGGAGGCCTATATTATGAGTTTAGAGTAGCTAGTGGCAGAATAGAAACAGGTCTACTGACTTCCAGTCCTGTGCTAGCTCCTCAATGTAGCTCCCAAGACATTCAGTGCATACCAAGTCACATTTCCCCCCACTCCACTCAGTGTCTCTTTTCACAAACAATACTTGCCAGCTGTGGTAATGAATCTTTGTATTTGTTGTTTAACTGATTCACAAAACTACTGACAAGCCAGTAGCAGTCGATATTATCCTCCACCACTTCCTCCATGGCTTTAGCTATGGCAAGAAACACTTCGTCTTCTGGTTCCTAGTAAACAAAACAGAAAATTGAGATCCACAGAATTGTTGGGCTGCCTGTGTAAGTTATTGTGATTCCCTGACCCTAGAATTTTGATAGATGAACTGGATAAATACATAAAAAAAGAAACTGTACTGACATAATTTGGCAATAACTGCATAACTATTTCCTGTAAAAACTGAACAAACAGGGGGTTATATTTTTAAATCAAAGTGACAGAAGTTTGTCGTGACTCAGTCATATACCAGAAGTAAAAACTGCTCAGTATCAGGTGACGTGAGTCAATATTAATGCTGTGTGATATATCAAATAAATGGGACCATCCTCCTCTTTCACACCACGATGCTTGCTAGTTTATAGAACTGCTCTTTGTTTATAGATGTTGACGTGTACAGAATGATTTTGCTTTAGATAAAAGCCACTTCTGTATACCTTTAATTACCTGGATACTAGTAAACTCTATCCCATGGGACATGGCACCTTATTCCCAAAGTACAAGTCAATATGTACCTGAGATGCATGCTGTCTTCCTTTCACTAAATCAGGGGTAGGCAACCTATGGCACGCATGCCAAAGGCAGCATGCGAGATGATTTTCAGTGGCACTCACACTGCCCGGGTCCTGGCCATCAGTCCAGGGGGCTCTGCATTTTAATTTAAATTTTCAGTGAAGCTTCTTAAACATTTTGAAAACCTTATTTACTTTACACACAACAACAGTTTAGTTCTATATTATAGACTTACAGAAAGAGACCTTCTAAAAATGGTAAAATGTATTACTGGCACGCGGAATCTTACATTAGAGTGAATAAATGAAGACTCGGCACACCACTTCTGAAAGGTTGCCGACCCCTGCATTAAATGTTAGATTTCCCTGTGCATGCTCTCTGCTTTTAGACACAAAGGGAACAGAAGTCATGGAAATTAACCATTAGACAGCAAGACTCCTGTCATTAATGGTCAAGCAGTTCTGTAGCAGCACTAAATACTTGAATAAAATCCCAAAAAAGCTCAGGCTAACAAAAATGCCAGGTTAGTAAATTGCACTAAATCACTGATTTTAATGGCCCGACCCCAAGACATTCAGGAATCTCTCCTGCAGTAACATTGTCATTTGCTTTAAGGCATTTTAGACAAAAATAATTGAAGGCAGGAGCTAGAATACAAGAGACAACAAAGCCCAGAAAAAAATAGAGAGAAAAGCTTTTAAGACATAAAAGCTTATGCAGGCTTTCTGGAAAAATGAACGAATGTACAGTTTGAGTAAAACCCAGTATTTGATATTAGTATCCTGTTTTGCATTCACTTCATTTTGTCTGTGTGTGTATCTTTTGTGCTAGTAATAGTTTCAGTTTAATGTTTCTTTTGTCTGAAAGAGTTCTGCTGAAAGTCAAAAGAAACAACGACTGACCAGAGAAAAAGCCAGATTTCGAGGCAACCTTCCTGACTCCAGCTGATGCATGCGGAGGAAAACTTCAACCTGTGGGGTAGAATCCTTGATAAACCGAATTACTTGCAGGGCGTGATACACATCCCTATATTGTTCCTTTCGGTACTTCATCACCAGCACATGAGATTCATGGTGAGGAGGAATAATTCCTAAAAGAAAAAGAAAAGAAAAGCAGGGGAGGGGGAGTGAGAAGGAAAGCAGTGAATCCCCTTTCTAAAGAGCTATGCTTACTCCAATATGTACTATATACAGCCTGCAAAAGATGTAGGTGCCAATCATGCAGCTCTTACTCATATGAGCTTGGTTAAAACTACAGTATAGAATCCTATAAAGTCTAGATGACACAGACGCACAGACCAAGCAAATAATAATAATAATTAAAACTGAAGGTTATGTGTTGACTGAATGCAGGAATGATTTTATTCACGGACTTGGTTTTCTGATCCTCTTTTAGGCCTCAGCATTAGGCTGATCATTTTTTGTCCATGAGTCACTGGAGGCTGGTATGTTCAGAAGAGGTTTCATTGTTCGGAATGAGGGGAAATTAGTTTAATGATGTAACAAAGTAAATGCATTTTAAAAAAAAACTGCCATTGGCTTGGACTTATCTGTAGCATTTACTATATTGCATTTCCTGTGCATTTGTGCTGAGCGTTCCCTTTCTTTTGGAAATAAACACAAATGCAGAACAAATATTTTATTCCTTAGTAATAAAGGCATTCATGGTCGGACAGAAGAAACAAAATGGGCACTTCTTACACAAATGCCTTACCAACAGCATGACAAATCAGCAGCAGCCTAGTTTGAAGAGCAGTGATACAAAAACAGAACAGTTCCCTTTCTGAAATTCTACAGTCCCATAAGAATATCAGGGTTTTGTGCGTGCATATGAACAAAGCAAAGGTACTGTGCAACTTTCTTATTTACTTTTCATTACCCACAGTGGAACCTTCTTTGCAGACTTTATCACAGAGATCAATCCTCCTCTGAATCAATGATGTGAAGTAATTTCAATAACAGGATGAATCAATTTCAGGTTGAGGCCCCATAATCATGTCAACCAAAGCAGCATGTAATATACTAAATTTTCCTCACAAAACACAACTGATTATGTTAAACACCAATCTTTCTACCATCATTACAAGAAGAAAAAGTTATCTTTCCACTGTCCCGATAAATGATTTATGATATCCATAACAGACTTGCAGGACATCTTTCCTGTAGTGCAGGGGTGGGCAAATTTTTGGCCCGAGGGCCACATCAGGGTTGCAAAATTATATGGAGGGCTGAGTAGGGAAGGCTGTGCCTCCTCAAACAGCCTGGCTACCACCCCTATCCAACCCCCTGTGCCCCGACTGCCCCCCTCAGAATCCTCAACCCATCCAACACCCCCTGCTCCTTGTCCACCTCCTCCAGAGACCCCCTACTCCTAACCATCACCTTGGACCCCACCCCCTATCTAAGCCCCCCTGTTCCTTGTCCCCTGACCGCCCCCTCCCAAGATCCCCAACCCTGACTGTCCCCCAAGACCCCACCCAACCCCCCCGATCCCTGACTGCCCTGACCCGTAACCACACCCTCACCCCGACAGATCCCTGGGACTCCCACCCCTATTCAACCCACCCTGTTCCCTGACTGCCGCATCCAACCACCCCCTGCTCCCTGTCCCCTGACTGCCCCCCCGAGACTCCCTGCCCCTTATCCAATCCCCTCATGCCCCTTATCATGCTGCTCAGAGCAGCATGTCTGGCCTGTCCACGCCGTGCAACTAAGTTAGACATGCTGCCGTACTGCCCTGCAGAAGCGCACAGCCACCGCCTCCCCACCCCGCCCCAGCACTGCCTGCGCGGCTGCAGGGAAGGGGGGACAGCAGGGGAGGGTCTGGGGGGAGGCTCCCCGGTCAGGAGCTCAGGGGCCGGGCAGAATACTCCTGTGGGCCGGATGTGGCCCGTAGGCCGTAGTTTGCCCATCCTTGCTCTAGTGCTCTCAACTGAGCACTTCCTTCATCCTAATAATTTCACCTCACTTAGGACTTTATCTTGCTACCAGTGAATTTAATAGCAAAACTGCCAGTGACTTCAAGAGTAAGATCCTGAAGAGGCCAAAGTAGAAATCCTCCTATGTATCACTAATGGTGCAAAACTAATCGGTAGTTTTGTAGGAACTAATCAGGAAGTGGCAGTCTTCAAAATTAATCTTGAATCAGGTTAGTCTGGTGCTTTTGCCTCTCTTTAAATGAGGGAGAGTATTGCTCCCAACTGTTAACCAAGGAAATCACAGAATTTGAATACCAAACAAAACAGATATAGACACTGTTCTTCAAACTGCCAGAGCAAAGCAGGCTGCATTCTAACAGCTGGTATTGAACAAGCCATCATAACTAAGCAAGTACATGTTGTTAAACATGCATGTTAAATCTAGAAAACTGAGCCTAGGCAGGTAGAGAAAAAGTAGTATAGCAGGCTGCTGGTAAAAAAAGGCACCTAATTAGCCTCTGGTCAGCCAGCCCCAATCAGGGAAAATGGATTGGGGCTGAGGAAAGCCTGATGCCTGGTCTAAGGATTGGCTGCACCTGCTGGTCTGAGGACTATAAAGGCTGGGAGGAGGCCAGAAGACAGGGGGGAATGGTCAGGAAAAGAGCAATCTGACTGGGGCCTGACTCTGTGGCTAGAAAGAGCCAACTTAACTGGTAAGCCTTGTATATAGCTGGACACTGGTGGTGGGACAATGCTGTAAATAAAGACATGGGTGCTGCACATTTAAAGCCTCTCTGAGCTTTATTGGAATGGCCAGGGAGGCCCTAGGAAGAGGGGCAGTGGGAAGACTCTGTTACATGAAGTCACAAAAAAATGCAGTGAAATCTATAAATAGACCCTCCACTTAGCTATAATGAGCCATACTTTGTTGAGGAAATTAAGCAGGATGTATACATGGCACACTAACCTGGGAAGGCATCAGGGCCTGTCATCTTTCAAATCCAATTTTAGAAGTAGTTCATTGTTGGGATTGCAACCCTCTTGTTAAACTAGTAAATTTCTAATAAGAGACATAATGCTTCCCCACAGAAATGGATATGGCTGTTGTTCCAGTCATCAAGGCAGAGATGTTTTGGATTGCAGTTCCTGATAAATGTTTACACTAAGAAAAATCCTTGAAGACTATATTACAAGCAATTTTCCCTGCACTCAACTATCCCTTGTGCCTCAGCAGACCCAAGGTGTCTGTAGAATGCTTCACCTTATTCTGGGCTCCTTAACTGAAAAGAATTCACATATTTAAAGTTTCCATACTGATTTCTAAAATGAAATTTGTATACATATTTCTTACACTTTCTATATACCCAGAATCAGACTAAGATATAAGCTGGTATATAAAAAGACATAGAAGGACTCGACCTATCCAACTTTTAATTGTATCATAGGGGTTGTAAGATTCACAAATCATGGTGTCTGAGGCAGTGAACAAATGCTACTGGCTCTAAACTGAATTACAACTTTGCACAGAAATTCCTTTGTGCAGTTAACATTGCAGTTCTGGATGAAAGATCTTCTACTGTTACTTCTTAACACCATCTATATTTCTTCCTCACAAGGATTCTAAATCTCCACAACTTTCAGTTACGAGCTTCAAGAACTGTGTTTATCCCTAGCTTAATTCTGCTATTGCTCAGGGTTTCATTATGCATGATAATTTAATAAAAGGAACAGTATCACAAGGTTCAGAATCAACTTTTAGGTTTTGCACCAAAAAAGTATTTTCAAATCTTAACATGGACATTTATGAATGTTTAAAATAATTCACTTTTGAAATTATTTTTCAATAAAGAAAACAAAAAAGCGTTTAACAAGAAAAGCTTTACACAGGATTTAAACATTCCTCTATGGTGTTTGCAACCCAGACACTAAAGCATTATGTTGGTGCATGAGAAACAGGAAGTGAAACTGAACAGACAGACTGACATTTACTACTCTATTTTTGTTATGATAGCAATTAATAAAGTAGACAGGCAGACACAAATAGTTAAAAAATATAGATTCCAAAAGTTATTTCAGTTTTAATGAACTAAACCATTATTAGGGATTTAAGTAAGGATTTTTTTTAAATGTTCAAACTGGCAATATTCCTTTAAGGTTAGTTAATGTTTGAAAAGCATCCTAAAGATGAAGTTTGGCATATCCATAGTTCTAAGAATTATTATTATTGCTGAACTCTGCAAACCCTCAGCTTCGTTAGTTCACACTTAATAAATCCAATAAACTGAAAAAACAGTTCCAAAGCACCATTAGTACTGTTGGAATTAGTCATTTGACTCACTTGCTACACAGAATCTAGGACTTGACCTATTTATGGTCCCAGTTTCCTTCTCTTCTCCAATGACAAATATCATTTAATATTAGAAGCAAAATTAGAGCTAAACCTTGTTGGAAAGTTTACTACAATAGGGAGTCTAACCATAGACATATTCTATTAAAAAATAAGTTCAATACAAATACCTAACTTTTTAAAATCTAGTTTTGTTCAGAGATTCAGTTTCACTTAGATGTCTAAATTTTTTTGACACTACTGAAAACCCTATTAGATGTCAGCTATTTATATTAAACATCCAGTCTACCCACATTAATTATTCATATCATGTCCATGACATTATAAGCACATTTATGAAAGTTAAATTCAATTACCATAAATACTCATTCATAAGCTGAATATTTTTGGTAAAAAAGTGAAGCATCAAAGAACGGGAGTCAGCTTATAAACAGGTCTACATCAAAATGGGATGATTTTAAACTCTATGCAATTATTGAATTGAGTATCTAATACGTTGTCATTTTGTTTATCTGGAGCATTTGCAGTCATGGAGCCCCTCAGCTCCATGTGGCCGCAGTTTGCTATTCACAGCCAATGGGAGTTGCGGGAAGTGGCCACCATTTCCCACAGCTCCCACTGGCTGGGAACAGCAAACCATGGCCACTGGAAACTGCGGGGATTGGTGCCTGCGAGTGCATCAGGTAAACAGAATGTCTAGGCCCACCAGCAGCTTACCATAATGGGCCAGGAGCCAAAGTTTGCCAACCCCTGAAATATAAGGTCGGCTTATGAAAGGGTCATACAGTTTTCGCTATTTTTACCTAGCCATCTTGGGGGGGTCAGCTTATAAACGAACTGACTAATGAACAAGTATATACAGTACCTAATTTTGTAAAATTGCATGTACAAGAGTTCCCAAAATGCATGCATAAAACAAAGTCAAATTGTTGTTAACTTGCATGTGTACATTAAATGTTCTCTGTGTGAAACTTGTGAGCATGCACAAGTGGACCCATGTCTATCATTAGCAACTGGTCACCAAATGGATTATTCCATGTCTTTACTACCCCAGAACAAATGACAAATACCCATCTTATTCTTATTTCTACAGTTAAAACCACAGTCTTACATGCCATACCTAAAAGCACCTTCCATACCAGGATACGATACATGGATGGGAGAGGAAATCTTTGACTAAATGTGCAAAGCTTCTCAATATCTACAAAGAAAGCAAATATTTTTCAAAACATTTTAAACTTGAATCATTTTCAACAGTGGCATTGATTCACCGAAACAGGACAATTCTTTAGTTGCAGATCTACATCTGCAAATTGCACTTTAAATGGACTATGTATCAATAAAAGCTAATTGGTTTAGGCTCAAAATGGACAGAGGTGGCATACAAACGGCTCCAGTGAGCCTACTGAAAATTTAAATCTCAGCTTTATTTAAAATGAAGCCATAGGTACACTATATGTATAATAATAATAATACAAAAAGACATTTTAGGCACTATTGAAAAAAGTGTTGCTGCCTCAAGACTAATTACAAATAAGCTCTTTGGTGCAGAGACCATGTCTATCTTTCTGTTCTATGACAGACTTAGCACACCTCAGAGACCAGTAGAAATCATCATATCACAATCCATTGTGACTTGGAGGAGGAGGAATTAGCAGCAGAAGCTGAGCAACTCTTGAACGAAAATTATTTTCATACAAACATCTTCAGTTTCTTGGCATTAAGAAAAATAAGCAAGAAGTTCTAAATAAAATATCTACTTCTTCTCAAATGTGCCTATAGAAAGCTGTCAGTACCACTGAAGTCTAGAATATCCCTGATGATTTTAGATGCTACTCTCTATGCAACATTACTATTAATATCACAGTAAAAAACATAAAAAGTGTGAAGACAAAGGACCTGATTAGCAGAGGTGCTAAGCACCAGCAGCTACCACTGACGTCAGTTAGAGTTGTGGGTTTTCAGCACAACCAAAAATCATGCCCAGAAAGTACAGGAAATAGTGGAATCAACTAACCCAATCGATCATCTTTCAGTAGGATTTCCAATGACTTCTTTTCTTCAACACCACGAAATCCCACTTTTTCATAATAGACAGAGCGGAAGTTTCTCTGAGAATCCTCAACCATGTTTCATTCTGGAGGAGAAGGTGGGGTGGGGAGTGCAAAAAATTATATCCAACAGTGTGTTAATACTTTAGAGAAAACTGCCTTTGTATATTGATGAGAATTAAGTTCCTTCATCTCTATGGCATGAGTAACATCTAGTGAATTTGAAAGACTTTCAAGGCACATGCATCCTTAGGAAGACACCACTGAAAAACAGACTTTGGACTAAGGAGAGTAGGTCTAAGGGAGTCAGATTTCAGGGAAAATAAACTGGGTAATAAGTTACATTGCTTTAGAAAAATAAATACACTTTGTTTTGCAAAATCAATTTAAACAATATATGATTATTTTGTGAGAAATCTAACTGCTGACAACCTTGCATAAGTAGAACTACTATCCATCCAAGTAAAATTGTCAGTACCTCCTACACAAGGATAACTGAGGAACCCAGAGATAAGCCAAGTTTACATCAGCCAAAACAGCATTAAGCTCAAAGAGGTGGATGAATGCAGACTGTCAAAGACTCTGCAGATTTCAATAAGACACTCATCTTGTCCTCATGCACTGCATCAACCACAACACTGAGCTTGTCATTCTAGATCAAAGAAATACAAATAAATTATCCCTATCTTAAAAAATATATTGTATGTTATGCAATGTGTACATTATATTTTTTGATGGAAAATTTCCATTGGGATTGAACTCAATTTTTTAGAGAGGATCTCTCGTAACTTGAGGATTTGCAGAAGCTAGGAAGAACAATGCTGGAACTGAGAGTAATGAAAAACAATCCTGACCTTGATGTCCAAAAATATATGGCAAATTTGACAATTTTTTTATTATTATTATTATTATTATTATTATTTTTGGAGTGAATGGCATAAGCACAGAGCCTTTTCAGCTGTGGTTCTCTAGTGGCTTGTAGGAGGACCAGGAACAAAATGTATTTATGGATATAAAATGCCACTGATCTTGCAAAGGCTTGTGAACATGCTTAACTTTGATCACACAATGAGACTATTTATGTTTCAAGTTAAGCCAGTGTGTAAGTCTTTGTTGTATCAGGGCCAAAAGAAGCACCCAAAACCAAGTAGAGGTAAAAGATTTGCGTTTATTGTATCTGATCAGATCAAGTTTAGATATCGAAACTAGACAGACACTATTCACATTACTGGTGACATATCCCTCTTTGGGGATGATCCCAAAATGCCTCACTTACATAAACACTTCAGACTTTTCACATACCAATCACTGCAAGATCAGACCTTCTGAGTATTTATTATTAATTTGTATTGCAGCAGTACCCAGAAGCTCCATTGTGCTAAGGATACTGTAAACACAGTTTAAAAAAAAACCAACAAAACACATCCCTGCCCCAAAGAGAGTTTTGAATTTTTACTTGTGTTTGACATATAATAGACAGCAAATTAGTCTCAGTTCTCTCATAGTTGGTGGAGTGACATTTTAAAGCAAAGGCACAACTAAACCTACAGTGACAGAATGCTAAAAATAAAGAAACCTAAAAAACAACACTGGTACAACTGTACAGAGGAACGCTATTTAAACTGTCACCATAGCAAAAACATTTAATTTTGATTTTCTTGATAATCAGATTGATGTCCTCCCAAAACTGGAAAAACTACATGTTTTGTCAGGCAACCAAACAACTTAAAATCTTGACTTCATATGGTCAACCGAACAGGAAAAACTGTCTTCAGCGTGTTAGTTAAGAGACCTTTGCAAAAAAACAAACAAACAAAAACACTCAATTGGTCTTTGTATAAATATTTTCATTCTCTTATTACCATGTTATTCAATTTAAAAGGCAGAATTTAGGAATAAGTAATAAAATATTAAACAACAGTCAAGCATGATGTAGACAGAGTGTTACCCTTTATAACGAGGCTTGAAAGAATTAGATTTGTATTGGTAAGCGTCAAGAAGCGTCAATTTTCCTGGACACGCACAAATGAATGAAAAAATATTTCTGTCAACAATAATCAAAGAAAGAAAACTGCTGCTTAAAAACTTATTAGTTTTCTTTAAGGATATTTGCTTTGTATATTTTTACATGTGATGTTGACAATTTGTGTTTTAAGCATTACAAAGATTTAACTTTTTAAAAGTCAACGTCTATTCATTAATCGACTGACTCCCCATAATTTCATACAACTGTGAAAAATTAAATTGATAAAAATAAAATAATCAATAATATCCATCAAAATTATTTAAAAAAATAAAAATTAAATTCTGCCAAGCAGATTTATAGCTATAATAGAATCTTATTAATCAGACTCTTATAACTAGGGCCCCATTCTACAAATAAACAATCTCAATGGGAGTATTCACTTGCATAAAGTTGCATGTATGCATGTCTGCAAGGTCATGACCTAAGAGGTTTATCTGCAGATCAAGTGAATTTTGCCAATTATCAAATCAATAAACAGAAAAGCTAAGATGCTGCATTACAAAATGCACTTTGTTAATCTGGTAAGCATAGTCTAATTGATTATAATACCTCATAGCAAGCTAGTAAAATGTCCTTTAGCATATTTTTGAAAATTAATATTCTCTTAGTAAAATGACAGAGTGGAAGATGGCAGCTGTCACGTGCTCACTCTTAAGTAAGAATTCACAAGGAATGCCATCAACTCAGCAACCGAACATCGCTCAGCGATCGCCCAGTCATTAGAGTAGCAACTCAACAAATCCTAAAGTTCCTCCTCAGAGCCATATAACAGGACAAATAGGCCCTGGAATAAGAATCCTGCAATTTAATGTTGGACTCTCATGGACAAAATTCAAGTACCTTGAAAACTTGCAGAAGATTTACTATATTTATATCCTCATGTTGCAAGAGTCCCATGTTGTCAATGACCTACAGGCTAAACACTACCATATCTATGGATACAACCTAACAACTAGCCATTATCATCCTAAATATGGACTTGGTAATATACATTAAGGACACGATCACAGATTTTAATGTTATTACATCAACTGAATAGGAGATCACATTTACCACAACTATCAAAGTAGGGGAGCTCCACATTACCAATGTCTATAAAGCCCCTAGCACAAAATGGCCAAAACCAGCACTACCCAGCACTCCTATTCCATGCATCTATGCAGGTTATTTTAATAGTCACCACACCACGTGGGGCTATAAAACAAATGAAAGCGATGGCGAAGATATCTGGATATCTGCACAAGACTTGCAACTAATCTACGAACTAAAAAAAACAATCAACATGCCATCCATGCTGCGGGCAACATGGGTACAATTGAGACCTAACATTTGTGTCTAAACACCACGTAACACAAAGTACTGTTAGCATTTCCAAACCCCTGGGGGTTCGTGAAATGTTACAGGGGGTTCTCAGGAAAAAAATCCCTAATGGTGGCCAGAGCTGTCCCTAGGGACCCCAGGCAGCACTGGGCCAGCAGCCCGGAGCTCCTGGACTTTCAAGAGCTAAGCAAATCAAAGCGAGTAATATCTATCACACTGAGGAGATTCAAATGTCAAGACTCCTTATAAGAAATCGAAAAGGAGATGGATAGTTTTTGCTGTTTTTAAAGTTAAATAGGCAGCTAGTATTGTTTTTAAAATTATTATGAAGAACAAGTTTAAGCTTTGTTGTAACATGCATTGTTTGCCTGGACTGCTCAAGACCTGAATGCTTGTGTAGGAGAAACTCTGAGTGGGCTTCTTAAACACCTTCCTGCTGTTTCATCAAGGAATATCAGATGTCAAACACAAGAGCTTTGTCTTATAAGAGGCTTATTCAAAGTGATACAAGCTACAAAAGTGAGATCTTGGAAGCATGTTGCTGTTTTCAGAATGTAATAAAAATACTGTACTGATAAATAACAACAAACAATGTGTAATAAGCATGTCATAAAAACAAATTTTATATTTCCAAGATCACTGCTTTTATAATTCATACTCAAGTAAAGGAGAAAATCCCTGGAAATATTCATTTTAAGGTGGGGGTTTGCGAGACTTGACATTTTAGTGAAAGGGGTTCACAGGTTGTTAAAGTTTGGGAACTACTGCGCTATGATCAGAAGGCTTGGAGAGCAGATTGGGCTAACCAAGACTTAAAAAAATAAGCACCTTGTGACAAATCCCATACAGAAGGTTTCTGGGTTTGACCTTCCACAGTCATCTTCGTCAACTCTGAACCGAATTCAAACCAACTACGGTAGATGCAGATATCTAATGCACAAATGGAAAATCAAGGACTCCCCGGTGTGCAAGTGTGGTTCCCCACAACAGACTATTGAACATATCACTACCTACTGCCCAATTTATAAATATGAAGGAGGCATTACTGCAATAAATTCTGCTACTCCTGATGTAGCCATTTGATTTGACCAACTTCAGGTGAAAATGTACCTGCTGCTCTTCACCAGCCATACAAAAGTAGTAGTAAATTGACACCTTATTATACCACCTTGCTATAAAATCTTTGCAAAGAGGGAACTATCATCCTTTGGCATGCACCCTATGGAGCTCTGTGGATTAGCAAGGTTCTACTGCATACACTCACTCTGGAGAAGCAGCAAGTCACACTTCTACCGTTTTGGTGCATACACACAGCTCATATTTTGTAAGCGTGTTGAAAACATCCACATTTACAAAGGAAAAGCTTCAAGCATATATGTATTTGGGAAAGTGGGGGTTGCCTGCCCCCAGGATGACATTAAACTACTAACACAAGCTCCCCTCTGTGGCACCCAATTCACACCACTCTCCTCTCCCTACCCACCTCCTCCATGAAGGCCAAGGATGTTCGACACTTACCAGAGATACCAGATGCACGGAGGGAAATAATGGGGGTGCTACGCAGGGCAGAAGGGAACAGCAGCCTGCTACAGGAGCTAGTTGTTGACAGGGAGGAAGATAATGGGTGGGTGAGTGGCTGAGGAGGGGGATAGTGGAGTGAGTGGATACCATAGGGGACAGTGCGGTGTTATGATGGCTGGGTGGTGGCTATGGGCCAGTGGAGTGTTATACGGGCTGAGGGGTGGCTAGAGCTCAGTGAGGTGCTACTGGGGTTGGAGGCGGCCTATAGGCCAGTAGGGTGCTATGAGTGATTGCTACAGGCCAGAGGGGTGCTATAGGGGCTGAGGGGTGGCTATAGCCCAGTGGGGTGCTATAAGGGTGATGGTAATAGGCCAGAGGGGTGCTAT
>ML677334.1:27150924-27184783 GCA_007922305.1 Dermatemys mawii
CAGTGGGGTGCTATAAGGGTGATGGTAATAGGCCAGAGGGGTGCTATAGGGGCTGAGGGGTGGCTATAGCCTAGTGGGGTGCTATAGGGGCTGAGGGTGGTTATAGGGGCTGAGGGTGGGGTCACTAGAGCTGTCGGGACCGGGGAGAGGACCCCGTAGGGCGATGGGGACAGGACCCGGGACTAAACGCCCCGGCCCCGGCCCTTTGCAAACCCTGCGCTGGACGGCGGCCGCCCCCTGCCCGCACCGCTAAGCCCCGGCCCGGGCCCGGCCGCAAATACACGACGAAGGCGGAGCCCAGCCCGGCGCAGGCGCCGCCGCCCCGCCCCGGGGAGAGGAGGCGGAGGCGGGCGCCTGCGCGGGGAGGGCGCCGGGCTGGGCTGGAGGCCGGGCCGCGGGGGAGACACGTGCTAAAATCTACCGCCAGGGCTGAGCGCGGGAGACACCCCGCCCCCGCCCCTCCCCCTCCGTGCCCCTGCTGGGGAGCGCGCGCACCCCAAATCCACTGTGCGTGGGCGAGAGACACACGTGCCCGTCCCCCCACCCCAGATCCCGGGGGCGAGACTGTGACCCACAGAGCAAGTCCCCGCTCCCGCCCACGTGGGAGGAAGAAGGAGACACTCGGGGCGACCTTTCCAATGTCCCAATGCTGCCCCCCCCCCGGGGGGGAAGGGAGAAAAATCCAAACCTTGCTCCTCAGGGTGGGATTTCATAACCGCCTCGGGCTCCGTATTGCAACTGCCCAGCACTCAAACAATCGCGAGTTGTGTAAAAAAAAAAACAACTGGTGGGGTCTTTACATTTGCCTTGGAAGTTTTGAACCTTTAGGGCAGGGGTAGGCAACCTATGGCCGGCATCTAAGCTGATTTTCAGTGGCACTCACATTGCCCGGGTGTTGGCCACAGGTCCGGGGGGCTCTGCATTTTGATTTAATTTTAAAGGCAGCTTCTTAAACATTTTAAAAACCTTATTTAATATATAACTAAACTATTATTGTATGCAAAGTAAATAGTTCTAGAAAGAGACCTTCTAAAAATGTTAAAATGTATTACTGGCACGCGAAACCTTAAATGAGAGTGAATAAATGAAGACTCAGCTCACCACTTCTGAAAGGTTGACGACCCCTGCTTTAGGGTTTACAGTTTGAAACTTTTCTATGCAATCAGAAGGGATCAAAGCTTTGTTTTTTATGGACTCTCAGAGTTCCTTTAATAATGTCACTCCTGAATCTGAGTCTTTAAGAACAACACCAGACACCAAGAGACTCATGAGATTTTTTTGTTTTGTTTTTAAAAAGCCCCAAAGTTAGGCACCTAAATCCATTTATAGGCACCAAAATACATAGGCACCTGATTTTCAGAACGAATGAGCATCGATTTGTTTTGCATCTTGACTGACAGGTTTTTTCTGTACACTCTGGCAAGAAGAAACTATAACACCACTGGGCAACAGCTCTGCTTAAACATTATCTTGTTCAGCATGTATTGAGGTATTTAAGTGTATTGCAGTAATTCTGTACAGCACCAGAGGGCAGACTGCTGTCATTATTTTATTTTTTATTTTTTTACTGCATGTGTCAAAGCAAGGGATGGTGCTTGTCTCTGCATGGAGTGGTTTATGGGTTCTGTTCGTGGTGTTCTGTTATGGAAACAAGCTTATCAGTTTCACAAGCTTTAGAGTTCTGTTGCTGAAATTCACTCAAACCTCCATCTTTTATTTTAGGCGTTGTCAACACTCAGCAGAATCATGCTGGATTTTAAGAAAGTGGACAAGGTGGGCTTCACCTTTTGGCTAAGAAAGCATTATCTAAAAAGTTATACCTATTATTGGACCAGTATCCATTAGTGAAATAAAACAGTGTTGGAGCTTACACAGAACTAACTCTTCTTCAGAACCTCTGTGAAGCTCAAAAGCTTACCTCTTTCACCAATGGAAGCTGATCCAAGAACAGATATTACTTCACCCATGTTGTCTCTAATAGCCTGGGAAAAACACAGTGACAACAACACATTCTTTTTAAAAAGATTGCTGCTAGCACAATTTATTTGAGCACAGTTTCCGGGTAAAGCATCTGTACAGGATTTTATTTTATTTTTTTAACTGTGGTAGCATACACTGTGCTAAGGAGCTGTGGTACACTATTATTTATTGCATTATCTCAACATCTAGAGGCCCTAATTGAGATCTGAGCACCATAGTTTCAGGTGCTTTAAAAATACAGAGTAAAAGATAATTCCTGCCCTGAAGATTTCACAATCTAAACACTACCCCTGCCAGCATTTCTGAATCCAGTTTGTAGTATGTTTTACAGCATGTTAGGTTTGGATACAAATCATGTTACGACTGTATTTGTCCATAGCTGTGTTTGAAAACAGTTTCAAATATGGCTATAATAGAGCCTAGTGTGGACATCACCTGAGACAGGAAATTAATACAATTACTATGGATTTTATAGACATACTGAGTTAATCCTATCCAAGTTTTTGATTATCTTAACCAGCTAAACCTTCCTCACTATCTAGCGCCCCACCCTTCAGGAAAAAAAAATAGCTAACCATCAAAGTATTTAAAAAACACAAATGAAACTGAAAACAACCACGGAGACACAAAATATATCATGAACACAGTGATTTCTACTACAGGTGACCATGTTACATGATTTAGTAAAGCTGGTTGCATTTTCAGTTAAAGAGTTGGCTGCTAAACTGTTGAAAACTGCCAATTGGTTGTGCTTTTCTGCTTTTAACATTTATTTCTTCTTGTGCAATGGTGCCTCACAATTGCCTACACTGCACATCACTGAAATGTCTTCCATTGTACACTGGTGTAGCAAAGGACACTGGTAATCACATTAACTAAAACACCATACTTTAAGCCAACCTAGAGGTAGTATGAGCCAAATTCTGCTCTTATTTACATTGATGCAAATCTGGGCTAACTCCATTTATTTAAGTGGATTTGCCATTGTAAATAAGAGCATGCAGTATGTTCTATCTAGGACAATCTCCTCCAGAATCTGAATAAGACTTTATAACAATCGAGGGTGAGGCAGAGACTTGCTACAGAAAGACCTCGCCCCAAGAATGAATTCAGTGCATGCTGAGAAGAGACTTTGATAATTTTGTCCATGCAGTGTATATTTGTTCAAGAAAGCCTGTTAATAACTCACTTGACTAGGGCACGTTGCCAAACTAGGAGCTGAATCCAGCTCTTGCTGAAATCAATTGAAGGAGTGTTATTGACTTCACTGGGAGTTGGATCTGGTCCACAGTGCTTCAAGAAGCTCCCAGAAATGCAGAGCACCACCTCAGTGCTGCATACCAAGTGGATAGTCAAATAAGAAATTCAGCAAATTTGTTCTCTTTCATTTTTAAGTGATTTGTCCCTTCCTTACAAGCAGTGTTCTTAATGTTTTGTCCCCGCTGTGCCTTCTTCAGGGTTCACCCTGCTAAGCAACAATGCTGGTTATAATAAAATTACAAATATATTGTATAATATATAGCAAAATATCTATTAAACTACCATAACTTAATGTTGAATTTTTTTAAAGTACGACAAAGATATTAGAAAAGGGGATACAACAAAGAGCAAAAAGGGACTTGAAATTATATGGGTGTTAGGTGGCTTTATAAATTAATTAATTACCAGTCCCTAATAAACTACTAATTAATTTGATGGCATATTGTATCTCTAGATTCTTACTTGTTAGTTGGAATGCTATTGTATTTGTCTTTTACAGTGACATGTTGGTTTTGCTCAGGTTAATTAGCCACTGTCTTACAAAGCAAGATGAGGATGAAGCCAGACTGGTGTTAATTATTTGATTGCATAAACTGAACACATAGTATCCATTGTTACCCATGAAAAGAAGTGCCGTTGCTATTAAAGGCAGGACAATTTTGTGTCGGCCATGTCCCCTTAAGTATTATGGTGCCTGGAAAGTGCTTTGTTTTCAAGTCCCTCTTATATCATTGCCATATGAATGGGATGACAAAAGCTTATTTAAAGCTGCAAAGATGCATAGTAATGTCACTAAATTATCAAAGGCAGATTGAGCTATGAAAAGGTGTATGAGAAGCCAATGCAGTGGAATAACATCCACTATACACAGCACAGGCAGCTACATCTGCATTGTATTACAGTGCATGTGATGCTGCAACGTACTAGAGCTGAGCCAGGTCTTTGGTTTCAGTTTTGCGGAACTAAACGCGAGCTAGTTTGTAATGTATCTGTGTAAAATTATATCTGAATAGATGCACAGGTCATCTGTTTGCAGGCACTCAGCCTCAGAACAGCTGAGACAGTGCATGCCAAGTGTGCATCAATAGTCTAATGCACGCCCTTTGTGGCTTATTGCCACAGTGACTGGACAATAAAAACTATCATGGGGGAAGGGCATGAATACTTAGTTGGGTCAGACTAGATTTTCTGCACATATGATTTCACCTCAGCTATTTTCTTTAGGAGAGTGAATATTTATTTTAAGAACTGGTGTTTGTGTGTGTGGGGGGGGAGGAATATACTATATTCATATAAGCATTTCATCGTGAGTTTGAGCAGAGCTGGGAAAACTTGGCTCCATTTCCTGGCAACATCCTGGCCACAACAGGATCAACTCTATTGTTTACGTTCTACCTGCAGAAAGAATGCAAATGTTTTAGCTGTAAATGTTCACAAACTAAATTCCTTGTTCAAGCAAGAAGCAGAAGAAATGACAGTTTAAGGTCAGAAAAACATAATGAAACGGTTTGGAGCAAAAGGGAGTTAACCCTTCTTTAGCATAGCAGCACAGTAAGTAGGTTTTTCTCTGAGGAGATTATGGACCATATCTTTAAATAGGGAAGCAGTTAAATAAATACAATAGAAAGCCCCATCCTATAGCAATAGGGAGGGAGTCTCATGACTCAAAGGGCAGCTGCCCTTGGAAACCTGGGTTCAGAAGTGCCCCCCGTTTCCCCTTTTCCCAGTGTTCTCCTACTGCCTTTTCCCAGGCTAGTGAAGAGTGGATGCATTGTAGAAGTGATGTACACAAGTCTTAAGGAAGGAAGGGTGGAGACTGCAGATTATGAAAGCTGAACAATGTGAAAAAAAACTCTGGCTTAAGCAACCATCCAAGGAATCAACAAAATTCAGTTGCTTGGTCTGTAACTAAAAACTGGTGCTAGAAAACCTGGATGGGATCATGAAAATACCTAGACACCTAAACTTATTCCCAGTTTTAGCTCTGCTTCAATGCACAAAATTCCTGCTGAATCCGGTAGGTGCCTAAACTCATTGAGCTCCTAAGTTTTTACAGTAAAATTCCCTTGGCACCCACGTTTTTTCCTCTGGGCATGCAGACATCTAGCTCCTGCCTAAGCACCAGAGGGATTCACAAACTGGGAAAAGATAGATTTCAGAGTGGTAGCCCTGTTAGTCTGTATCAGCAAAAACAAGGAGGAGCCCTTGTGGCACCTTAGAAACTAACAAATTGATTTGGACATAAGCTTTCATGGGCCAAAACCCATTTGATCAGATGCATAGAGTGAAAAATACATTAAGGAGAATATATATTATAGCACATGAAAAGATGGGAGTTGCCTTACCAAGTGGGGGATCAGTGCTAACGAGCCAATTCAATTAAGGTGGAAGTGGCCTATTCTCAACAGTTGACAAGAAAAGGTGAATACCATGGGGAAATTACTTTTGAAGTGCTAACAAGGCCACTATAATCAAGGTGGCCCGTTTCCAGCAGTTGACAAGAAGGTGTGAGTATCAGCAAAGGGAAAATTACTCTTTGTAATGACCCATCCACTTCCAGTCTTTATTCAGGCACAATTTGATGGTGTCCAGTTTGCCAGTTAATTCCAGTTCTGCAATTTCTCATCTGAGTATGTTTTTGAAGGTTTTTTTTGTTAAACAATTGCCACTTTTAAGTCTGTTGTTGAGTGTCCAGGGAGATTGAAGTGTTCTCCTACTGGTTTTTGAATGTTGCAATTTTTGATGTCTGATTTGTGTCCATTTATTCTTTTGCGTAAAGTCTGTCCGGTTTGGCCAATGTACATGGCAGAGGGACATTGCTGGCACATGATAGGACCTAATCACATCAGTTACACCATCAGGGGCTTGTTCATCTGCACATCTACCAATGTGATACATTCCAGGAGGAGAACACTTCAATCTCTCTGGACACTCAATGAGAGATTTAGAAGTGGCAATTCTTCACCAAAACTTCAGCGGCCGGGCTAGCACCTGGGTCAGCAGCCAGGGCTGGGAGTGCAGCTGTGGGTCAGCACCCAGGCTACAGCTCCCATCAGGGGTTGGCACTGCGCAGGCAGAGTTGGGGATCAGAGCCCACCGCTGTGTGGCCAGGGGTTGGATGGAGCTGGGGCTGCATGGTTAGAGCTGGGAGGTCAGCACCCTAACCACCATAGCTGGAGAGGGGAGTTGGTGCCCAAACCCCATGTCTGGAGCCCTGGTCCACATAGCCAGGCTCCCTAAGTCCCACGGCCAACCACCCCCGGGCTGAAGCCTGAGCCTCACTGTCCACCCCATTCCCCATAGGTCGAGAACTCACCTTGCTCCTTCAGCATTGTGTCCCACCTGTCTCTAGAGATGGCGCAGGGTGGTGCATCCAGGAGCAATAGGAAGATTGGAGGATCGAGGGACCCAGGAGGTCTGTGGCTACATGAAATGTCCCTGGCGGATGCAGTTGGCCATGGTGGCTGCATTTGAGAAACACTGAGTGCACTATCCAGATAACAATACTACAACACCACTCGGCACCTGGTTCTGCCGTCTGTGCTCACAGAAGTCGTCCAAATGACCCCGATTCTTGGGTCTGGCTGAACTGTGTTCAGCACGGGATTTGAACAAAGAGGTAAAGATGGTTTTATGCCACCTCTGTGTTCTCCTGATCCTAGTGCCAGCCAAAGATCAGTTCAATACCTGGCACAACTGAAAGGAGCCAGTGATTTTCTAAAGTGATCCCCAGCTGCCCACAGCTTCAAAGGGTCGTTCCAACAGCCAGGGTCACTGAAAAAACAGCTGCACTCCAAGCAGGCTTCTTTTGCCATTGCCAACACTCCTATGCCAGGGACTTCAGACCACCTGGCACATAGCTAGCTCTGTGGGGATATTTGAGCATGCTAGGGGAATCCTCAAGAGACAGAATAAAGTGGATTTATAGCTCCTTTGTGCTAACAGAGCTGTACAAAAGGGCTGTAGCAGACTCAAAAATCTGGTCCAGTGACTTTAATGGGATTATTCATGTTAGTAAAGGCTGAAGGATTAAATCCTAAGAAAATAATACTTAGCATGTACTAACAGTTCACACCTTCAAGGAATTTTGCCATCTAAGGCTCCTTCCTGCAAACAGATCCGCTACCGTGGACCCTGCATGCACAGAGTCGCATTTACTGCTGAGGGCCTCAGGGGTCTGTATTAGCAGACTTATTTGCAGGATCGGGCCCTAAATAATTATTTCAAATTATATCCATGATATTTCAGGCGGATATTTTTAATATGAAAGAACATGCGCTGTTAGACTGGAAGACCTGGTATGTTTATTTTGTGATGGGGCAATGTATTGTTTACCTCTCTCCTGTTCCTCATTTTCTGGGCTTGTTTTTGGTCTAGGTCCATATTTCCCTTGATCATTAACAGCTCCGTTAGCACAGCTTACCTGCTTGTTGTTGGTTTATAGCATAATACTAAGCTGTGAAAGTTACAGAATAGCACCCCAGAGACATATGGAATTACCCAGGAGTGGTTGTCAGCGGGTTTGCCGGGTAATTGCTTGCTGTCACTGCCATCTAAACAGTGCAGTGGTAAATCCCTGGAGGGTTCCGGGAAGACCTCTGAATAGAAATTGTCACCAAAATGAATAGAATGCACTGCAGGATGCAGGGAGAAATACTTCTTGTATGCCTCCAGACTCCAGTGTTTGTTTCTTTACTTGACACCATTTTAAATGTTATTCTAGTAGCCTATGGGACTCCTCAGTTTTGGTAACTGAGCTGGAGTTGTTCATACTGATTATTCCTTTAAGAAAGAGCTGATTTACACCTTGTTTTTGTACCAGTTTAACTATATTGGTTTAGAAGCTGACACAGTTAAATGGGTGCAATGCCTTAGTATAGGCACAATTATGCAAATACTACAATTCTATAAAGGTGTTTATGGCAATAGAGCTACCACCTTTAAACACTTTTCTAAACTGATATAATGAAAATGGTACAAAAACTATGTACAGACGCTCCTAATATGCTGGTGTTCACATACTACAGCATATTAGAAATGGATTATATATTATGACTATATTTGTTCTATTAATTATATTTAATTATGATTAGACTAGGGAGCATGAGAAAAGGGAGCTTCTGTCCCAGCTGTCACTAACTTGCTGCGTGACATTGGATGAGACAGTTAACCTCCCTGTCCTTCGTTGTCCAATGTATAAAATAAAATGCTGGTTTCTTTGTTTGTTGAGTCTTTCATTGTGGGCCAGATTGTGAATCTCTTACTCCCAGGGGTGACACAATAGGAATCATTTCAGGGAAACATCCTATTACATAAAAATACAGACCAGTTGAGCTTGTCTCTAGTTTAAAATGACAGACATTAAAGTTGCATGTACATTTCATAATGAAAAACTGCAAGAAAGAACAATTCTGGATCATTTTTCTTGAATTTGGCTTTTAACACATAAATGGGGGCTGACCCAGGCCCTAAATGAAATATTTCATAAATGGTCTTTGCACTAGTATTACTGACAGCACAGCTGTGCCTGACCATGACATTTCAACCAATATAGGCCATGTGTGTGTGTCTAACTGATGATTGAACCACTGGCAGAGATGAAGTCTAATAATTTGAGCAGGAGACTCGAGGAATTTAGGATTTCTAACCCAAGCGATCATACTGACTTTCCCTATGGCCTCAGGCAAGATAAATAACTTTTCTGCCTCAGCTTTGCCATCTGCAAAATAGTCAAGTATGATTATTCTAATCTGTCGGGGGCACCGTGTGAAGAGTCATTCATCTTTAAGTGCTCAGTATTTTAATACACTGTTTGTCAAACTTTTCTTCAGTCCTTGATGACTCAACCCCTGGATCTGTTGGCCAGCCTGCTTCCTACCTTTCTCCAATAGGCTAGGCCAAACAACAGCAGCTAGTTCTACCTAGCAAATGGTATGGATAGAAGGGGCCTGGCTTCCATTATTATTGCAGCAAGATCAACTCTAGCACTGATTTTGCAGTTGTGAAACCACAAACAGAAGTCTTAAGAATAGTGGATACAAAAAGAGGCCATTTTAAACAAAAAAATGATGTCAGAACATCTCAGCAGATGAGCTTTCAAGCACTGGGACTGGGACTGAGGCAGCTCATAACAAATACAGTGTTTGATATGATCTGGTAATGCCAACATCACTGAACTCAGCACATCGGTCTGAGCTTCCCAGCTTTCTGTGAGCTGTTCTATGTATCCAATAAAAGAGTCATTAGCATATTTAAAATATTTATTTTTCATCTTTAAACACTAGAGGAATTAACAATAACACTATTAAAAAGGAGAAAGATAGTCTTTGTGGCTGAAGCACAGTAATGGAAGGCAAGAGATTTGTGTTATGTCTGCAGACTTGAGGTAACTGCAGTGAATGCATACCTGGAGTTATCTACACTTAGGCCATGTCTACACTACAAAATTATGTTGACCTACCTTATGTCAGTGTACAGTCACCACAGTTATAAAATCGCTTGTGTGTGTGCACACTTGGCTGCTTGTGTGGAAGGTGTATGTGCTCAGCAGGAGTGCTTGTATTGATTGTACTGTCTGTGTGGTGGGACAGATTCTGAAGGCCAGTATCAGTTGACATAAGCTACACAGTGTCCACACTGACACTGCATCGACCTAATTACATCCAGCTTGACTCTACGCTGCTCGGGGAGGTGATGTTACTAAATCGGCATAGAGAGGCATTTACCTCATAGGAGCCAAATTTAAGTGAAGACACTTCCGGAATTAGGTCACCACCAGGCAACATAAGTTGATCAAACTGTGTAGTGTAGACCAGGCCTTAGATTACATCAGCGGTTCTCAAACTGGGGGTCGCAGGGTGATTCCAGGGGGGTCGCAAGCTGCCGACACCTTCGGCAGCGTTTCAGTAGAAGCTCCAAACGTGCGAGTGAGTCCGACGAAAAACCGCCGAAGTGGAAGCTTCCGCTGTTGGCAGTATTTCAACAGACACAGAGACGAACACTGCGTGTCCACCGAAATGCCACCGAAAGCGGGAGAGTTCAATTCGGCGGCATTTCGGTGGACATACCCAGGGTGTGAGAGAACACGGCAGAGCAAAAAGGGGTCACCGACCTGATAAATTTGAGAACCACCGGATTACATCTCTTTAGTTAACCTTGCTCTGATGAAAGAAGCCACACCGTGAAATAACACTCAAAGGGCTATGTCAGCACAGGCACTGCACTCACTTATGTGTGGCACTAAGACTTTTGAGGACATGTCCAAGGGTTCTTTGCACTGCAGTATGCTGAGTTACTCTATGCATTCTTTCTCTGTGAATTGCAGAAGAACTTGGCTCTCCTTTCTGGGTACGTGGAGGAATTGTGAGAAGGCATTGGAGAACTGGCAACACACAAGTGGCACTGCGTCCACATTGCAGAGTGAGCCTGTTAGGAGTTAATAAGTTGTGCTAATTCAAGCTTGAGTTTATGGCCCCGGCGGGCCTGCCATCTTGAGTTCAAAGCATTACTACATTCAGTTTAATGGGTTTTGTGTGGGGACAGGATTCGAATTAGATGTAACACTTGTGAACTTTGCCATGAAGACAAGCCCCTGATGTGTGACCTTGGACAAGTCATTTAACATTTCACTTTCTTCACCTGTCAAATGAAGAAAATACTTACTTCTCTCAAAGGATGTTGTGAGAATTAAATCATTGACATTTACAAAGAGATTTAAGATCCTCACATGGAAGGTGCCAGATAAATGCAAAATATTATGCTGAAAGGGGTTCATGGCTGCCATCAAGTTGGTCTTGAATCCAAAGAAACCTCGGAAACCCTTTCAGGCTCAACAAATGGAGCAACCAAACCCCTTCATATAGTAAAAAAGCTACAGTCATGGCGATGACTCAAGACAATAGGCTGCCTGGCAGGCCAGAGTGAGCCCAGAGAGATTAACAGAGATTTTCCTGGTTGCAAACACGGGGGTTAGGAAATTGGTTGTATACTGTAAGTGTCAGAAGCAGCAGAAAGCCAGGAAGAGTTGTGTGACTCTGAGAGGAAGACAAAGCACAGGGTTTCTTGGGTACAGAGCTCATTGAAGTGGCAGACTTAGGGACTTCTGAGCAAGGAAAGTGCCTCTTGTTGTGTCTACTGAGTTCAGGGAAATAAGACTTAGATGAGAAGTTAGATGAGAAGTTATTTAAGCTCACTCCAGAAAGAAGTAAGTGTTAAATGAGCTGACTGGGTAGGATATATAGGCCTTAAACATATGTACAATAGGTTCATGGTTCTCTGAAGGTATGTGGCAGCTCAAGATCGTGACGATGCTCCCCCCCGCCTTTTTTTAAAAACCCTTCAAAATCTGAACAAACAATATTATTGGGTTTTAGGGGGAAAGATTGGGGAAAGCAGACAGACATATGCATAGAAGATCAGCAGCATAATATTAAGAAACTGACAGTGCACTGAAGGAGATTAGCCACTAACATGCAACCTATTCTAGATAAGAAAGCAGAAGTATAAATATAAAACTAATGATGGACAACAGTGAATAACAAGGTTGTTATAAATCACAAGAGCAAGTCCTAGTAGAGCTAAGCAGGAAATTACCGTATATACTTGTTTATAAGCGGAATATTTTTGGTAAAAAAGTGCAGCATCAAAGAGTGGGGGATGGCTTATAAACCGGTCTTTGCCAAAATTTTCTGACTTTAAACTCTATGGAATTATTTAATTGACTATCTAATACATTGTTGTTTTGTTTATCTAGAGCACCCGCAGGCATGGAGCCCCTCAGCTCCCCGTGGCTGCGGTTTGCCGTTCCCAGCCAATGGGAGCTGCGGGAAGTGGCCACCAGTGGATCAAGGACACATGGGTGTCCCTTCCCTGGGGAACGATAGAAAAATCATTTTGGAAATGCTGTATCAGCAATGCCCTCGACAGGTGAGAAGACGATGCCATATTTGATGATGACACAACGGAGGCTGATGATGAGAAGGAATCTGAGCCTGAAGATGACACTGCCGACACCTATGCTGACAATGCAGGTGCAGCTGTGACTGAAGCCGAGTTTAATGACCTGTTTGGTGAATCAGAGACTGATTCAGACTTTGATGGATTTAAGACATTTTAAAATCTCATATTGTTCTAAGGTACTTGTTTAAAATATTTACTGATTTTAAAAATTGACTGAAGTTTTGAAGATGAATACATATTTGTTCAGTTATTATTATGACAGTTTTTTCATTAGTTTACATTAAAATAAATCTAGCCAAACTTCTGAGTATTTCTTGTGACGCCAACTTTTAAAATATAGCAGGAGCCAGAAAGCTTTGGCTCCCAGCCTGTCAGGGTAAACTGTTGGCAAGTCGGGTCATTTTGTTTACTTGGAGAGTCTGCAGGCACAAAGTTCCTCAGCTCCCAGTGGCCGCGGTTTGCCATTCCTGCAGCTCCCGTTGGTTGAGTATATACGGTATAAAGTATCCTGAATGACTGCTGCTCTGATTTAGCATTTGCACCCTCGTGTAATAAGATATACACTATGGACACAAATCTCCAATCACACTGTACCCCTGTGCTTGTGAAGGTTTTTTCCTTTATTTTCTTGAGAAATAAATCATTTGGGAGGACCTTAAATAAAACCGACTGCTGAACTTGCTTTAGACTACAGAACACACTACAGCTGATGCATTGCTTCCACACTTCAGCCCAGTTTTAAAAACATCCCAAATTGTTCAGCAAGGGGTATTTATCAGTGTTGTCTGTGATTTTACATTTGATCCTGTTCTTGATTTTCTTCTGCACACCTACATCTTTTCAATCATTTTCTCCTCGTGCTGGAGAACATTTACTTACTGGAGTGTCAGCAGAAAGTTAATTATTCTAAAAAGTTAAACACCAGTTTCGAGTTTAATTGGTTGTTTTTGATGCCCTGGCTGGATAGCATGAGTACAGGTTAAAGCTTTCAGACTTAATTGCCTGAAGTTAGGCACCTGAATAAGCAGCCTAATTTTCAAAGGTGATGAGCACTGGCAGCTCCCATTGACTTCACTCAAAAGTCTTTGAAAAGCAAGTTCCTAAATATAGATTTAGACACCAAACTTTACCAACCCAACTTTGAACGTGCTGGCCTTAGTATTTAAAAAGCTTCATTAGCACGGAATTTCCTTTACATTTACGGTGGTATTGGTACACACCTGTATAATTATATACTGGATGCTGACCTGTGCACTAATCATCCCACTGTATCTCTGGCACCTGCTTTCATGTTAATTTCCCCCATGGCACAGTTGTACAAGGGTTAATTAGTTTTTGCCCCAGAAATAAAAGTAGGTTTCAGGTTAATGTGAAATTACTGGGAAGGAATGAGATGTACATTTCAGCCTTGTGCAACTACTGTGGTTTATTAGCGGGAGGCAGCATTCTGCAAGGCTGGCTGATCAACATAGTGATATTCTGGGCTACGCGGGGCAAACAATATTTAAAACAGAATTTGCAAAAGATACTGATTTTACACTGCCTTGCACTTAGGCTCTGTTTCGACTTGAAGAAAAAGGTGTTTTTTAAAAAAATGTATTGGCTAACATGAGATAATGTCGTGATATTTATAAACGCGACTGTGTAGGTAGGTTTTCACACATTTTAAAGGTGTTAACTGATTGTGGTCCACCTTAGCCTCCCCCTGGAGTAGCTGTCCTTTGATGAGTGAAGTGATTGCCCTCCCACACATACACATATACATATATATTGTTTATATACAGTATGCAGCTCTTTGGGACCCTTTAAAATGAAAGACCCAGTAGGCCAGATTTGTAAATCTGGTGCCTCAGTAAGCAGATAGGCATCTAGTGGGATTTTCAAAGTTGCCTAGACATTTCAGGATCTATCTGCTTCTTCAGGTATCTAAATATCGGTACAAATCTGGCCACATATGGGGATGTTATCATTAATGAGTTTCCACACTGCAATGGATTTAAAAGCACCTTGGAATAATTGTATTTATGGATGGGAAGTGGGCCTGGTCTGACAGAGCAGAGTTTTAACACCTTTTTGGTGTGCTTTACAGTCAAACAAAAGAAAATGTAAAGAATACATTTGCAAATGGAAAGAATTCAAGAGGGATATTGATAAACTAGAAAAGGTTCAGAGAAGGGCCATGAGAATGATTAAAGGATTAGAAAACATGACTTACAGTGACAGACTCACAGAGCTCAATCTTTTTATCTTAACAAAGAGAAGTTTAAGGGGTGACTTGATCACAGTCAATAAGTACCTACATGGGGAACAAAACATTGATAATGAGCTCTTCAATCTAGCAGAGAAAGGTATAACACAATCTAATGGATGGAAGTTGAAGCTAGACCAATTCAGACAGGAAAGAAGATGTACATTTTTAACAGTGGGGGTAATCAATCATTGGAACAATTTACCAAGAGCTGTGGTGGATTCTCCATCACTAGCAATTTTTAAACCAAGATTGGATGTTTTTCTAAAAGATCTTCTCTAGGAATTATTTTGGGGAAGTTCTATGGTCTGTGTTAAAAGGAGGTCAGACTAGATGATCACAATGGTCCCTTCTGGACTTGGAATCTGTGAAGAATACCCTATTCCTTGAAGAGAAAAACACAATAGGTCTTGTAACATTACAAATTCCTCACTGCTTGCTGAACACTAGTACCTTGCAAATCCCTGCAGATTGTGCAAATGTGATTCTTTCTTTTGTCAGACAGACAGAGAGAGAAAACTCATCTTCTGGCAAACCTTGGACAGGGGCCTATACACTCAGACATGGAATAGGACTACCGGGGTGTTTAAATTTCTACCCTGTCCTAAAGTGTCTGTCTGCAAACACAAGAAAATTTCTCCAGGTTAAATCATTCCAGAAGGAATCAGTTCAAAAACTTACTACAAAGTTAAACCTAATATCTACTGCTCCCTTCCCTAACCCCACAATCACCTCACGCTGCCTCAAGCACCAATTTTGTGTATTTTACTCAGACATGCTGAACTTAACAATTACACCAAAAGCCAGAAATAACTGATGCTGTTTTACTGCACAAAACACAAGAGGTTGGGGGAAAAAATGGCTGACAGCTGGAATCATCTCCTTTTATGTCTTTATTAGCCATTTAGGATCCTTTTATTCCATCAATGCAAATATGCAGAACAGCCAGAAACCATGTTTCAAGCAGCACATATCAGTTGGCTGAGTATAACTAACTACATTTCCCAAGCAATATAAAATTAACAATGCACATCACCTTCTAGGAGAAGAGACAGATACTGTGGCAACTGAGAAACACAGTAGGCAGCTTCCTTACAAAGTAGTTTGGCTATTAAAATGCTAGAACCATCAAACTGTCCATTTCTCCCTTCTTCCCCCGTCACCCTTCCCCCCAAAAGTGCTATAATTTAAACACTATTTTTTGCTATCTACATTATATATAAAATATAGACTCTGTTTACTTTATAACACTTATTTTTTCTTGATAAATAGGTCTTTAAAATATCTACTGTACATATGTTCATGCACTGACATTTTTATATATATATACACACACACACACTTTGCATTTATGTTTGAAAAACACAATAAATATATTTAATATTGATATAGCATCAAACTGAAGATACTTTTGCTTTTAAGACTTAAAAAATCGCAACAAGACAGTACAGAGAGAAGCAATGGGCACCATTCATGAACCAGGCATAGCAGGGAGCTACTGTCTGTCCTAGCTGGCCAATGGGAATGTAATTTATTTGAACTCAGTGGATTTTTACTCATGCATTTTTTTGCTTTGGGATTAGCTTCAAATCAGCAATTAGCCACCTGACCTACCCTGTGTTACACAGAGTGAGAGTAAACCTGAAGAGGAAGCAAAATATGCCTTTCCCAGCAGATACCTGTCTTGATGGCCTGCAATGGGATGAGAAAGAAGGTCCATACCAGTGGGCTTGATTGATGGTTAAAAAGAAAGAAGGCTGTGGGAAGGACTGTAAAACCATACAACCCATATGGTAAATGTGCTAATCCTTATTTTAGTGCTTCTAAAGATGATAGTTAGCACTGCAGTACCAGAAGTGGAGAACCTTGATTATCTATAGCCAAGTCCATGTAATCAACCAGAGTTCCTGTACAGAACAATGGCAATATATGAGTGAAACACACTGGGCCAAATTCAGACTCTGAAGTACAAATCTATAGGATTGCACCTATTTATACCAGGACTGAATCTGGCCCAGTTAAAATGAATTCAGTGCTGAGCTGGCCATGATGACCATGTTGCTTAAGAGGCAACATCCTCTCCAAAAGAAGAGACAATTCAGGTTCCTTGTAAGCATAATCCTGGTCATTCTGTGTTTCAAATGCTTGGCATCAGAGCAGCAGCAAGAAAGAGACAGTTCAGGTGTGGGTGGGTTCATGAAAGCAGCCACATGTGCAGTCCTAGCTATTTAAAATTCCTCCTTTCATGAAGGAAGGAAGTGGGGATTTTGGAATGGATGTTTTTGGATGTCATTGTTATTTAATGGAATATACCTCGTAGGTTAAGCAATCCACAGCAAGGAGAGTATTTTAAGTGAGCGGGACTAAAGATTATTCATTCCTCATCTGTTAAATGAACAGATTTTGCTTCAATTTTAACAAGAACAACAACAATAAAACCCGCTATCCTGCATAAGCCTGCCATCTCACAGCTAGTCCTAAATAGCCACAAGCCATCTTTAGAGGTCAAACGGTTCAGTGTTGAGTTTTTTCAGCTATTTAAGGGCATATCACTTGCCCCCCAAAGAGGTAAGAGTGTTAAGCCAATGCATTAAATAGCTGCACGAAGCCCAGCGTCTGCTAGAAGCTTTTAAACTCTTGTAGGTACAGAAATGAATAGTAAACGGATTACACTCAGTATATTATACTTACAACAACATATAGAAGTCCAGGGCTAAAAACTTCCAGTAACAAGCACTGCTGTCAGTAGTCATTTATGGATCTCTGCAAAGACGCGATGGAGATGCTAAGGTTTGTTAATTTTGGTACAGAACAGTCATTTTTAGTTGTAAAAGGGTTTTTGCTATAGTTGTAAGGACATAAAAATAAACGGGATAAGGCCAGAATTGAATAGTTTACATGCCAGGACAATGTGGAGCAGAGACACTGCTGTGGTCACTGTAATTCCAAAGCTATTGAAGAGATGAGAAAAGGAAAAGAAAGTCAGTATGAAGTGGAGAGTGCCTCTGATTGTCCTAAGCCAGCTAGACAGGAATTTCTCAGGCTTTCAGACAAAGGTTAAGTTGAGTTCTGCAGAAACTCATGCTGAGTCTGAGCTTGTCTGTGCATGCACTGACTCTATGCCATAAAGGGATCCTAGGCAAGAATAAATTATCTATACATAGGTATTTTCTAACTATACAGGTTGAATGCTACTCATCTAGTCATGTGCAGGATATGAGATCAGGGAAAGTCCAACGCCTGAGGTTGCTAATATTGTTTAGGGCTTAACTGAGCCCTGCATTGGGGCACAGCTCCTGGGGGAGTTCTGGGAGGAATTTTGCCCTTGGGAAAACATGACTCCTCCCTGAGCTCCCTGATACACAGGCAGAGTGCACCTGTTGTTACACCTGTCCAGGGATTACAGTATATTTTGCTTGCATGGCCGGCTTATCCTGCTGGCTGGTGTATACAGGACCATGGACCCACCTTCTTGCCCAGTTGGGGTATCTTGAAACTTATGGGGCCTGTGGAAGGACTGCAATTGTGCCTTGCTGCTACACAGGGATATGAGGAAGGGTTGCTGTCCATTCAGGGGCAGCTCCAGGCACCAGCACAGCAAGCACGTGCCTGAGGCAGCAAGCTGCAGGGGGACGGCATGTTGGCCGCTGTCAGAGCGGCAGTCAGGCGTCCTTCAGAGATCTGCTGGTCCCGCGGATTCAGCGGCATTCCAGAGCCGAGAGACTGGCAGACCTCCTGCAGACACAGCACCGAACCGGCAGGACCAGCAGACCTCCTGCAGGCATGCCACCAGAGGACACCTGACTGCTGTGCTTGGGGCAGCAAAAATCATAGAGCCGCCCCTGCCTCTATTTACCAGAGATAAACAGTTCACTTGGAGCCAAATCCAACTCCACATGGAGTCAATGGGAGTCTTTTTATTGAATTTACTGCAAGACATACCCTGCCTCTTAATGAGGATTGCTTTGGCTCTCTGCCTCTTTGGCGGCGGATCACAATTTTTAATATCACATACACACAAGTAACAAATGGCAAAGGAAAGAGCTTCTCCAACAGCAGCCCTAGAAAACAAGATTATCTTTGATTTAGCAAGTGCACAAGATTACTTCTGGACTACTATACATTAAATAGTAGCCTGGATTTGAATAACTGGGTCTGCATGAATTCTAGCAGAAGCTCAAATCTTGTGGCACTAGAAAAAGAGTAGCACTAAAACCGCTATTCCAGATACATTGGTACAGTACCAGTGACTCTTTTAAATTAAATACTGTAAACCCTTTTTAACTGTTGGCCAAATTCATAAATGTAATGTGAACTCCAGGGGTCAGTTGCAGCATTTTGCTCAATGTACTTCAAATTATCCCCCAAAATAATGAGGGTTTGATACTAAATAGCCCTATTATAGAGTAAGTCATAATTTTATTGGAATATTATGACACATCCTACAAATAAACTAATCACTTGTTCCTTTAATTCAGATGGCAGTTTAATATATTTACATTGGATGCTACCAAAACCTTGCCCAGATAGCAGTATTTCATCTCACTTTACATCCTGGAAAAGTACAAAAACTCCATTCAATCCTGACTGCAAGCAGTCACCAGTTGCCACCCCGGTTAGAGTTAAACTCTGCAAATTGCAGTATCCAAACCAATAAGGCTAAGGAGGGGAAGGGTGATGCACACCACCTGAAAGCTTTCAGCTCAGGGACAGAGAGACTGAATTCAATAGGACTCCACATTCTGCCTGCACAGAGCTCACTGCAGGAACAAGGCCCAGACTTCTAGCACTTATGATTTTAGCTGGAACCATAAATCTGCAGAGAGGCACAAATGTTAAAAATATAGATGGCAAAGATATTATATTTTGTGCTACACCTGGCACAATGGGGTCCTGGTCCCATGACTGGAGCTCTGTAACCTAACGCAATACAAATAATAAATGAAGAGAAACTAAAAAATATTTTGGTTCAGATTTAATTCAGGTTTTGGGTTACAGTTTGGGATGATGTTTTCTCAGACTTGTTTTATCATACCTAGCTCCCTGCCACTGATTTTTATGTCCCTTAGTCATCCACTTTATCCTGAATCCATGACTCTACCTTTGTCCTCAGTAAGGAGATTACACCACACTGCATTAAAAAAATCAATATGTGTCTCTTCACCCTCTCTAATTAATATCATTCTTTTGCTAAGAGAGATTTAGGTTTTGATCTGACTGCCCCTCTGGTGGAGAGTGGTGTGTGTGTGTGTGGAGAGTGGTGTGTGTGTGTGTGTGTGTGTGAGAGAGAGTGTGTGAAAGAGAGAGAGCGAGCAGGTTTATTTAAATAAAGGAATAGTATTGTATGCAAGAATGATTGTAATCTTGGCTCTTTCCATTTTCCAAGGAATAATTTTAAACAACTGGCAAAAAAAAATCAACCCCCCACCCTCCCCACCCCCAACTTGAGATCCTAGCAGGAGAAGCCCTGCCTTCTTGCCGAAGGCCCTAGCACAAACAGTAAACAACAGATATAATTGCTAGAGCTGGTCAAACAATAATCATCCAATAGACACGGGGTGGGCAAACTATGGCCTGCGGGCCACTTGTGGCCCGTGAGCCATTTTTATCCGGCCCACAAGCTCCTGCCAGGGGAATGGGACCAGTGGTCCCGCTTTCCTCAGCGGGGCACTCTGAGAGTGCCCCGGAGAGCGCGGCCGGCTGCTGGCCCGGCGCGCTGGACAGAGAGCGGGGCTAGCGCGCCGCCCAGGATGGCGAGCTGCGGCCTGCCGGGCGCGCCACCCCAAGAATGAGGCTGGCGCGCCGCCTGGACAGCGGGTCCGGAGCCGGCCGCTGCCCAGAGCCCAGGACAGCGGACCCACGGCTGGCCTTGCGCGCTGCCCAGAGCCCGGGACTGTGGGCCCGTGGCAAACCGTGGGGCCCCGCCCTCCTGGCCGGGGCTGGGCAGACTGGGGCAAGCCACAGGGTGCCACGCTCCCAAGCAGGGAGCCGGGCCAACTGCGGCGCCATGGGGCCCTGCGCTCCCAGCCCGGGGGCCGGGCAGAGCGCTGTGAGCCGTGGGGCCCAGCGCCCTGCTCAGCAGGTAAGCAAGTTTGGGGGGGCTTAGGTGGTGACGTTCCGGAGGTGGTGGTTAGGGTGGGTCGGGTGCTCTCGGGAGAGGGCAGTCATGGAACTGAGAGCAGGGGGACTATATAGGGGATGGGTTTCTGGGGGGGCAGTTACTGTGGAGGGGTCTCTGGAGGGGGCGATCAGGGGACAAGGAAAGGGGAGTTGGATGGGTCAGAGGTTCTGAGGGGGGCATTCCAGGGGCGGGAAGTAGGTGGGGGTCAGAGAGAGGGCGTGGCCTTCCCTACCTGGCCCTCCGCACAATTTTGAACCCCTGTGTGGCCCTCGGGCCAAAAAGTTTGCCCACCCCTGCAATAGACTGATTCATTTCACATTATTACTTAAACAAATGTTATGACCTTTTTCCTCCATCATTCACGCTATTTATAGATCTCAGGGAATAAATCATGAAAGTTCACAAATATCTAGGATTTTACATATTTTTTCAAATAACATGTGTACTTAGCATTGCTCTCCCAGTTCAGTGAATGCAGCACTACAGCCTAGACTATGGCAGTCAAGAGAACAAGGTAATAAGGAAGGAGTCAGTAGCAGGATTCCTAAGGGAGCTCTAAGCATCCCTAAAGATGTCAGAGATGTAAACATTTTTTGTTTCAATTTAAAGAGTCATAATTTTTAAAATCTAAACAATTAATTAGTATACTGATGTGGTTTCCCTGAGAAAAAGGTTCAAAAGTTCTCTCTCAATCCTTATAGCAAACATAAATCTCATAAGAGATTTCCCACTCAATCAGATTAACCAAAACAAGTGGTTTTGCTACAGTTTAAGACAAATGGAATTTTGCTTTGTATTCTTTTAGGGATTACATTTTGTTGTGTTATTTTTCATAGCTGCAGCCTCGATGCTGCAAACTCGTGAACACGTGAGTAGTTTAATGTGTAAGAGGAGTCCCACAGACCTCACCGGGACAATTCACAAGCATCCACATAAAATGTTTGCAAGAGCAGGGCCTAAGACATTAAAGACACAGAGGATAACCAAAACAGAGGCCATTTGACTATTCCTGCATTGATGACAAAGGGAACAGTCAGTATAGTACCTGTGACTGCTGACTTTAGCCAGGTAAGAAGGTTTTTGCTATTTTCCCTGCAACACTATAAGGATTTTTCTCATTCTTTGTTGTTTTTCATTCAAACCCTCCATCTTCAGGAGCTGAAAGCTTGTGGGCTGAGCAATGTGGAACTTGGTGGCTGGTACAGATTTTTTCTTTTGAGGTTCACTTACATTTAAAAGAACACAAAAACACAAAACATAGCTTTTGGGTAGAAGCCCACTTAGTTTTATATATTTTCTGCCAGAATTCAAGCCCGACTCACTCAGAACTCATTCTCATGCTCACAGGAAAGTGTGTAAACCTTACAATGACCAGATGTCCTGATTTTATAGGGACAGTCCCGACTTTGGGATCTTTTTCTTATATAGGCTCCTTCTATGCCCAACTTCCTATCCCAATTTTTCACACTTGCTGTCTGGTCACCCTAGTAAACCTGGTCCAAGTTTTGGCTGTGTAACAAATCCCAAATCAGGAGAGTGTCACATGGCCTGGATTTTGTCGATCAAGGTTTTGCACAGCCCTTCTTTATGAGCTAACATTGAAGCTTTAACATGAGCTTGTAGAATACTTTCCCCATCCCCCACACTTACATGAGCTGGTGTTGGAGACTGATTTGTTTACAAAAGCCACAATGTTCCCTACTTGTGTTAAAAAAAAAAAATCCACCTCGGAATAACCTGTGAAAATTGAGCTGCCAAATTTGTCCAGGTCACGTGACACTTAGTCACACCAAGTTTTATTATTCTATGCACTGGTTAGTAATGTAGTAGTACAGTGTGGTGTTGTCAGCTGGATAGTAGGAGCTCTTCACGTCAGATGCCACAGGAGACTTTCTGACATGACAGAGCCTTCACAGCCCTCTGGCAGGACAGGTAAAAGGACCTTCCTGAACTTTCACAGTAAACACCACTGGATCAGTTAAGCACCTCCATGCGGGAGACTGATTCCATGATTTCTTGCTATCCAGCCAGTTAATACTGCTGCTAAACAGTTAACGTAAGTTATTTACGTCAGCCCTTAAACAATTCTCATTTCCATGTGTCAAGCATTTCTAATGCTCCCATCACTGTTGTATAGAGGCACCAACTAGTTTAGTTGGTTGAAACACCAAATTTTCATTTCCCAACTGCTGTCAAACTTTTATATGTCCAAATCGTCATGCTATCTGAATTATTCTTTAAGAGCTGTGTTGTTTCCATTCCTTTCTAAGAGCTGAGTGAAGCTAGCAGTACAGAGACATTCTGCTCCTACGCATGGCTTCACTGATCAGGTATGCAGGGCTCAGTTCTGGCTCTTCTGTCATGATTGCAATGTTCTGCCATTCCCCTAGTTGGTTTGACTTTTTAATGGTGTCCACTACGCACAAGGCATATAGGCAGTCATCGAAAGTCGCAGCCATGGTGAGGGGCCTCCCATCCCAGGTTCTCCTGTCATCCTGGTCCTCAAATGCTTGCCGGATGGCCTGCACCATCTTAATAGTGCCCTGAAGGTATGGGGATGGAATATCACTGAAGGCCTTCTCAGGCAGTAAGGAGTTGCTGACTGGCATAGAGTCCTTTAGAAGGAGCTCTCTTTGAGGAGAGCTGTTGCTCTGCCCATACAGATCAGTGCCTATTACAATCAGCCGTCCAGCTGAACCTACCATAATAATATCCTGTTTGAATTCCCCAGGGACATTGAAGTTGAGGGTCACAGTGCAGCACACCCCGCCTTCCAGAACCATTTGAAACGTGCAAAAGTCATCACTGGTGATCTGACGTATTCCCTTGATGTGGTCTGTCTGTTTCACAAAGGTCTTGAGCAGCCCGTGGACTTTCACAGCCTTCTGGCTGGTGAGGAAGGTCAAGAGGTCGATGATATAGGTACCGACCGAGTGCAAACCTCCACCCCCCATCAGGTCATCACAGCTCCAGTTGTATTTCTTGCCCAGCAGGCTTCCACTGTGCACCTGCACCTCACACACCAGGAGCTCCCCCACATAGCCCTCCTGAATCAGCTGCTTCATCTTCACAAAGGCAGGCAGGAAGCGGAGAACGTTCCCCATGATGCTCATGAGCTTGGGGTAATAATGGGCTGCAGACATCATCCTGAAGGCATCCAGGGGAGTTGCTGTTCGGTCACAGATGACATTTTTTCCAATGCCTGCAAAACAGTTAAAAACAAACAAACAAAAAAACAGTGAGTGAATTCAGGATGTTTTAATGGACAAATATTGATCAAGACCAAAAACAGACATCCTGGAAAGAAGACAGTATTTTGTGAACCAGTGGTATCATATGCACAAAAATCCCACAGTGTATTCATAAGATATGTCAGCTGACTGAGCACTGCGATGAAAACGAACCCCTTCTTGTTTTCAAAATTCATTCATGCCACAAAGTGGATATGAAAGTGAGAAGCTAATCTAAGCCTTCCCTCATTCTTACTTAGAGAAACGCACGGTAGAGGAGATTTTATGCCCATAGTAGCCCACACTAGGACACTGAAAATCTTGGGATTTTCTTTGAGGGGACTCATTTCTCCATCCCCACCCTTCCTGTTTGATGGATTTTGTAGGGGAGGGAAGTGTATTGGATTGATGGATTATTTTGGGTGGGGAAGTGGGAAATAGAATTTTACCCACAGAACTTCATGTATTATTCTGGCCAAGGTGCAAAATATTTGAGGGAGCCCCTTGTCAAGATGTTAATAACATATCTAGGATGTCAAAGAAGACCTGTGATGTCTCAAGAGAGGTCAAACGTGTAAGCATATAGCTGTGACGATTTGTCCTCTCACATTTCCCATATGTGCACATTGTTATATTGAATCTTTTATGAGGGCCCTGTTTTAACAAGCTACCTGGGTGTACTGAATGCAATGCAGGCTTTGATATTCAATAGTTGTTTTATTACGGACTTCTTCTTGATGACTTCTTTCTTCCTGTACATATAAAAATGCAGTGCTGGCAAGGTAAAGTTACACGGAAAGACCTGGAATAACTGCTAGTATGCAGAAAGCAATTCAGAATGACAGCAGGCTAAATCACCTTGTACCACTCCAATTTGAGCATTAGTTACAAGTGACACCTGTTCCCAGACAATAAAAGACTCAAAGTGTTGTATATATTATGGCTGTACCTGGGCTTTTCACATGGAAAGGATGGGGAAAAGACCTGACAGTTCCTGAAGTCTTAATTCCATTTATAATAGCACAGATGGATTTCTATGTCCAATGAGCAATGGAAGAATTCCTATCCGGCCCTGCATTATGTCCTACCTTCATCTAAACAAAAACCAGACAGAAAGGAGGAAGGTCTTGTGGAGAAGGACTCAGGAGAGGCATGTTCAGTTCTTGTCTCAGACGAAATGTGCGATCTCAGGAAAACCATTTAATGTCTTTGTGACTCAGTCCCTTGTCTCTAAAATTGAGTATAGTACTTCCCTCCTTCATAGGGATGTTGTGAGGATTGCTTTGTAAATGTTTAGATCCTATTCAACCCTTATTATGGGCATGTAAGGTTTGTGCTGACCCTCTGTACAAGGATGAATTTCACCCTAACTCCCTGGAAGTGTTTGCTCCAAGCAAAGTGGGGCATCTGCCTGTTTTGTAGACAAGATAATCTGATACCGTACACAAGTCTAAAGATTTATAACAACATTTTCAGTACTATCGACTCACATGATTTTATCATCTATGTCATATAGATATCATGTATACTAGTTGGTGCTTTTCTTACAGCAATGGCTTGTGGAATCAAGTGAAAAAAATCATTTTTTTTTTTAAAAGTGTCTAGCTCTCATGGTTGCAGAGAGAAGCTTGAAAACAAGAAACTAAAGGCTCAGAAACCACCAGGCAGTTACACCACCAATTTTATGTATATTTTTTAAATTTTAAGCCAATCCCATGATTTTCTGGGGACCTGACTCATAATATTTCAATGCTTAGGACTGGTAATACTACATTTTATATAAGTCACATAGCTCTTTGGTTATCTGCTGTCCAGCAAGTCACTCTACTCACACACAATTCCTGTACATGCCAGATGTCCTAACTAATTAGCAGAGAATATCAGGTTCTATGACTTGACCAATGCACGACAGCCCTAACTCACTTACACTTTCCAATCTAATCAATTCTCAAAATCTGCCATGCCAGCTTTATTTTTCCATCTGCTCTGACTCCATCAAATATGCTGACAGCCCCACTTTTACTGGAAACAAAATTAGATGTCCAACGTCCAGCTGGAATGAGGCTAGCCCTGGACTTGTTCAGTCCAGGATTTGAACCTACAATCAGATATTTTCTCCTCCTCCTATTCACAAGGAAATCAAAAAGGCCATTTTTTGGAATCTGGGCATCTAATCAAAAACTGCAGTTACATCACAAAGATTCATTAGTCCAGTGCCTGCACCTGTCACTGTTGCTCAGAGATTTTTCAAGATCCTGAGATTTGGTGGAATGAGTCAGATTACTCAGCCAAAAAAAGTATATTTTGGAAGAGAAAGGGCAGATTTAGACATTTCAAGGATAGTCTGAATGTTTAAATAGGGAATGGGGACCTCAGAGTGTAGGCTGAACTCCTCCACCTGCGTGCCATGGTGGATAAAAATAATATTTTTTTAAGGTCATTTAAATCAGACTTTTTACATTTAAATTAAATACATTTTTCTTTCAAAAATGAACCTGTTTAAAATTAAATATGAAATTATGACAACCTATAATAACATTTAAATTACCATAATTTAAAATAAACTATAATTTAAAATGTATAATATTTGCATCTGATGAAGTGGGTTTTAGCCCACAAAAAGCTGATGCCCAAATAAATCTGTTAGTCTCTAAGGTGTCACAAGGACTCCTTGTTTTTTTTTCCCTACAATTATTAAAATCGTTTAAGTAATTAAAAAAAAGAGACGCTGCTTTCATGAGGCCTCATCAGTTTGAATGAGCTTTTTTAATTATATTCAGAATCAGGGAAAATACATCCTAAACTTTTGAGGTCAATTCAAGCTTTATAAATATGTCACAATGTTTTGTATTGCATGATGTAGCTATATTATGTTCAACCTTTACACTGGAGCAACTGCCAAAATTGTCATTTTTGCAAATTTAGGGAGTTTCAGTTCCTGTTGGGCAGAAAAGCTTTTGCCTTAATTGCTTTTGGCTTCAAGTGAGTGAGCAGGTGCAGTGAGGATATTTTCTTCATGTGGATTAGTTCACTCTAAGTTTAGACATTTATTGGGAGTCGACAAAGCAGGAAAGCTTGTTTTCTTCTTTCAGACTATGAATACAAATCAGGTGGGAAAGGATGAGATCTACTAATTCTAAAAACAGGGAAGAAAAGGAGGAGCCAGAATTTCAAAGGTATTTAGCTATTAAGATTCATAGAGGCACCTAGGGGATTTTTAAAAGCACCGAAGCATGTTAGGCACCTAATTTCCATTGCCTCAACAGGACTTAGGCACCAAACCTGCTTAGGTACTTTAGAAATCCCATGAGGCACTTCTCTGCATTTCTAGGCACCTAAGTAACTTTGAAAATCTGACTCATGGTAACAAGAAACAAATTCACTGTCAATTCACTAACTGCAGTTAATATTTCCTTTGTTTAATCATGGACAGTAAATTCCCATTTATCTAAAACCCTATTATCCAAACCACCACATTATCTTAATCCCGCCTTATCTCCCCAGTATGAGATACCTGATCTCTGCAGCATGTACTTATACTGAGGGATGGGATTCGAATAATGATTTGGATAATAGAGCAGAGAATTGTTCCCAGGGCAGCACAGGGAACCCCCTACAGCCCTGCTGTCATGGGGAAAAGAGAGCAGGACAGCAGAGAGACTCTCTGAGCTGCCAGTGACACCTGATCCCTGCACACACAAGGTGCAGGAAAGGCTGTTGTCCTGGCAGGGTAAAGCAGAGTCCTGCTGGGGGTCTGTGGTTTGTCCCACCAGGGATACAGCTTCCCCCACACCCTGGGCCTGCAGGGAGCAAGTGTCACCAACCCTGCAGCAGCCCTCTGTAGCCCTGCTGTTACAGGAGTGAGTGAGCAGGACAGAGCAGAGAGATCCTTGGCCAGCACTGCAAAGAAGAGTAGCAGCCCCTGACCACAGAGGAGACCACCCTACTGCTGACTAAAAACAACGAGGAGTCCTTGTGGCACCTTAGAGACTAACAAATTTATTTGGGCATAAGTTTTCGTGGGCTAAAATCCACTTCATCAGATGCCTGGAGTTGAAAATACAATAGGGAGGTTTAAATACACAGCATATGAAAATATGAGAGTTGCCTTACCAAGTTTGGGATCAGTGTTAATGAGCCAATTTAATTAAGGTGGAAGTGGACTATTCTCAGCAGTTGACAAGAAGGAATGAAAATGCTAATGAGGCCAATGTAAACAAGGTGGCCCATTTCAAACAGTTGACAAGAAGGCGTGAGTATCAGCAGAGGGAAATTAGTTTTTGTAGTGATCCATCTATTCCCAGTCTTTATTCAAGCCTAATTTGATGGTGTCCAGTTTGCAAATTAATTCCAGTTCTGCAGTTTCTCATTGGAGTCTTTTTTTGTAGCTTTTTTGTTGAAGAATTGCCACTTTTAAATTCATCATTGAATGTCGAGAGAGATTGAAGATGTAATTCTTATCAAGAATTATAACATTAAAAAACCAGTAGGAGAGCACTTCAGTCACCCTGGACACTCGGTAACAGTTCTGTGGGAGTAAAGCTAGAAGGAGAAGTACAGGTGCAATGAGTTGTATTGGGCTTTAAACTGTAGTTCAGATTAACAGAACTGAAAGGATGCATGTATCATTCCACCACACAAAAACTGTTTTTATTTTAAACTCACAGTCACATTCTGATTTATGTGAAGCTGGACTAACCATTTCAGTTTTACTACATATAACTAGCATACACGTGTGAGGCGAGGTGCCAGCTCTTGCCAGAACTGCTTGCATTAGCTAAGGACTGACAAACTCATAGCTGGATACCAGACTGGTTCACCTGTATGTTAGTTTTGCTCAAAACCAGTATTAGTCTTATAAGAACATATTTAGTGTTTAGACTCTGTGAAATGCTTGTAAGTTGCTGCCGGCATTAATCTCACTTGTAATGTCTGTATTCTATGCTATAAGAACATATGTAAGTTTTGCTTTTTAACTTTGAAAATGTTTGCTTTAAACTTGGGAACCCGGGCATGGAGACCCTCCCATCCCCAGCACCTTACCCAGGATTGCCCCTACCTATCCAAGGGGACTATCAAAAAGGGTGATTATAAGAGAAAAGCTTTATTAATTGCCCCATCCACCCATGGAAATGTATGTGCAGAAGGCCTCATCCCATTGCTTTGAATGCTGGAAGAGGGAAATCAAAATTGTGGATGTGAAGATTCTTCATCTCTTTGCTGTTTGAATTCTCACAGCGTCAGAGAAACCATACTGAAACCAGAGTTCCCAATGGGTTGTCACCTGAGTCCACCCTGAAAGACACTTTGAATGGACAGATCACTTCAATTCTGTCACTCTTAGGATTTAGACAGTAACTCATTTGTGTGTATATGTTTCATTGCTATAACATGTAAACAACACTCATTTCTCTTTCCTAGATAATAAAACTTGAGGTAATTTATTACAGAATTGGCTACAGGCGTTGTCTTTGATGTTCAGGTACCCATTGATCTGGAGTAAGTATCTGGTCTCTTGGGACTGGAAACAACCTAAATATGATGTGATTTTCGGAGTAACCATTTATCACTAAGTCAGGAGTGAAAGTAAGCTGGTATGGTCTGATACGGCATACCGGCAAGAGCCAGTACACAGCCAGCTGTACTGACAGGGGGCATCTTCCCCAGGCCGTCAATTTAAAAGGGCCCTGGGCTCCTGGCAGCAGCCAGAGCCCCTGGACCTTTAAATCACCGCCAGAGCCCTGCTGCCGGAGCCCTGGGGTAGTGGCAGCGGCTGGGAGCCCCAAGGTAGTGGTGGCGATTTAAAAGGCCCAGGGATTTAAAGGGCCTGCAGCTTCTGCCTGAAGCCCCATCCCTTCCGCCGGAGCGCCCTTCCTCCTACTCAGGACCCCTGCACTGCGTACCGGTAAGTCTCTTAAGTTACTTTCACCCTTGCACTAAGTCCAGCTTGCTTTGGTGTCAAGATAGACTGGAGACTGTGACTCCTTAGTAAGGCTGTTATAGTGATCCAGGAGTTCACATTTCTCACTGGCTAATTATAGAACACCCCACCAGTTTGGGGTGTCTACCGTATTTTCTGACAGTCTGCCCTGAGGTAGGCGCTCACAGTCATGAGTCACTCCAGAGACCGCGACAGGTAATTCAGGACTGACATCTCAGAAATCATATGCAATTACAGAACTTGAAGGCACTAGCTCATGCTGTCATTCTAATTTATTTAAAGTTTTGATCACAAGGATAGCTCTGGGAAATAGATATTCTCATTGGTCTCTGAGGCACCATAATCATACAGTCATATCTCAGCATACTTCAGGCATCACAAAGCATACAGCTTTGGAGCCATAAATCAAGATTTTCCATTGTCATGTCTTAAACCCAGGCAACATACAGCGGGCAAGATTCTCATCTCAGTTACAACTGTGCAAACTCACTGACTTCAAGGCCATCGCTACAAGGGGCTGCACTGATGATTGAGAGGCTCTCTTAGCTCATTAGCCTTTAGCTACAGAAAATCTTGCCACACAGTGTCAGTGTTTCCAAACATTACTGTCACACGGGCAAGCGCTTCTGTTAGTTAGCTAACTCATCGCTACACTGCTGTAAGGATTAGAGAGACACTGTCCATATTATAAAGGAGCTCCCGGGACTGAAAACATTACACGTAGACACTAATAGCACTGTTATACCATATGATAGCTACCTAGGCCTCAGGAGACCCTCCTGCCCTGCAAGCACCTTACCCAGAATTGCTCAAAGAAGAGCCAAGACCCTCAATATCCTTTTCCACTTCACTCTAGTCCACGGGGGGCGGGAAATTAAACCAGGCGGGGCTAAGGAGCTGGTGGCCAAGGCAGTATGTAGTGTCACCCAGCAGCTCAGCCCGCAGGAGCAGAGACAAGCAGCAGCAACAAGTATTATGGTACCACTGGGGAAAGGGAGGAGCTGTGACCCAAGGTGGCATTGCCCATCCCCCAGCACCCCTGAATCCAGAACTGCCAAGGGAAACGTCCCACTCTGGGGGCATCAGGACCCATGCAACCCCCTGCCTCCCCCAGCTGTATGAGCTCAAAGTTGAAAAACTTCTGGGAGGACCCATCCAGAAACTCCTGGTACAGCATACCAGCAAGAGCCAGTACACAGCCAGCTGTACTGGCTTCACAGTCCCCCCTGTGGCATGGGGCTCTGGATCTTTTGCTCTGTTTTCCACTCACTTCTACCAGACCTGCACTTACAACTCCTCCTAATCCCGTCCCACAACCCCCCAGAGGGTTGTGACCTCCAGTTTGAGACACGCTGATCTAAATGAGTTTGCACACCCCCTGGAAGAGCTCTGCATACACCCAGGGGCACGCATACCTCCAGTTGAGAACCACTGCAATAGAATTCATTCTGAATGTTACATAAATGATGAAAACATACACCCTTCAGAGAGTGTTGGGAATGCAGGTCTCAAAGCACATGACCTATTCTCAGTGATCATTTAGGTGTCACCCAGCTATTAGACCCACACACCTCGCATGAGCAGTGTGAGAGCTGGAAGATACGATCTGATTTTATTGTCAAGGCAGGAATCCACAGCTGAAACAAGAAAGCAGGTGAAATGGAGAGGTGAAGAACTGATTCTGAAGGAGATAATTTGTCAGTGGCAGTGGTTTGAAGAGATAAAAATTCAAGGAAAGAAGGAGAGCTGGTTCTCCTTAAAAGAGAAAAAAGAGTTTGCCACTTTCAGGATAGGCTGTTTGGGCAAGATGCTGTGTAGAGGCAACCAACACACAAATCACTTGAGAAAAGGTGCCCCAACAACAGCACGTTCACTGGCGACTCTGGAGAGATGACCATCACCTAACCAGCACTGAAGGTACAATAGTGCAGGGAAAAGTCCAAAAGTGAGATCAGTGACCATTATTTATCATCACTTATGTGTATTGAGATAGTGCTCAGACACCCCAGTGAGGGCTCATGGCCTTATTGTGCTAGGCACTGTACACTCATAAACATATTATTTATTATTTTTATTGCAGGAGAGCTTGCTGCCCCAGTCAATGACCAGGACCTCATTGTGCTAGATGCTGTAGAAACACAGAACAAAAAGGTAGCCCTGGCCCCAAAGAGCTTACATATCAGTATGCTTTGGACTACTAGTGCCTTGAGGATCCAGTCCACAGTACCTTTTCTAATAGCTCCCATATTCATTTTTGTTTGCTTGCTTGTTTCAGTTTTTTGTGCATGTTTGCTTTGTTAGTTGTGGATTGCCAAATTTTTTAAATGTAAGTCTTTGGTGTGTGTGTGTATGAAGCATATGAACGTACTCAAAGCTTGCTCCTGCACCACTAATGTCAATGGGAGTTTTGCTGTTCATTTCAATGAGCCCAGGATCAAGCCCTTATACAGCAGCTGAGTCTTATCTTTCCTACTAATTACCCATGTATCATGGCAAAGCATAGATTCCCAAACTTTTTATAGAATGAACCACATTTTGATAGAGAGATACAGAGAGTCACCTTCTTTCTCATTCACAATCACATAACATCCCTGTAGCAACTTGAGCAAATGCTTACATGGAAAAGTGAGATGAATGAAATATTTAATGTATTTTTAGCTGTCAATACAATTTAACCTCTTGAAATTCGGAGGAAGAGCCAACACCATCTGACCAGCCCACTCGCCACAGACCACCAGGATGAGCTCCACGAATCACAGGTTGAGAACCTCTGTAAGCATCTGAAACATGCTCAGACTTATGCTTCCTGAGCAACTGTCTGGTGCTTTTCCGTGCCACCAAAAGGATTTGGAAAAAGACTATGGCCAAACCCTTCAATCTTTCCTGAGTTTCTACTCAATCTTTATTCCCACAAACTTCCACTAAAATCATTGACCCACAAGCTAAAAATCCTTATTCACGGTCTATTAAGGCAAAACATCCATTAACTTCAGCATATGGGTATTTTTTTAAAATATAAGAAAAAACATTTTTTATTCAGTCCTTAACTTCAGGGGGAATTTACTGGATAAGAATTTACTGGATCTGTATTTGGTCCTTTATTTGCTCCAATTACTTCCAATTGCTCTACATTCCCCTGACAGTAAAATGCAGTCCATCCATTCAGTCTACATTATCATAATAAATATCACATGGCTATGACAATCTATGGTCCATCTCCACTCTACTCAGGCATTAGCATCTGCCTTTAATATGTTTATTTTTGTCAGTTGTAAACAACTAGATGCCCAGCTGTTGTAAGTGATTTGGGAAAATTAGGCAATCAGGCAGATTAAATTTCTTTAGGCTGCCCTATCCTACACAGAATTGTTTCTGAAGATATGGATGGCTTACATTTACAGCTGTTAATCTGAGTCAATTCTCTTTTTGTTATTCTCTCCTAACCCATTCCCCACCCCACCCTAAACAAGCTAATTGTAGTTTGGCACCGAACCTGACTCTTTACAAAGAAGAAACATCAGTCTGATGCTCCGGAGTAATTAACGCAGCCATTACACTGACAGTTTTGTCTGCATTCAAGCAGCCCTAAGAACATGGAGGAAATTACATCTTGTCTGCAGAGTGACAGGGAAAGTGAGAGAAAATCCAAGTCTGCATTTGGAAAGAACTACAAACTGCAGTGTCAGGTCAATAAGTGTATTGTGCACAACATAACCACCGACACAGCAAATCCTGCATCCTCCACACACTTTCTGGTTTGATTTGTTTTTTTAATAAACATTCCATTCTACCATCTGTCTGAGGGCTTGGTTACACTGGCACTTTATAGCGCTATAAAGCCCCCACGAGCGCTATAACCTCCTCCCCGTCCACACTGGACGCTATAACCGCGGAGTTATAGCGCTCCTGGTAATCCACCTCCGCATGGGGAATAAGGGCTGTAGTGCAGCTGCTGTAGCGCTACAGCAAGAATGTGAACACCCACTGCGCTACAAGTGATCTCTTGAGATGCCTAGAGCCGTTTAAGGCAATTGACGTCTCTTCCCTTTGTTTTGAACTCGGCTGGAGGAATGCGGAAGTACCTCTTTAGAGTTTCTCTCTTAACTCAGCAGATAAGCAAT
>ML677334.1:27189783-27214896 GCA_007922305.1 Dermatemys mawii
GGCGTTCAACGGCCGTGAGCATGTCCGTTAATGAGACAAGAAGCTTCATGTCAAACGCATTCACCGCTTCGATCTTGTCTTCAGACTCATCACTGTCATCCTGCATGTCAAGGATTAACTCCACTGCACACAGAGATGTGCTGGCGACAGTCGTCAGCATGTTCCTCAGCAGTTCTGGATTCATTGCGGCACACGACAATGGAAGACGGAGCGCACCTTGCTGAAACCCTTGAAAGATGGCGCCGGAGGTGGAAGGAAACATAGAGATTGCTGGGATATGCCAAAAAGCATCATGGGTAGTTGAAACAGGATACAGAATGCCCCGCAAGTGACGCCCCCCCCCATCACAAGGCATTGCGCCAGATCGGGAAGAGGTGTACTGTGAGACACGTGCCCTAATGCGCTGCTCTTAATGCCGCATTAAGTGCCGCAAATGTGGCCATGCTATAATGCTGGAGCATCTCAGTGTGGACATACAATAGTGCTATTCATATTACTGTATAAGGGGACCGCTATAACCAATAGCGCTATAATCTTGTAAGTGTAACCATGCCCTAGGCATCTCAAGAGATCACTTGTAGCGCAGTGGGTGTCCACATTCTTGCTGTAGCGCTACAGCAGCTGCACTACAGCCCTTATTCCCCATGCGGAGGTGGATTACCAGGAGCGCTATAACTCCACGGTTATAGCGCTCTACGTGCCTTGCCAGTGTGGATGGGGAGGAGGTTATAGTGCTCGTGGGGGCTTTATAGTGCTATAAAGTGCCAGTGTAACCAAGCCCTTACTACCCATCCACAATGGAAAGGCACCTAGAGCGCTCTGACTCCCTGGCTGGAGCGCTTCTAGTACTCCACCTAGGCAAGGGGATTAACAGCTGTTGCGCATTGAGTGAGAAGCTGCAGTGTAAATGGGTAGAGCGCACTGATTAGCCTCTCAAAACGCCCCCCTAATCTCCTTAAATCAAGTGCCTCTCTTCCCTTTGTTTTGAACTCAGCTGGAGGAATGCAAAAGTGTTTTTTCAGAGCTTATCTGCAACTGGGCAAATCAACATAGCAAACGTTTCCGGAGCGAGTGAGTGAGAAGCAGGTGGAGCATGCTGGAACTTACAAGAGAGTGTGCTGACACAATTCTCAACACTCCAAAAATCCACTCTCTTTCTCCTTCCACGTACACACAACACACTCCACCCCACCCTCCTTGTTTGAAAAGCACGTTGCAGACCCTTGAAAGCTGGGATAGCTGCCCATAATGCACCGCTCCCAATGCCTCTGCAAGTGCCGCAAATGTGGCCACGCCAGAACGCTTGCAGCTGACAGTGTGGACACTTCCCTGGAGCTGTCTACAAAGACAGGTTTAACCTAAAGCTCTCTACAGCTGCAAGTGTAGCCTAAGCCTATGTTTTTCCATCTTCTAGCATGCCCTAAGGCAGGGTCATTGTGTGTGTTTCTCAGGCCTTGTCTACACTAGCACTTTACAGCGCTGTGACTTTCTCGCTCAGGAGTATGAAAAAACACACTCCTGCACTCTGCAAGTTTCATGGAGGTGGGTTTTTTACAGCGCTGGGAGTGCTCTCACCCAGCTCTGGTGTCACGCACACATAGTATGCAAATACACAGCCTTATTAAAGCATTCCTAGTGAAGACGTGCCCTCAGGCAACTTCTCTCACTGGGGCTCAGGAGAGCATCAAGCAGAATTTAAAGCAATTTTTCCCAGATAAAGGTGTCCCTGGATTTGAACCCCACTTCCGTACACGTGTTCCCCTCGGTGCAGGGAGTGCAGTTTGCATCTATTTGTGCCTGGGCTGGAATGAATCTTGTTCATTAACTAATGCAATATCCCTGTGACCTGATAAATTATATTATCCCCATTTATAACTTGTTGCAATTCTTAAGTTTGCTCTAGAACCAAATAACACATTTGATTGAGGGGGAGGAAATGATAGCTAGAAAGACAGACAGAGACATTTAGTCACTTTTAAGTGAATTAAGCTAAAGCAAATTAAAACCCCTTTTAGTTCTGAATGAAAGCATCCCCACAGAGGCGTCACATGCTTTTAACTACTGCACTTTAAAGTTACACTTTTACTTAATTAAATTTATCTTACATGTAGACAAGCCCTAGAAAGATTTTTCAACATAATAATAACCCATCATCTAAATAACCAGCATCCCCAAACACATACTACAATCTACCTGTAACCCCTAGGAGCCTGAATAATTATGAGTGATTCAAAAACACAATTTTCACTGTGGGCCCTATTGCCATGTGAACTCAGATTGATTTCTTCACTGAACACCAAGCAGCCAATGTTATAACCCCACTATCACTAGGAAACCCAAGGTCTGGATGTTAGAAAGAAAATTTACCTAATCAATTGTATTTACTTTTTTGACTGAAATGTTTATCTTCACTGTTGGACTCTGAGGAAAAGCACTAGTGTCTGTGATTAAACCTCCCTACTATGAATTAAAAGTAAAAATTGCAGGTTTCAGAAAACTAGATTTATACCACAACAGATTTATTGTAGGCAAAAAAGTATAAATGGCAATGTTAAAGGAGGTTGAAAATCGCTTTCCATACTGACAGCAAGTATGTCAAATGGAAGTGACTCCAGCACAAACAGCAACTTCAATTTTACAATTGTATAACTCCAGTATCTCAAATTGCTGCATAATAACATGAACATAACTTCACAACACTTAATATAGTCCCAATTTCCTATACCCAAAGTAATACCTTAATAAATGCAAACTTCTTGTGGTGGGGGGGGCCCCACAGGGAGGGCCGTAGGAAGTAACCCGGGGTCGGGGAGAGGGCAGAGGAATTGCTCCTCCGCCTCCTCCCCTGAGTGCACCGCTGCTCTGCTTCTCCCGCCTCCCTCCCAGGCTTGCTGCGTGAAACAAGCCTGGGAGGGAGGAAGGAAAGAAGGAGGGAGAAGCAGAGCAGTGGAGGCATGCTAAGGGGAGAAGAGGGAGCGGAGGTGAGCTGGGGGAGGGGGGGGAGTGCAGGCAGCTGCCAGTGGGTGCTCTGCACCCACCAATTTTTCTCCGTGAGTGCTCCAGTCCCGGAGCACCCACAGAGTCAACACCTATGAGAGGAGTGCTAGAATATCAGCTCTTGGGACTGTGTGGATGGAGGGAGGAACATGTCTTCTCCAACCGTGCCCCTGGCTGATTATATCATAGAGCCACAATGTTGTTCGTCGAGGGGCTGACTCACCAATCTCCTAGAGACACCTGCCACACTTGATAAGTCTAGCAGTGGAGGGAAATTATGATAAAAACAACTATTTTAAAAACAATCTTGCTGTTCCCTTTCCATACTGTTTGTTAAAATGACTCTAGACTAACTGGACCTGCATGGACTTCACATCAGCCATCTTCTTGAGGAAGCTTCATAAGCAGAGGGATTTGACCTTCCAGTGCCATTCCCAACTTCCACCTTAGCACAGAGGTTGGATCTGCACCTCTCATGGGAACTGTTAGAGTAAACCATCCCTAATGCTGCCCATTTTGCAGCTTGTAGGAACAAGGCTAGCTGGCAAGCAACCTAAATAAGACTTTGAAAATACTCAGAATCAGTATTTAGAGAGCATTGTTCATCCACAGATTTCAAAACACTTTAAAAGTTGGGTATCATGAATTCCATTTTAGAGACGGTGAAATTGAGGCACTGTGAGGGTAAATGATTTGCCCAAGGTCACATAGTGATTAAGTGGCAGAGGCAACAATTTATCCTAGTCTATTCCCAGTCTGGTGATCTTTTCACATCAGAGGGTTTCACAGTTTTATTGTGAGCCTTGCAATATTTAGTCTTCTCATTAAAGTCCCACCTGCTGAAGTCAAGAGATTGCAAGAAAAATCTCAACTTTCATTTTTTTTTTTTTAAAAAAAGTAAGTTACTAGATCTCATAGTTTCTTAAAAAAAGCTGGGAAATGTGAAACAAGTTCACCTGCTAAGACTCAGAAATCAGAAGGCAAATAAACTCCCACCCTAACATTTTTTTATCTCATGATTTTGGGCCTGCCTCATGATTTTTTAACATTTGAGGTTGGCAGTATTGCAGATGAAGCTCACAATTAAAAGATTATAATCTTTTATATCTATGCTGCGTTAACAGAAAACACATTGTTAAAAATATGTTGTGCTAGCAAAATGAAGTATTACCACTCACAGATGAGTGCTGTAGACTCTTTCTTTTTTCATCCATTATGCTTGCAGCTTGTCCCCAATAAAAAAGTTTATTTTACATGACTCCATTCTGTGGCGTACTAGTCTTCTGCCATTGTGGACACTATCCACAGAGAAAAATATAATGGAGACCAGTGTAACATGAACTAAAGCAATAGTAGCAATCTCCAAGGCACCAGCTTTCAGTTTCCCAGCTGCAACTGCTTCACATTTTAAAGGATTCCCACTGACATGTATTTTCAAGATAAGGGGGCTCACATTTTTATACCCTCCTGTACACAACTGCAGAAGATATGTGCCGGCAGAAGGGAAATGTTACTCTGGGCAGGACTGGGGCAACTCACCCCTGGGTCTTGTGCCCTCTACCAATGTCAGGGCACCAGACTTGCAAAGCAAAGAGTCTAGTAGAGGGAAGGCCAGTTGTGGAATTGTGGAAAGCTGATGCAAACTCTCTTCTGTTGGGAGTGGGGCCAGTGCTGGCTTGGAAACAGGTGTGACCAGGGCAACTAAGGTCTGAGCTGATGATTAAGTGCATCCTCTTAGCAGCCACCTTTCACTCACAGAGCTCCTATAAAACTTCAGAGGAAACTAGCTAGTTGTCCTCCCTATTGTAAAATCTATCCTAAGGCAGAGTGGCAAAACCCTTCAAAACAGGGGAAACAACTGCCTGGACTCCCAGATGTGCAGCAGGCCTTGCTGGTACAAGTAGGTGCAATTTGTACCTCCCTGTGCTTGTCAGGGTGAATCTAGACCCTTATCTTCAGTGTTTAATAAAGAATCTCATGTCTGTTTTAACTGGTGCTCCTTTTAGGTTCTGAGATAGCTGGAACAGAAAGCCAAAGGTGAACAGATGGCACAAAGCCTACCTACAGTGAAAAGCACACATGAGGCTTTAAAAAAACCTAACATAACTTCAATGTGAAGTAGCTCCTTTCAGCTTCCCAACATATTCAATGTGTTATCCCTGTGTTTGGGCTCTGCAGATAGGCATGATGTGGGCTGTCTTCATATGCAAAGCTTTCAAAGGCCAGAACAATGGACGCAAAAAATTATTTGTAGCACATCTTCGGTTTCCAGCTGAGTGATTAATATTTGCCTTGATTAACTAAGGAAACAAACAGTAACGAAGGCAAAAGAGACCAGTTTCTGTATGGGGCTCTTGTAGTGGGCAGACCTTCATTCCTGGGATTCAGTCCATCAAGAAGTAGCTGTCAAAAATGACTTTGCTCTTTCTAATTTGGTAAGTTTAGCCCAGAAAGAGGTCTTATGGGTAATTGGAGCGCTCGGGGGAATTAGTGTGGAGATATGGGACTTTTTACCTCTGTAGCACACGCCAGAATTCATTTAGGTCAGTATCAGCTCAGTGAACGTCATTAGATTGGATGGCTATTTGGCAACCTATGTGGAAACAGGCTTCAGTCCAGTTCCTGGGGGACAGCTGTCCATACCACAACATCTACCGTCACTGTTGGCACTAATTAGCTCTCACAGGGCAGTCCCAACAGAGAGGCAAGCAAAGGGATTAATGAGCTAGGGAGAGTGACCTATCCTCATACACTCATCCTCACACAGACGGAGAGCAACACTGCTACACCCCATGTCAGACAGGTTCTTCTGATACAGCAGAGTTCAGTGGCCCAGGGCTGGCAGCCCTTTTCGCTGTAGTGACACAGGCATTTTGATTATATCAGAAGAGCAACCATAATTGCCTCCCACTACCTCACTAATGTGGCTGTGCCTTTGCGACACACACATTTCTGCTTTCCTCCCGGGGCACTGCCAACTGAGATTCTACACACTAGAACAAGAAGACAGGAGCATCCATGGCATAAACAGTTCCTCCTTTTGGGCAAGTGCCATGTGCTTTTTCCGAGAGCATACCTGGCTTGCATATGGATAATGACACCCTGGCCACAAATTAATTCCACTCAGACAAAGAGATATTGAGGCTGGTGTGATTGGTAAAGAAGTTGGGAGAGGTGGGCTTCCGAAGCAGGAGATGTAGACAGGGCCTGAGCAGTGGAGGGCCTTGGATAAATTTAAATCGGATGCACAACTCAGTAGGGAGCTAACGAAGCAACTCAAACACAGAGATGATATGGATCAAGAAATAAGTGTCTTCTACTTATTTTATTATTATTATTATTTTTTACACTGGCAAAATAACCTGTAGGTAGGTCTGGGCTCCCATGCAAGATAATAATGTGGTCTCCTCATCTCAAAAAGGATATACTGGCATTAGAAAAGGTTCAGAGAAGGGCAACTAAAATGATTAGGGGATTGGAACGGGTCCCATATGAGGAGAGATTAAAGAGGCCAAGACTTTTTAGCTTGGAAAAGAGGAGACTAAGGGGAGATATGATAGAGGCATATAAAATTATGAGTGGCGTGGAGAAAGTGAATAAGGAAAAGTTATTTACTTGTTCCCATAATAGCAGAACTAGGGGCCACCTACTGAAATTAGTGGGCAGCAGGTTTAACACAAATAAAAGGAAGTTCTTCTTCACACAGCGCACAGTCAACCTGTGGAACTCCTTGCCTGAGGAGGCTGTGAAGGCTAGGACTATAACAGGGTTTAAAAGAGAACTGGATAAATTCATGGACGTTAAGTCCATTAATGGCTATTAGCCAGGCTGGGTAAGGAATGGTGTCCCTAGCCTCTGTTTGACAGAGTGGGGTGATGGATGGTAGGAGAGATCTTTAGCTGTTAAGTCCACTCACTCCGGGGCACCTGGCATTGGCCACTGTCGATAGACAGGATACTGGGCTAGATGGACCTTTGGTCTGACCCAGTACGGCCTTTCTTATGTTCTTAATTTTAGCATATACCAGCATAGGCAGATGCTATAGAGCAATTATCATCTGCCACAGGAAAACATTTTCTACAGCGTGGCCAATACAGTCATAGTTTTTGCGCCAGTCTCTGCCAAGGCACTCATGCCTTGAATGTTGTTTGCAGACACAAGATATGTACTTGTGCCCTGGAAGAAGCATGTCCTGGCAATCTGAACAGAGCAGCTACCAAGCTGCAATGGTACTCAAATGAGGAGATATTTCAGCAAACTGCTCACGTCTCAGAAGATCAAAGTACAGGTACAAAGTACAGCTCAAAGTCAGACTGCTGGGTCCCCCCAGGATTTTAATATGTGCATTGCTACTGGCTATGTACTCTGTGCAACCTCTACACTGAATGGACTTATACATTCATTAAATCAGTTTTCCATAACACAGCATAAATAAAATGTGTCTCATATGCATGCCATCTCTTCTTACTCCAGCCTTGAGGTCCTAGCCACACTGCGATGGTTTGCACTGTTGCAGCGATGCCAGTGCAATCCTTCGGTGTGGATGCACTGCACCAGTGCAAGATGGAGCTTACCCTGTAATTGGTCTTGAAACTTACCCTGCAGTGTTAGGCAATTTAGTGGGTGGTAAGTATTGCTATGGTCAGATATATTTGTAATACCTCTTTTTAGTGCATATTACTACTTGGGAGAGTGAAAGGCTGCCACACATGGGAAATTGAACTCCGGTTTATCCAAAGAATCAGAGTGACATGGAGTGTGGCAGTGCAAGCTTCAAAAACATTCCAAAACATACTTCCTTAACACTGTGTAAGGCTGTGTCTACTTTATGGAATCTATACTGGCAACATACCCATGTAAACCTAACTTTTAAGTGGAGGCAAAGCATGACGTTACTCCTGGTTTTGTTACTGATGTGAAATTATTTTTTTTTAAATAATGATAAACCAGTTAAAAAACCAGCAAACATTAAAAAGAAAGTAATCAAATCCTCCCTGGTGTAACTGCACTGATACCAATGCAGCTGCTTCAGGGACTAGTTTGGCCCTCCTTAATTTAAAGTTAAGCCGGTTCTATAAGAATCTTGACAGTTACCTTTGATACAAATCCAGTTGGTCTACCCTTAAACAAACAAACAAAAAAACCTATGTGTTGTTTGTTCTGAATAAAATCAGCCTCTAAACTAACGTCTTTGGAGATTATTTTGTTCTCTAACTGTTATGGTTGGGGCTCTTTTTTCTTTTTTAATAATCCACAAATGTCCCTTCCAAAGCGAGAACCAATAAAACACAAACATCTGGTCACTATATTTTGCTGACTCCAGAAGTGCCAACTCAAGCTAATTATTTTTTCTTCTGTTTCCATTTCAGAAAAGAATCAAATACCTCCCCCTCACTAATGGAAAATAAACATTCTCCAGTGTGTATTCATTACATTATTGAAAAGGTTTGCTTGCTATGCAAATAACTTGTTTAAAGTACAAGCACTGAACATAGTACTAAATACAACAACAACCTGTGTTTGTTCATTCATATCTGCTTCCCTGGTTAACTGGATCAGCTGTTCTGTAAAATTTTAGGGTAAGAAAAGGAACATCTATTTCTAGGAAGGAAGAAAGCAAGGCAGGAAAGAGGCTGGCTGACTGGCTTCTGGACTATTGCACCCTGTTCTATAAAAAGATGAAGATACCCCTTGAAGAAGATGGAAGAGGATCTGCTGGAGGAATGGAACATTCAGTAAGCAGTAGGCTTACAATCATAGATGTCATAAAGGTGAATAAAAATCTGTAACTAGCCCATGATTTTCTTCCACAGAGTGCATGATAAATTCACTGCAAGTAATCATTACAGGTGACTGCTAAAAACAGAAATCATAAACATAAGTGAGACATACTACACAAGATGTGACAAATCTATCACGGACACCCTTCCAACATATCCTCACCCAAAACTGAACACAGAGCGCTACTCAACCAAAATTCATGTAGATGCAACTATCAGTGTGACACCAGTTCAGCCCAGAAGGACACATATGGGTCTTGTGCAGACTCTGATGACTGTTCTCATGTATTATATGTAAACAAGCACTTTAAAAAAAAAAAAAAAAAAAATTTGCCTTGGCAAGATTTTAAGTTATCTGATCTTTATTCTCTGAGTCCATGTTGTTCTGATAGGCAGCAAATAATGGAAGGGATTTGGCCTCCTTTTTGGCAGGGTATGTGCACTTATCCTAATAAAGTGTGCAGGACAAGAGTGACTCTCATGCATTGCTTTCCAGCTGCTACCTCCATGTTCTCAGATGGTCGTATCAAAGTGCAGTAACTTTTTGGTCTCATTCTCTTTTCTGCTCGTTGGACTGTAATATATTCTCTTTCTTTCCAATGCAAGCTAGAGCTCAAAGAATGATGCTGCCCTTTGTACACTGGATGTTAGTGACTTGTTCACATAAGGACAACATGGAAAGGGGTTTTTTGAGGGAGGGGATTTAAAGCAAAAGGACGCTCGATGCATGAAGGCAATTTTTTTCCCTCCAAAAACGAAAACATATTTTCCAGTTTTCTCTCACAGATGATGGCTACAGGGAGCTTTCCAAGGTTTATGTCTGCATGACCGTGCATCCCACTGGCTGACTTTACACAGAGCTGCTCCAATGGCGCTCAACATGGACTGCCAGCCAGTGAAACCACAGAGTAGAATCTCTTAGCTGGGATCTCCTTGCTCTCTTGAAACTTGGTAGGCAAAGCTTTCCCCTTCTGGCCTAGTAAGAAGTGAAGACGTGGGAACTGAGGGAGCTCAGCAACTCTCGGGAGATGTTAAACACTTCACAGGACCCAATCCTGGCAGGTGCTGAATGGGGGTTGCGAATGCTCAACATCTCTCAGAATCAGGCCCCACATATGTTGAAACCCACTGAGGAACGGCAGCCACCTCCGCATAACTGTTTAGGGAAGGAAGTGAAGAGGACTATCATATCCAGTCAGAACTGCCAGGCTGGTCAGATTCCTGTTTCTTTGACTTTGCCCCCCTGAACGACCACAGATTATTTTACTGATATAGTTCAAGGCTTCTCAGACATAACTCTGTAGCCCCCTGGGGATCTGTAAGACATACGCTGGGTACCCTTTATGTTGAAAGCAAACAAATCTCAACACTGAGGCCCATCTGTGAAAAAATGCTTTTTCTCTCTGAGAGACATTTTAATAGGAATAGGAAATTTTTATGGGGAGAAGCGGGGAAGTCCTTACCTAGTCCACGGCTATTCATTTGTCACAGACAGCCACTATATCTAGCCTGATATTTTCACTAATGCTTGGAAACAAGCCACCTCATTGTACCACACGCAGAATGACCTCAGGGACAACCGAGTTCCAGAAAGGTTAACTTCAGTTCCATCCTAGGGCAAGACCCTGTTCCATTTGTTCATTAGGCTTAATTTAATTTTCCACACAATATCTCCCACAGCTGATTCCCTTCACTTTCCTGGGGAGATGGAGTTTGTCCCTCTAATCCTACTGTCGCTCTCAAATGGGATCCAAAAATTGTGACAATGTGTAAAAGTCTGCCTGGTAAAAATGTAAATTATGGTTGCACAAGGTTTTGACCTAGCTGTGGAAAGACTGGTTAATTCCTTCATTAATCACTTCCATTCTGTAAGAATGTACTGTACAGAAAGGTTTCGGCTGGGGAATGCAGGGAAGTCTTTCCCAGACAGATATACTAGACGGAGGCAGTAAAGCCTGCAGCAATATCTCCTGATGCTGGTACCAATTCAAAGGTGGAAGGTCACATCTTGGGCGGAAACTTCCAAGGAACACTTAGGTCTGGCAGAAAATTGTTCTCATAATTCAGCAAATATCACTTTGTTCCTTAATTCAATATTTATCCAATGCACCAGTCTGGTATAAGGGAGTGTTTCACTGCTGGAGGTGCTGTTTATCAGATGAAATATAACACAATGATCTTGATCGCCTAATGGCTGTATTTTGGAGTGAAATAATTTTTACGCTGTCTGGAGGGTAGGTTGTATATTAGTTTATGACACTAAGTGTCTTGGGATCCTCTGGGATGAGAACCTCCACACATATCACCATTACTGAGCTCTATTCTGGGGTTTTTAGTCAATTTCAGTTCAGTCCTTACTCCTTAAGGACTTCGGGATTTAGCCCATTAAGGCACAGACAGGGGATTGGAGAGCAGGTGCTCACAGAATAACATTTGGGTGGAGATAGAAGGCTCCTCTTTCTTCACAATCGGCAAATAACTTTCCACAAGTAAAATACTGTATTTTGTTTTTAAGACCATAGCTTTCAAATCTTTTTAGCCACCACCAAACTTCAAAGGTTCAACCTTCTATATTTTTAGGACCCAGGAAATAGCACAGGATTGCTCACAGAATATTTTTTCCAGCTCAGGGATACATCAAAACAGCCCATGGCTACACAGCTGGGATTACTGCTCAGTACAGAATGCTTTTTCCTCTAGAAATACAATTACTTTCAAGACGAGCACTTGCAGAGGGCCATGGATGCATAGTGTACATCCTAGCAAGAAAAGGCCTGACTCCCCACAGCCTTGCATCTTGTGTAGTCATTGACACCTGTGCAGAGTGAGTGTAAAATACAGCCATTCTGATGTGACAGCATTTTACACCTGCCTTCCATGGATATAAATGTGAGAGGCAGTGGAGAACCAGCCTACATAACGTATGCAGGGAACAGGAAACTGCCTAACAAGTGGCCATACATGATCTATGTAGCATGATACAAGAACTTTAAACTCCCAAGACCATTTAAGGATGGAGTCTGAGAGGAAATTAGCAAACAGTTTCTAATTCCAGGAAGCTCGACCACAGATCTGTACAGGATATCCAAACACCACCCAGTCAGCTTGTGGGGCTGCGTCTGTTAAAATGAAGTCATGAAGAGAAACAATTGGTTTTTTTCCTATCTTGGCACTGAGAATGTCCATAGTCAGTCAATACAAGATACCGCCCTAAATTCCAGGAGGACAAAGTACCACTAAATATTTAAAGATGGATTTTAAAGAAAGGGTCCAAAATGCATACATCAAAAGCAATGACATTTAACAGCAATTCATTGCAGCTTTCCCTAATTCCCTTCCAAAAATGCTTGTTTCCTTATATACTGCTGTGTAATTATTAAAATAAATAAGAAAGCCATAGTAATAATAAGCTGAATTCTAGGCTGAGTTTATGCAGCCATAAAGGTCTTATTGTCGTGTGTCCCCCCCCCCCCCCGCCCCACATAGCCTCAAACAGGCCCCAGAACAACTGATCCTGTGGGTGATCAACCCAGTGCATAAAACAGAACGGAAGCTAACCATGGGACTGAGAACTCAGATCAATATCTTCTGCCCCAGTCAATGAAGATAGGGTGCTCCAGATGTCCCAATTTTATAGGGACAGTCCTGTTTTGGGGACTTTTTCTTATATAGGCACCTATTGCCCCCTCACCTCCGTCCCAACTTTTTACACAAACTATCTGATCACCCTAGTGTTGCACAATATTTCAAGAGTAAAATATTCCACTATGAACCACTTATTTATCGATCATTTATACAACTGAAAGTCTCAAGAGGTTCAACATAGAAGAAGAAGGGATAGTGGGGGGTCAGTTGGGGACTGGGGTCATAATCTACAGCTCATATGAATAAAGGAATCTGGGGTATTTCTTGAAAGTGAGAGGAGATGGATCGAAGGGTCAATGCATTCCCAAACACAAAGCCTATTTAAACAAAGACCTGATTGCCCAACAATCTACAACACAATAGTAGGATTCTTAAGAGGTGGGTGGTGTCTGAGCACAGGCATCCATCCATGCCATTAACTGCTTCAAAAAAACAACAGTGCTGATATAAAAATTAATCCACCTTTTAACAGGCAGCCAATGTAAAGAATGCTGGACAAGAACAATGTGAACCTGTGAGTGACCATGCTCCTCCATTCTAACCAAGCTGCGGGTGGTGGAGATGCATTGCCAGCAACTCTGAAGAGAGTGAATGGCAAGAGTCAAGACTTCAGTCACAAGGAGGCAGGTGCTGCTATTACAAGTTTCTTGTGGATAAATAACAGCACAGTCTGTGCAAACTGGCCATTTGGAAATCAAATGTTTGTATCACATCTGATATGTAGTCATAGGTGCTGGAGGTACCGCAGCACCCCCTGGCTTGAAGTAATAATAGCAACCAAATATATGGTCAAAGCTTTCAGCGCCCCCAGCCACTACAAAAATTGTTCCAGCATCTATGTGAATGGTTCTCCATAAAAGAGCTTGGCTTAACGTAGCAGCAAGATTCTTAACTTTACTCACTAAAAGAGTCTTCTCAATAAACAGAGACACAAAGGAAGGGAGAACACTCTCACAACGATTACTATTATTCTCTGTATTACAGTAGTGTGATTTTAGCTATTGACTACTTGGCTGGCCTCCAAGAGATGGGAAGACAACATTGTTAAACATTTCGGACGAACATGGAGAAGAAAGGCAAGAGCGCGAGAAGAATGGTGGACGTGTTGTGATCTGCGCAGTCTTAACGACAGCTAAAGAAAGACCAATCGATCCAGGTGATCCAAGTGTGATTACAGTAGTGCCCAGAGATCCCAGTCATGATTCAGGCCCATCAGAAAATGCGGATTCATCTAAACTGAAACTTTTCGGTGTCGGTTTCTCCAAGCTTCTTGACTCAAAATGTTTTTGAAAGCATTTTGAAATTTTTGAAAAGTTTCATTTTGACATTTCAAAACACAAGTTCTGGGTGGCTGGTTCAAAATGATTGTTTATTTCCAAATTGAAACTAAGTGTAGTAAGAAAAAAATCTTAATAAAAAAAAGTTGAATTAGAAAGCAAACATTTCCAAATTTCAATTGACTCATTTTGGGGAGGGGAAGATTTTGAATTTGTTGACATTTTTCCGATTCCAACTTTTTGTCCTGGTTCAGGACAGGAACAAATTTCAAAATCTTGAAAATTTTCAGAGGATGGGAAAAACAATTCCTGCCCAGCTCTAGCACTGACTATGACTAGCACTTAAACCCCCTTTTAGGCTTAAAATGAAAATGGCCCCATTTTTGGAGGTGCTAAGTGGGGGGGGGAAGGGCCACCGAAATTAATAGGAGCTGTGAGAGCTCAACATCTCAGAAAATTAGGCCATTTATTTAGATGCTTACCCCGAAGTATCCAAGTTTGAAAACTGACTTGTCCAAGGTGACGTAAGTCAGCAGCACAAATAGGAATAGAAACTAGCCATCTTGACTCCCAGTTCCCTTCTCCAAACCCTAAGCTGCATTTCCTCCAACAATTATAGGATCATAGAACTGGAAGGGACCTCAAGATGTCATCTAGTCCAGTCTCCTGCACCCAAGGCAGGACTAAGTATTATCTAGACCATCCCTGACTGGTGTTTGTCAAACCTTCTCTTATAAATCCCTAATGATGGAGATTCCACAACCTCCCTAGGCAATTTATTCCAGTGCTTAACCACTCTGACAGTTGGGAAGTTTTCCCTCATGTCCAACCTGAACTGCCCTTGCTGCAATTTAAGCCCATTGCTTCTTGTCCTATCCTCAGAGGTTAAGGAGAACAATTTTTCTCCCTCCTCCTTGTAACAACCTTTCATGTACTTGAAAACTGTTATCATGTCCCCTCTCAGTCTTCTCTTCTCCAGACTAAACAACCCCAGTTTTTTCAATCTTCCCTCATAGATCATGTTTTCAAGAACTTAAATCATTTTTGTTGCTCTTCTCTGGACTTCCTCCAATTTGTCTACATCTTTCCTGAAATGTGGTGCCCATAACTGGACACCATGCTCCAGTTGAGGCGTAATCAGTGTGGAATAGAGCGGCAGAATGACTTCTCGTGTCTTGCTTACAACACTTCTGCTAATACGTCCAGAATGTTTGCCTTTTTTTGCAACAGTATTACACTGTTGACTCATATTTAGCTTGTGATCCACTATGACCCCAGATCCCTTTTCACAGTACTCCTTCCTAGGCAGTCATTTCCCATTTTATATGTGTGCAGCTAATTGCTCCTTCCTAGCTAGAGTACTTTGCATTTGTCCTTCTTGAATTTCATCCTATTTACTTCAGACCATTTCTCCAGTTTGTCCAGATCATTTTGAATGTTAATACTATTCCCCAAAGCAGTTGCAACCCCTCCCAGCTTGGTATCATCCGCAAACTTTATAAGTGTACTCTATGCCATTATCTAAATCATTATCTAACAGTTCTCTGCCAACCAGCTACATGATAAAGAACTTTCATATTAACAGACTGGTCTTCAGTTAGATAAGGAGTCTGGTGGTATTGCTACAACAGATAGATGCCTTAAACTTGCAGGCTATTTACATAAGCTTTTCAACATCATTTCCCCCTGTACCAGATACTGTGTTTACACAAGCCCAATGCTCAAGTGACTGAGTTTCCACAGTGTCCCCAAGGGAAGCAGGGCGGTGAGCAAAAGGCATGCATTCTTCTCTGCCTAAGAAAAGAAAAGCTCTTCCCAAACAGGTGAAATATCATTTCAAATGTACAGGGCCAAAATTAGAGCTGCAAAGTACTCTGGGGAGGCGAGGGAGAGCCGTGTCTCTTCCTGGTGGGCCTTATCCTGGTGAGTCAAGAAGAGGCTGATCTAGAAGAATAATTAATCATGACTGGCCAACCAGAACTTATTTGCCATTCAAGGCACCATGTACTGCAACTTCTCTGTCTTTTCTAAGACAAGTCCTACAGCCATCTCTGTACTGCCTGAACATTCCTACCAGTGCTGCCCATACAGCAGCACATCTTTACATCTTCAAGCCTGAACAGCCTTAGGGCTCTAACCATTTATGCTGGTTTTTAGTATTTATTGCAGCATGAAGGATCAGAAAGTATACAATGGTGCTATCCATGCAATCTATTCTTCCATCCACCCACGGATGTGTCCAGCACTGTGGTATCTGGGTGCAGTGATACTTGATCACTCTTTCCACGAGAAAAAGATTTTCTGTGTCCTTTCCATGCTATGTCTCCATGAACACCCACAGTTACAGCCTCTCACAGGAAGGACTGTTTTTAGCCTCTAACAGAGTGGCAGCAATCAGATTGTATACACCATAAACTTCTGCATTCCAAGGACAGCTCTATGAAGAAAAAAAACATTGCCCTGTTCCAGCCTGTGAGATGGCTGCAAGGCCAGAAAAAAGGAGCTCCAAGCAAGCAGACTCCGCAGAGATCTTCTTAAAGATTTCAGTGGGACCATACAGAAAAGCGAACAAAGATTATCAGCCTCTTTCCTTACAAAGAATAGTCAAATGGAACTGTTATCTAGCAAGGTAAGGCCACGTCAGTAGTTTAAATAATTTGCTAGGGCAGGGGTCAGCAACCTTTCAGAAGTGGTGAGCTGAGTCTTCATTTCTTCACTCTAATTTAAGGTTTTGCGTGCCAGTAATACATTTTAACGTTTTTAGAAGTTCTCTTTCTATAAGTCTATAATATAGAACTAAATTATTGTTGTATGTAAAGTAAATAAAATGTTTAAGAAGCTTCATTTAAAATTAAATTAAAATTAAAATGCAGAGCCCCCCAGATCGGTGGCCAGGACCTGGGCAGCGTGAGTGCCACTGAAAATCAGCTCCTGTGCTGCCTTCAGCACGCGTGCCATAGGTTGCCTACCCCTGTGCTAGGGAATCAAGTGATAATATCCATCATAATTCAGCATCTTGGTCCCCCGAGATGGCATTCCAAAAAGAGGTGGAAAGGAGTAAAAAAGGGAGGATATTAAGTCTCAAAGCTTGGGGTAATTTTGAAAATTGAATACAGGAAAATATATGTGTGTGCAATAGTTGCAATAATATCTACAAAAAAGCGTTTGAACCAAACATTTGAAAACTGGACTACTACTCTCCAGGACTAGGGAGATCAATATGGTCAGTAGTGGCCACTCTTTTAGGACTGCTTGAGAACCCAAGAAAATAGTCACACTTCTGGTTAGTCCTCATCTGGCCTAAGAGAATAAAGGTGGCGGTGTTTTGAGATGCCATATGGGCCTCTAACTCCACTTAAGCTGTGAATGCTTTGTTTATATCAACCAAGTGCTTCCTCCCAAACCAAACCATCATAATATAGTATATCCCAGAAGTCCAGTTGTTCTCTTTGTATTGCTGTGTGCAGGTGTCTGTAAAGCTCCTGTGTCACATTTCCTGTAGGCAGTCGGGATGAGGACATGACTGAAGTTGCAGGGAAGCTGAAAATAAGCAAATGTTGCTGCAAAAGCTGCTTATTTCATAAGCCTGCAGTTTAGAGGGAAGGAAAGGACAAGGGTCTCTTTTATTCAAAGTGGCACAAGATGCTCACAGACACAGTCATTTTACTTGGGCCATCTCTGCTCGCATGGTCCTTTCTATCTAAGGCCGCACAATGATAGCATCTAAGCCTGACTTCACAATACCTTGAAAAGTAGAGGGTACCATTCTCCACATGGGGCACTGACGCACAGACAAAGACTAAGTGATTTGTCCATGGTCACTCAAGCAGTCTCTGACAGAGCAGGGAAATGAACCCCGGACTTATAAGTTCCAGGCTAGTGCTTTTACTCTGGGACCATCTTTCCTTGCCTTTCCATACCGTGCTGTCCCTTGCTGCAGTTCTGCACATCTGTGCCTGACAAACGGAGCAAAGAGAAGCTCAACTACAGGTGAAAGTCATACAGATTGCCAAAGGGGAAAAGCTCAGGCAGGGGTGTTTAGTGTAGTTAGAGGCCATGGGAGGTTGAAAACAGAGCCCAACCACCTGGCACAAATTGTCATGTGACTGGCCTTTTCTGCTTTATAGCATCCAGGCAGGAAACCAAAGGTTTGCAAAGGGTGGAGAAAGGAATTGGGGATTTCAGGGCTCATTCAAACAAAGGACTGGCAGACCTAGCTGGAGCCAATGACAGTGCTGCAGACAGGTTCTGTTTCCATGCCCCCATCACTGACTTCCGACACCCTGGCTCTTCACTTATAATCCTAGTGCATCATCCACTGCTGCTGTAAGCTGAAGCTATGATGACCGATGCAGGTGGGGGAGCTTGTCCCTAGCACAGAAGATAAACTGGGCAGTTGATTCCATGGACAAATGTTTCACTAAGGAATCAGACTGGCTTGCAGATGATCTCACCAAATTCGTTTCATTGGTGACTCAAATCAGATGTGAATCCAGGTCCCAGGGGTGAAACCCTAGAGCATTAATTCACTATGTTGCCTGCAGACCAGCCATATTCCCTCATATCACCTGAGTTAAAAAAAAAAGAAGAAAAAAAAAACCTCGTTGAAACCCAAGTCTGTCAGTAATGTTAGAACATTTGATAGCAGCGTTTAGAATGGCCACAAAAGAAAAGTGTCATTTCTGGAAGGCAGCTGTGTCACACCCACACACCCACAGAGTGTAGCTGCACGTCAAAACCATTGCAGTATTTTGGCTGGATTATAGTTCGTAATGAAATGAGGAATAAACCGAAAAATCCAATGGAGAAGCGTGCATGAGTGGGCAATATTTTCCCCAGAAAATACGTCAATATCATTATTTCATATTTTAAAGGAGTAGAAATTGCATATACAGAACAAAGCTTTATTGAGTAAAGAAGATCTCATTTTACCAGAGGCTAAATTTGAAATTTAAACTAAATATTGATGTATATATTCATATTTCTCCCTGCAGAGAAAAGATTGAGAATGCCCATGAGGCAAGTCAAGCCTTTCACACTTTATGCCTTCCTACTTTTTGGTTATGCCAGCAAACAGATCAGACTCAACATACTCAATTATTTATAATCTAAAATAAAAAGGTGACAATTCTTGGAGGAGAGGTCAAGAGGGTAAAACTTCACAGCTGATCTCTGCAGCAGCTCTGGTCTAAAATGCTTTCAAGAACTCATCATACCAAAACCAATGCTCCAGGGTACATCCAAATTGGTGCTGCGTGTGCAAACACACAGAGACCAAATGGAATCAGATGCACACACAGATGAGAAGACCCTCTGAGCAAGGAATACTGCTTTATCGTTCCAAACTGGTAATTCCATACAAAGCAAAACAAAACAAAACCACTACAACAACAAAACCAAACCTCAGTGGTGCCTGATGCTATATAGCAGGGGTAGGCAACCTATGGCACGGGTGCCAAAGGCGGCACACAAGCTGATTTTCAGTGGCACTCACACTGCCCGGGTCCTGGCCGGTCTGAGAGGCTCTGCATTTTAATTTAATTTTAAATGAAGCTTCTTAAACATTTTTAAAACCTTATTTATTTTATATACAATAGTTTAGTTCTATATTATAGACTTACAGAAAGAGACCTTCTAAAAATGTTAAAATGTACTAATAGCACGCAAACCCCTACATTACAGTGAATAAATGAAGACTCAGCTCACCACTTCTGAAAGGTTGCGAACCCTGCCACATAGCTAGCCCTTCACCACTATTGTCAATGTGTCATGGCATAAATGTAAACGGTGTGTGAAATATTGGAGGTTTCGTAAAGATGAGCATAAACTGCAAAATGAAGACCCAAATTTAAAAACATTTTACCCACACAACCAAATTTGGGGGAATCTGATCCAAGTGTTTGACTCAGGGCCATTCTAGTCTTTAGCTATATAAAGGTCAGGGCAGTATTACCCCAATCTAACTATCAGCATTGTACCGGAAGGGGCAAATCCTGCTGTTCTTGTGTAACAATGACACACCTCAGTTGTCAGCGGTTCTTAGCTAAGGCTCTAGAGCAGACTCAATCTCTCTCTCTTTAAGTGGTCTTGGTGCCACTACATGGGACAAAACACCACTCCTAGAAGCTGTGTAGGTTACACTTGCGCATACAAAACTCCAGCTGAAGTCAGTTCCATGCTACCCCACTAAGCCAATTCTATTTAAATTAGCAAAACACACACCCATACACAAAAGAATATCAGAGCCTTATTTTGTCTAGGCCTCCTTCCCAGCCTGTTGTCTCCTGCTCTTCACACATCAAACAGAACACGATGGAACCACATGAATATGGTAATGGTCCAATGAACCACGTTTACTAAATGTACACAATGTGCAAGGCTTTGCTACAGATACAATTCCAGCACCTTCTAAAACACAGAACATGCTGGGCACCACTAGTGGGCTCAGAAATGATTTAATAGACCACACTCCCCTTATGCAATATCATCTATCCCTATATCATGGCATGTATAGGTAAACTGACCTATACAGACCACACACTATACAGACCACACACTTCTACTACCAGAAGTAGTGCTTACTGCCATGAATAACCACAATAAATTAATTTTATTATTTATGACAGCAGGAGGCACAATGCCTGATAATGTTTGCAGGATTGGGCCTTTATGTTTTAAGCTCTTTTGGTCACGGACTGAGTTAGATTTTGCTCTCATCTGTCTTCTCTCTGTAAAGTGTCATTCACACCTAGGGCACTTTATGTTAAATATATTATCTATTATTATTCCTATATGATTGTTGTTCATTTTTGTTTCTTTTTTTCCTGAATACATCCAAGAAAACCTGCAGCCTGGAAAGTTCTGGGTTCAATCTGCATTAAACAGATAGGCCTATATGTTCAAGGGGGTCCTCTAAGTTTAGATGTCTCCATTTTTGGGTGCTCAACTGGAGGCTGATTTCTGCAGCACCCACTGGAGCTGTGGGTGCTCTGAAGACCTTATTCAAAGTGTCAGAGACTGGGCAGCCAGAAAATCAGGTATCCAAAAATCCCTGAACCCTTTTGGAAAATGTGGCCATAATACATCATTTCCTCCCACTGCATTACAAGGGAATGCACTCCCTGACAGAGGAGCGTTCTTTCAAAAGGCCTGATATTCTAGTCCTTCTGTGTTCATACCATTAAGGATTCCTTAACAGTTCATTCAACAGAAGCAGGCAGCTAAAGAATGGAGAACTTCCTGAGTGGCACAACTGGAACAGAGAGATATTCCTGCTGTCAAATGTTATCGCTCTTAGGGTATGTCTACACTACCCGCCAGATCCGCGGGTAGCATTCGCTCCCCGAATTGACGCCTGTATTCCACCTGGGCAGGAGGAGTAAGCGGAGTCGGCGGGGGAGCAGCCCCGGTCGACCCGCCGCCGTGGGGACGGCCAGGTAAGTCGAACTAAGATACTTTGACTTCAGCTATGCAAACAGCGTAGCTGAAGTTGCGTATCTTAGTTTGAACCACCCTCCACCCCCAGCGTAGCCCAGCCCTTAGTTTAAAAATCCCAGCTACTCCACTCTTCTTTAAGACTGCATGTAATTTAGCAGCATGTGATATGTTTAAAATGGAATAGTGTAATAAAAGGTCAGCACCGCCACTGCACAGTTTACATGACAGCCCTGCTGTCACTGAATTATATGCTGTCTTCATGGAGCACCATGTGAGGATTTCACTGTTTTTAGGAAGTAGAAACCTGACTGCCTATAAGTGTCAGAAAGCAGGGGTGCTGAGCAATATGAACAAAAGCTCATTGAAAAGGGAGTTTACTCAAAAGAGGTGGGATGAGGAGGAGCAATTTTGCTGCCGGCTCCATCAATTTATTTCTTCTATGTTTATAGCAGCCTGATACCCCAGGGCCTTCCTATGTGCAATGAGCCAAACAGCGTGATACTCCTTGGCTATGTTTCAGGCATTTCACTACCCCATCCAGTCCTTACTGATACATTATGCCAGTTCTTATTGCATAGATCCTATTCTTTTTCAGGAGATGCAGTGCATAAATCCTGTTTCCTCCCTTTCCATTTTATTTAGGAGTCAGTGTTCAGTAGCCATCAAATGATGAACCTGAGGCCCTGACATCAGTGACAAAGAGGAGAATGCAATAACATGCTGCTCACTAATTTACTCTAAGCTCTCCCATCTTAATCTACATCAACTTACCCCTATTTTTAGCCAAGGGGCATGTAAGCTACACCATCATATGCTCCCTTATATTCATACATTGGTAAGTCGGTGCAAATAGGTCAAAGGGGGTCTAACTGGGTGTAAGAGAATCTGAGTGTAATAAGGTCTTACCTTAACTTCCATCGAGACATTTTGTCTCTGAATTTCTCCCTTTCCATTTTACCTACATATTTAATGGACTAAAAAACACCAAACTTACCGCACCGGCTCCATGGGTAATTTGGTTCATATGAATGGCATTTAAAGCCAATTTACTGTCAAAATACACTAACTTCAAAACTGAAGGGACTGCTCTCCGATCTGCCTGTCAACTGTGTGGCCTACATAACATGAAAGCACTGATTCATCGTAGGCTGGTCCGGACCTCAAATTGCAGTTGATTTCCTGTCTTGCTTTTGCCTTCACGCATGCTGGTTGGAAGACTGAATACAAGGAGCCCTACTGGGGTGTTTTGTAGACAGAAGGGTTTTAAAACTAGAGTCCGCAGCTTCTTTGTAACACTGGCACATGTAAAGAAAAAGCTTTCCCAACTGGGTCAGACATTTTGCAATTAGAACAGTGTGGATGACATCAGAAAATCAATACACTAGGAAATCCTATACACTTTCTTCAGTGGGTCCAATCCTGCAAGGGGCTTAGCAGTCTCAGCACCCAATAAGCCCATGTCACTCACTCACTCACTCACTCACTCTTGTAATAGTAATTAGTGTAACTCCATTGACATTGCACTGGTGAGAGAAGAATCTGCCCCCTGGCTTCATTAGGAGTTGCAGGTGCACGGTACCTCTCTGAATTAGTCCCACCAGGCCCTACACTGGTCTTACCCCAGTGGAACTTCACTGACTTCTGTGGGATTACTCTTGACTGACACAGGGGTTAGAGGATGTCTTCATTTAGAGGAAAGTGCATCCTGCTCCCAACCCACTATTTTGATAGAATGATCTGAAATAAAAACTAATGGAAAAAAGGGGCCCTGATTTGCATTTACAATAAGATCTCTGGCCAGAGTAGTGTAAATGGGCCTTAATGTAAATGAGAATCAAGGCCAGAGTGAAAAGTGGGAAAGGGGATTATTAGATAACTGATTAGTGTCATCCCAGCACATTAAGTATCTAATAATGCAAGTGATGTAAGTCCACGTTATTACCAGGAGTTCTGCGCTTCTCCTAGACCTAAAAACTACAAATTTAAACAAAGACAAAATAAAAATGCAAGAAAAAGCAAGAGAAGAGCATGCTTTAAAAATAAAAGAGGGTTAAGGCTTTTCAGTAAGAATCAATGGGCAAAGTGATACAATCCAATAGCTCTTTGGAGTAGGGACTATCTTTTTGTTCTGTGTCTCTACAGCCCCTAGCACAACTGGGTCCAGAGCCAGGAATGGGGCTCCTCGCCACTACTGCAACACAAATATTAAACAACAATTACAATGCCACTCAAAGCCCAGATCCCCTGACATTCTGTACCCCCAGCATGCGGGCTGCCCCCATTCCTCCTCTATTTCAGAGCTTCCTCCACAGATTCCCCCCTCTTCTTCCCTATCCCAAAGATCCTCTCCTGCAAAGCCTTATAGCTGCCCTGCCCAGGACAGACATCTACCTGCCCACTTGGCTTCACTCTCTGCTAAAGGGTTGGTTCTCTTGGTGGTGCTTGCTGCCAGTGGCCAAAGTGCTGCTGCTCTCCTTGAATGCAAAGCAGGCTCAGCTGTCTGAGTGCTGCCCACTCGCCCTTGTGCCAGCTGCCTCCTGCTTGAATTCCTGACTCTAATGTGACATTAGGGGGCACCCAGATTGTGCTCCACCATCCACAGCCCAGTGGGACATTAAACTCAAATGGAAGGCGGCTGGCAGACCAGAGTGGTAGAAGGGGCCAGAAGTCAGCTGTACCACATGCATCCAGACTCACTGCCTCCTTGACCCATTTTTTATTACTCCTCCCATCGATCAGCAGATTCAAGATTTGTTGATCTCTGTGCCCCACTCTCACCCTGACTTCACAGATCCATCAAACCGGCCTTTATCACATCTGCCTCTAGGACGGGCTTTGAGTTTCTACAGCAAATTCTTTCCCAGGTGTCTGGTCAGTGGGTCATGCCCACATGCCTAGGGTCTAACTGTTTGCTATGTTTGGGGTCAGGAAGGAATTTTTGCCCAAGTCACATCGGCAGAGACTCTGGGGTTGTTGGGGTTTATTTTGTTTTTTGTTGGGTTTTTTTGCCTTCCTCTGCAGCATGGGGCACGGGTCACTCGCAGGTTTAAACTCGTGTAAATGGTGGATTAAACCATGATTTGAGGACTTCAGTAACTCAGTGAGAGGTTAGGGGTCTATTATAGGAGTGGGTGGGTGAGGTTCTATCGTCTACAATGCACAGGAGGTCAGACTAGATGATCACCAGGGTCCCTTCTGACCTTAAAATCTATGAGCCTATCAACATTGTTTGTAATGCAAGTTATTAAATGCTTATTTGTGATCCATACTACTAAACAAGATACCACACTCCCTCCACATGAACATCAGTTTAGCCCAATTCAATCCCAGGGTTCTGGTGGCATTAGTTATCTGTGAGAGCTTCCATAGTTCAGGATCTTATCAGGACTTCTCTGTGTATATTCCAGCCTCATGTCCTGACTCTATGCTGCACTGCGTGCAGGCTAAACCTCTGCAATCACATAAAACTTCTCACTAATCTCAATGGGCTCCCCGTGCACGAGTGATATCAGGGCTTCAGTCCATGCAGTTGGAGAGACTTTTCCTTACGAACACAAGGATGATCAGAGAAGCACAATTACCAGCACTTCTGAACCTTTCCTATACTGTGACTCCATGGTACATCAGGAAAAATAAAGTCTCTGGACCCTCCCACTCCCTTCTAGCTATAAAGAGAGGGAGGGTGATCACCATCTAGAACCCACATTCCAGAAAAAATGAATGGGACACACCCAAAGGTTCCATACAACATTCCATGAGCCTGCTGTCCTGAGGGGGCATATCCAGCCCCACAGATCACTAGCACATATATGGGTCTTGTGGCAGGGCAGGGGTAAAAACCCCTAGAGTGCCCTGCCTCTGCACAGTAAACCCTGCTTGCAGGCAGGAGGCTCCAGGGCAGGGGCTGGCCCCAGCCATGAGAATGCAGAACTAAGGCCATGGTTACACTGGCACTTTATAGCGCTATAAAGCCCCTA
>ML677334.1:27214906-27363979 GCA_007922305.1 Dermatemys mawii
GCTATAAGCAATAGCGCTATAATTTTGTAAGTGTAACCATACCCTAAAAGCCCTAGCAGAGGGTTACTGCAGGGAGCTCAGCTGGGTTAAAAGGCCCCAGCTGTAGCTGGGATCAGGAGGCAGGATAAAAACGGCTGACTCATGGTCAGCAGGGGGAGAGAAGATGGGCCTAGGCAGGGAGAGGAAGGCTGAGTTGCTGTCTCCAGGCTGTGAGATAGGCACCTTAGGGGGCTGAAGGGCCAACAGCCCAGAACTGTGGGGTCACTGTTGTGGGGGTTTGTGGGGTGCACAGCTGGTTTCACAAGGACACTGTTGTAAATAAAGGACACATGGGGCAGCACTAAGACTGTGTGGAGGCCTTTATTGAGCCCAGAAAGACCACAGGGGGCACGGACCCTGTGACAGGTCTCAACAAGCGCTAGCCACAAATATATTCCATCTTGTTCAGAAAAGCAGCAAAACATGGTTGCAAGTATGCCCTAACCCTGTCCCTGAAACCCTGCCCTACCTGGCACGCTTTCTATACTAGAGAATCCAGGACAGCATTTGGCCCCAAAATGTGGTTTTTAAATATCAATTTTAAAAGGACAGTGGCAACTTACAAATCACACTAGTGTTATTAAAAGTGGAAACAGAAATGTTCCACAATTGTCACTATGGCAATGCAAATAATAAAATAAATAAATAAATGACAATTGTAATTGTAAAACCACAAAAACTGGCTGGGGGGAGGGGTCCTCAGGAACAGGTCATCAAAACTGCTTTAAAACTTATTTAGCTGACTAAATTTCATGTAGATTGTATCCCTTTAATAAGAGGCAGCATGTGAGAACTTTCTCATTCCCTTCTAGTGTCATAGTGCAAGGGAGAGCTGCTGTCCACTCACAACGCATGACAGTTGTGTCACCACCACAATACCAAGTTTTACTTCTCAAGGCACCCAGACTGTGACTGTTCCCAGAATATGTCTCCCGGACAGAATCAAAAGTGATTTATGTCTCAACAGGAAGCACGTATCCTTCAAGACACTACTGGCTTGGCTCCTTTTGTTTAGACAAAAGATTTTCCCTGAAAGCATTGAGAAAGGAGCTTTTAAGCTGGTCTATTCTGACTTTTGCTTGTAAAATTCTCTCCTACTGGAAGTGTGTCATGCTCAGACTGCAGTTGTTTTGAAATCCAGTTTGAATCTCTCTTGATGATTTAGCACATATTGTTTGAACAGATTTTTGGTGACATTACTTTCCTCTTGCAATGAGTCATTCCTCTATCTTGTTTTATAGGCTATTTCTAATGTATTGCCTGAAAGGCACCCTAACGATAAGATACAGCATCAGAATAACTGGAACATTTGCAGAGATTCATTCTCTGGTTCTTTCCCAGAATGATTCCCTGGTGTTTCTCTCACCCGACATGGAATGAGTAGGTCTGCACTAAGGCCTAATTGACTTTGCTTCACTTGATTTTTTAACACCTGTCCCCTGCCCTGCATTTTCCTGGTCCTTCTTCACACCCAACTAGGCCATAAGCTCTTGGGGCACAAGCTGTGTTTTCTTATATATTGTGCAGTGCCTAATATAATGCAACCTTGATATTGAATGGAACTTGTAGGTGATACAGAAACATAAATAATAAACAACAAATACATTGAGATCACTGACCTCTTGAATCTGGTCTGCTTTGTAGCAAACAGAGCCAATGCTTCTGCTCCTTAAAAACCAAAAAGCAAATGAATGTATCCTACACAAGCATAAAGTGTTTATAAAAGCTACTTTAATCCAGGGCTATCTGCATCATATGTTTCTCCCTCCCACCTGTGGCTGTATTACATAAAAGTTTGCAGAGAACAGATAAACATCAAAGGGAAAAGGGAGAAAAATGAGAGTCAGATATTCACATTCTTTGACTTCACATTAGAAATGGCCTCCTTTTCTGTGAGTGATGTCTTGGAAACAGAGAAACTATGTACCAAAGAGAAATGCTGTACACCAAAACGAGAAAGCCATAAGCACAGCCTGATTTAGTTTAACAAGATAGAAGAAATGAGTTCCAGGAAACCACAGAAACAGTTTTGGACACAGATCAGAACTGCATACATCAATGTAAGCCTCAAGTTTTTCCCAGCCTGTCATTTATTGTGTTATCTGGGTCAGAGGGCAGGTCACAAGAAACTAAATGAAAAGTTCCTAATAATGAGAGACAGCAGGAATCATTTTTGACACTGTATCATTTGGTACACTGAGCCTTACTAGAGCAGAGAAGAGATAACATGGCGAGGTGGGGAGGGAGAACATTTCTTTGTCATCCGTGAGGGATGACTAGATAACACATAAATATCAGTAACGCTCCAGGAAGTGAAAACAGAATGACTAAAGAGAGCACTGCTGCATACATTTTCAATTTGTTTCCTCTCTGCCATCTTTGAGAGAAGATGTGAAACTATGTTCCTTACCACTGTGGCCTTTAAAAGTACTATGGCCCTTCGTGCAGGAGGAAGGTCACGTTAACCTCACCGTGCTGGCCCAACTCCATTCTGGGTAATTATACAAGGCTTGCCTACAATCCACCCTGTAGTTGCAGTTGGACGTGGTATTCTTCACTTCCTTTATTCGACTGTTGCATAGTGTTGCTTTGTGCTTTTCAACAGCCGCCCCATTCCAGTTCAGAGGAGGTAACATTTCATGACTGTATGACATGATACTGGAATATACAGAGAGCACCAGAATCTACCAAGCATCTCAAGAAAATACAATTGTCATTTCTGAATTCACAGATCAGAATCATCCACACAAATAAGTCTTTATGGAAACGTGTTCACAAAGTGCAAACAAATTAGAAGAACATCCAAACTGAAGGCAATTTGCACTGCTCTGAGCTTTGCGTGCAGAATGTAGTTATTTAACTTCAGTCTGAGAGTTGCTGTTCCTACAACGGTTTGGCCTTTGTGGGGTAAATTTCTACAGCTGCAAGATAAGGTGCAAAATTTCAAAAGCAACTTCTCATTCTGGAGGACTCAGTTTCTGGGTGCAACTAGCGACCCCTTTAACCTGATTTTCAGAAGCCAGTGGAAGGTATTGAAGGGAAGCCCCATCAGCAATTGAAGTCAGTGGAAGCTGCAGCTGTTGCTCAGCTTTTTCTGAAAATCAGGACAAGGCATTTCAGACTGGGCATGGGTACCCAAAAATGGAGATACCGAAACTCAATGGCCGCTTTTGAAATGGCCTAACCCTGCAAAGTGCTGAATGCCCTCCATTCCCACTGAATGCCAGAGCTTTGCATGATCAGGCCCTAATGCTGTACTTTCAGATTTACATCCTCTGAATGTCACTGTGTCTGCAACCAGCTGTGACAAAGTAGGAGGCTTCCTTGTGATTGTTTGCCAATATAGTTATACAGTATGCAGTTTTAGTGGTATAAAGGTAGAGCTACTCCTGTACGAGAAGGGGAATAAGCTATATGGTATAAAGTACCTTTTTACTGATATAAGTGCATCCACACTAGGGATATTATACTCCTTTAACTATATCAGTATAGTCTTCTAACGCCCACTGAAGAAACTGGGACTGTGTGTGAAAGCAGCTGAGCCACATGCAGTGAACACAACCCTTTAGCTCCATGAAATTAACATAAAGCTGCTTGAGGGACTACCTTAAAGCCACTGTTCAGGATGCTACTGCTTTCAATAATTAACCTTTTGCAGGCTACAAATTGCTTGTACATTTCCCTCCTCCCCACACCGCAGCGGGCAGAAATTGCTTCTTGCAGTCGCTTCATCTCTAAAACATGATGTGCTGAAACCGAGTAAGGAAATGTTATGCTGCCAGGGCTAGCCAGGGCTCATGCAATAGGACATGTTGGGCTCCTCTCTCACACATGAGTCTTACATTAGTTTCTTCAACTCTGATGGCTTTAATGGAATTACTCCTGATTTAAAACTGGCACAATTTAGAGGAGAATCAAGACTCTAATGTGTACATAAATCACTATCAGATTCCCATCTACTCCTTTTTCATAATATGTAATCAAATCACTATATGAGCCTTTTGCATTAGGAAAATAATAGTGTTCCCAAACACACCGAGTAGCCTGTCGTATCTTGCCCACATTTTCAACAGTGGCCTCTAAAATTGTATCTGTAATTTTATGCATGCACTTTTTCATGCCAGAGTTGCTGCATGCCTAAGATCTTGGCCTTATACAGTTATAGAGTGAAACCGCTGGGAAAATTTGACGCAGTGGCATGCAAATGTTACTGAACTTTGGTGTTTTTAGCGATCAGAGCAGTCCATCTGGGAATCCTGCCACAATATGGCCTTCAGCGGCAGCAGGCCCTTCAGGACAGAAACTTTGTGCCAGCTGTTTAGATTCTGCCACCCATATTTACACAGAATAGTACTTCTCTCCGCAAATAGTCCCATTGATTGCCCACAGCTAGACTGAAGAGCCAGTACTTATTCTGATAAGCACTAACTTGCCCAAATGGTCCCACTGACTTCAGTAGCTAGATGGTGAACCCTGACCCATGTGAAAGCAACAGGACTTCTCAAGGCAAGTCAGGCGTTCTCAGTCTAGCCCTCTGGGACCATCCAAAGAGTGTGAGTAAGGATGGGAGAATCTGGCCCTATGATGTGAGCTCGCTTAGAGTCTCCCAATTTCACTCACTTTACTTCTCAAGTAACGAAAATGGGACTACATGCAGAGTAAGGTCCATGCAGTACTTACAGGAGTAAGGGCAGCAGAACCTACCCCCTTAAATGGCTACTTTAAGCATGATGAGTCATTACATGAAAGAGAGAATCTAAAAGATCCAGAGGGCCAAATCCTCATCTGACGTAAATCAGTATCACTCCCTTGGCTGCTGGCATACAGGTGAATGACTATCTGTGATAACTTGTGCCACAGCTGAGGAAACACCATAGTTATAATTGTTGACATTGAAATCACATTAACTTTCCCCATCTGGAGCATTATCAGAGGACTGTGATTCTTCTCCATGATTCAAAAGAAAAGCTGAGATTTTACAAGGGATATGGAAGCTTGCTATTACAAGGCTCCTCTTCTCTCCTTTCCTTGTTCACTGGGCAGCAGCGAATGAAAGTGGAATAAACTTCCACCATCAGGAACAAAGGACGCAGGGACAGCAAGATGAGACAGACAGGTAGGTAGGTAGGTGCAGGTGAGTGCAGACTGTGCTTTTTTCCAGGGAGGCTTGTTCACTTAAATGACAGATCACTTGTAGCCAATTACCACTTGGTAACGCTATGGCAGCTAGAAGCAAAGAAAGGCCTCCACCATTTGTACTAACAAAGCAAAGGGCAAAATAAATCAACCCATTCCTTACCAGCTCACCCCACCCTCCCTTCTTTGCCACAGCTCAAAGGCCAGCATTCCTGTGAAACAGGTGGAAAAGCCTCCCGGGTATTGGCATGCAAATGAGCACACTAATTAGTATAGCCTAATTTTGCATCAAGAGGAGAGGCTCATTACTACCATGTCGTTATCGCTGAAAAACGCCTCCAGCCTTCTGCGTGGCTTGGTGGACAGGGCGGGCAGAGATTAGGAAGGTGAAACGCACTATGATGCTGATTTACATGTGGTGTGATGTGGGGTTCCTCTGCTCTCTCTAGGAGACCAGCTCACCCAGCAGTTTGGCAGATTACAGCCGTGACAGTGTTTCTGCTGGAATCCAGTACAGCGAAGCTCCTCTTCCTTTTATACCTAGGGGTTGGAACAGTAGGTACCACTGCCACAAAGAACCAGCCTTTTCTTTTAAAGAGCTCTCCCTGGCTAGTTCAATGGTAGCTGAGTGCCTTCTAAGATGGGCCTTAGCTCTGAAACAAGAAGACGGGGGGTGGGCTGGGGAGAAGCTGCACCAGAGTCAGCAACAGTAGGAATTTTAAAGTAAAAATAATCTAGCTTGTGCAACTGAAACAGATGGATAGTAGTTCAGACATATCCTTAGCGCTCTTCTGTTATGTGACCACTCATCAAAGTCTTTTGACTTCATGAATGCTATTGGCTCAATTTTTTAACAACACATGCAGCACTGGATGTGTATTTTGTAATATCCATAAAACATGATGCACTTCTACCATGCTTCTGTCTGAGATTCGCAGGTGCTCTACAACCATTAATGGGTTGAGCCGCCCCGTGCTCTGAGATAGGGGAGTAATTTGGTTTGATTTTTAAACAAATGGGGACACAGAGATGTCAAGGTCAAAATTGTCAAGACTGGCCATTGATTTGGGGCATTTTAGATGTTGGGAGCCCATGGTTTTTCAGGAGTGCTGAATGAGCTGATAGCTCTGGCAGAAACCTGAGGGGTCTGCACCTGCTCCGTACTTCTTAAAAATCAAACCAAAGGTGTCTCAAGATGAGTGCCCAAAAATTGAGTCTTCTGAAATCACTGGCCACTTTTGAAAATATGTCTGTATGTGAGTTGCACACTGAATTTGAACACCCCTTTTATTGCTAATTCCCAACACCCCTCCAAACACACCCCCAACTCCTACCCCAGGTAGAGTTGTGACCCATAAAGGGAGGAGCACCAGAGACATTATGCAGTCCATTAGGGACTCTGCTATTGCTATTACCTGGAAGGCGCTCATACACTATGGGGATGGGGAATAGTATAAAATGCTGAGAGAGACAGACAACCAGTCAGAAGCAAAGCTACGAAGAACACCAGATCTAATGATTTCCATCCCCATGCTTTAACCACAAGCCCACTGCTCCTTCTTGTAAAGCAGGGGCTCTCAAACTGGGGATCACGAGGTTATTTCTCCCAAACCCCACTTCACCTCCAGCATTTATAATAGTGTTAAATATATAAAGAAGGTGGGTTTAATATATGGGGGGGATAGTACACATAAGCGTGCTGTGTGAAAGGGGTCACCAATACAAAAGTACGAGAACCACAGTTATAGAGTAATTACATGAAAAGCTAAGTCATAGAGTATTACATCAAAACCTACGTCATCATTATCGTATGTAAAATGACTGTCAGTTCTTTATTAAACACATTCTCAGCAGTTCTACAAGGTCTGAAATGAACTTGTCTTGTTCTATTATTTCACAGTCACAATTCTGTTTTATTGTCTATATTTGGAGAGGGGTCTGGAAAAGTGTTATCACAATTGGAATGAGGAAGCATTTATTCCCTGACTGCAAACACATGACAGTGAAGTAAGACTGCTATTTGGAGAACTCTATTTATATTGACATTTCCTGAACCAAGCATGACGGAGAGAAACTCGGGACAAAATGTTGTGTCATTGCTGCATTCTGCAGGAGCCACTGCCAAGGCTTCACAGAAGTTTGAAGGACAACAAGTTACTACTGCATTGCGCTGCAGGCAGGCTAAGGAAGATAAGTGGAGGGTTATGCGAATAGATCATTGCATCAGACAGACTACTGTTCTTGGGGCAAAGATAAGCATTTGTTGTGACATGCCTGGGTGGGCTTGTCTGCCCATGACTAACTCCTGTTACATACACCTAAAATGTTCACTGTTGAAAAAAATGGATATAAACAAATAAAGCCTGAAGGATTAACTCGCTGCAACATCCATTGGTGTAATGAATGCTCCTGACAAGTTTAACTTATATACATGTGAAGCACATCTATGGTGAAACAAATCTTTTAAACCTCTCTCTTATAATTCACTGGTGATATAAATCAGACGTGGGCAAACTGTGGCCCGCCGGCCATTTTTAAACGGCCTGCGAGCTTGGACCAGGTGGCGGGGCCAGTGGCCCCACCCTCCCGGCCGAGCGCGGCAAGCCACGCAGCCCCAAGCTCCCAGCTCGGGGGCCAGGCCGGGCCAAGCACAGCAAGCTGTGCGGCCCCGTGCTCCCAGCCAGGGGGCTCAGCGCAGCAGGGCTGCCAAGCCGAGCGCAGTAAGCCACGCGGTACCCCGCTCCCAGCAGGGGGCTGGGCCGAGCGCGACAAATCGCGAGGTCTAGCACTCCCGGCCGGGGAGCCTGGCCACTTGCGCCTTGCCGCAGGGTGCCGGGCCGATGACAAACGGTGGGGCCCTGCGTTCCCGGCCAGGGGCCGGGCCAAGCGCAGTAAGCCGCGTGGCCCAGTGCTCCCGGCAGGAGGGCCGGGCCGAGCGCAGCAAGCTGTGTGGCCCTGCGCTCCTGGCCAGGGGGCCCAGCGCTCCTGGCAGAGGGGCCGGGCCGAGCGTGGCAAACGGCGCGGCCCTGTGTGACCCTGTGCTCCCGGCCGGGGGGCCGGGCCCAGCGCGGCAGGGGAGCTGGGCTGAGCACGGTAAGCTGCGCAGCCCTGCGCTCCTGGCTGGGGTTCCTGGCCATGTGCGTCTTGCCGCAGGGTCCCGCACCCCCGGCAGGGTGCCGGTCTGAGGACAAGCCGCGGGGCCCTGCGCTCCCGGCCAAGGGGCCTGGCCAAGCACGTCTTGCCACGGGGCCCCGCGCTCCTGGCCAGGGGTGCCGGGCCGACCATGGCAAGCCGTGGGGCCCTGCACCCGGCTGAGCAGGTAATCCAGTTGAGGGGGGTGGTTAGGGTGAGGGTCTTGCGAGGGGGCAGTCAGGTAACAGCAGGGAGGCTGGATAGGGGGTGGGGTCCTGAGGGGCAATTAGAGTGGGGGGGTCTTTGGAGTGGGTGATCAGGGGACAAGGAAGGGGAGTTGGAGAGTCGGGGTTCTGAGGTGGGTAGTCAGGGGATGGGAAGTGGGTGGGGGTTGGATGGAGGCGGGGCCTTCCCTACCCGGCCCTCTGCACAATTTTGAAGCTCGAGCCAAAAAGTTTGCCCACCCCTGATATAAATGCCTGTAAAATGGGCAGTGGTTATAGCACAATCAGTGTGCAATGACATTCAGTATAGAATGGAATTTGTTTTTAGTGTACAAGCAGTGTTCACTGTTCTATAGATCAAAAATTACTCTCCCAAAAGCCGTTCCCTCCTGCTAATGGATCAGTCAGGATTTGATTGTGAGCATCAGTTGTTTAGATGTAATCATTTATTTTAAAAAATTAAGGATTACAAAGGGACAGGAGATCTAGCTGAGACCCAATTTACAGGCAGAGATCATATGAATTTATAGTCGAAACACCTTTAGAAAACATTGCGAAACCTTCTGGTGAAGCTTTTCCACCAAAACCAGAATGTCATTCACAGCATCAATCATTTCCTTTCCCCACTGCCTTTTTAAAAAACAACATACCCAAAGCGGAGCTTTCTGTCTCTTCTCTGTTTTGCAAGCATATGAAGTCCACTAGGAATCTCATTATAGGGACCTCACTATTACCAGTATATTATATGCGGAAGGTCCTCAGATACTGCGGTGAATGATGCCAGTACAAAAAGTGATTAGACAAATATTTCACACCTCTGAGTGCCAATTACCTGCAACTGAAGAGTGTTACGAGTTCATAAGTGTACCAGTTAGATCCAATAATAAGCTACATAGGTATTAAAATACCTAATATTACATTAATATACCCAAGAGATCTTCCTTTGTCTTTGCAAAATTGGGACAGACTCAGAGGTAAGCGTATCTAAGTTGGTGTACAATGCATGTTGAAGAGCCAGGAAGAAGTAAATAACATAAGGCCATGGTTACACTGGCACTTTATAGCGCTATAAAGCCCCCACGAGCGCTATAACCTCCTCCCCGTCCACACTGGCAAGGCACGTAGAGCGCTATAACTGCTGAGTTATAGCGCTATTATTAATCCACCTCCGCATGGGGAATAAGGGCTGTAGCGCAGCTGCTGTAGCGCTACAGCAAGGATGTGGACACCCACTGCGCTACAAGTAATCTCTGGAGATGCCTAGAGCCATTTAAGGCAATTGACATCTCTTCCCTTTGTTTTGAACTCGGCTGGAGGAATACGGAAGTACCTCTTTAGAGTTTCTTTCTTAACTCGGCAGATAAGCAATGCAAATGTTTAAGGAGGGAGCCTGTGTGAAAACAAAGCCTTCTGTGAACGGAGGCTCACTGACAGGCTTTCAGAAAAACGGAAAAACCACTGTCTCTCTCCCTCCGCATACACACAACGCGTCCCCCCTCACTCCCCTCGTTTAAAAAGCACGTTGCACCCAGCTGAATGCTGGGATACCTGCCCTAATGCGCTGCTCTTAATGCCACATTAAGTGCCCCAAATGTGGCAATGCTATACCGCAGGAGCATCTGAGTGTGGACATACAATAGCGCTATACATATTACTGTATAAGGGGACCGCTATAACCTATAGTGCTATAATCTTGTAAGTGTAACCATACCCTCAGTTAAGTAGCCTCTTAGGCTCCCTTCTAAATGTGATCCTTTGTTTCTAAGCATGTGGCTTCTGTCTGGAGTTCTTCCATATCTATCTTTAGTAACTAGAGTCCACTATGTGTCCAGTATGTGTGTGTGGTGTGTGTATACAGTATATGGGACAAACAGGGTATAAAACGTTACCAAATCAGAATGGTGGCATTTTATACCCTCTTTGCACGTATGTAAATGACTACACATGGGGCAACAGAGATTCAGACACCTAAACACGGTTTCACTTTAACAGACTAGTAATCATTTATAAATATATCCATCATATGCAATACAATCTGAAATAAAATCCTGAGGTTCGTACACCCGGCCAAATTGTGCAGTTCACAATTAAGCAAATTTCCATCGAGTAGTTTTGCCAGACTGAAAACTGATGGAAAACCTTTGGGTGGAGCAGGGGAGAAGGTGAAAAAAGATTGAGAGAGGAGATCTCTGCAACATTTCCTCACTAACATTGTTTCCCAGCCATTCTGTCCAGGACAGGGGCCAGTCCAAAAACACCATAGACCACTTAGGAGGCTGACCCCATGACTGCTTGTGAGGAAGCCCCACACATCCATACCAGCTTGGAATCTCCAGTGCCAGCCTCATAGGTAGCACAGTTCCAGTTGAGCCACACTGCCACGGCTTCTGCTGCTCACCCTGAAAACCCCATAATTGGGGATTCCCCATTTCAGTCTCTGGCTGTATTGCATATCTGATATGAGCTGTGCTGGGTGTGAGGGGGACACCATGCATCTATTCCAACCCCACCCTTCTCCTTCCTCTAATGCTCCACCCACTCCCTGCCTCCTCATTCCACTTAGAACCCAACCCCTTAGATTGCCCTCCATAGTGTCCAGGGGAAGTAATGCTACTGCATATGTGTCTGGACTGTGCCTGGAGATCTTCACACTGACAGCCTCAACCTAGAGTGACCAGACAGCAAGTGTGAAAAATCAGGATGGGGTGGGGGGTAATAGGCTCCTATATAAGAAAAAGACCCAAAAATTGTGACTGTCCCTATAAAATCAGGACATCTGGCCACCCTACCTCAACCTCAATTAGTCTTAGTGACAAGAGAAGGCCCTGAGTAAGGACCTCAGGATTTGGCTTGATAAAAGAAATAAATCAGAGGCTATTATTTTACTGAGGGTAGACCAGTCCAGAATTTTTGATTGAAACCTTTTTTTTTTTTCAATTAAAGATGTTTTTTTCATCAAAATAGAAAATTGCTCAGGAAATGTCTGTTTTCAATTAACTTTTTCAGTTTCAGTTTTTTCATAAAAAAAACCAACAAAAAATGTTTCCGTTTTGGGTAACTGAAAATTTTCAGCTACATAGGGGAAAACTTTCCATTAAAACTAATCTCCCTCCTTCCCCAACTGGCCAAAAATATTTTGAAAACTCCAAAGTGAAAAAAAATTCACTTTGGGGTTTTCCATTTTTTGACAAAACCCCCCAAAAACTTTCTAGACTAATTTTGACAAAATCAACATTATTTTAGTTTTTGACTAATTTTTTCTCATTTTAAAACATGAGTTAAATCTAATAAAGTGGTTGTGAAATATTTTTCAGTTTTTATTCTGGTGCCATACAGCCCACCTTCACCCTCACAGTCTCAACCCTTGTCAGCCCTCATCCTGCCCCCCGAATATTCCAACACCTCCTCCACACACACACACTTTCAATTCCTAGAGAAAACACTGTGCGTGCATCATGCACCTTTCAGGACCAGCTTGTGTTAATGTCCCTGAAACTACCCTGGTGATCTACAAGCGTCTGCAGAACCATAGAGAAATACTCCTTCTGATTAATGTACTCAGTGGCTAGGTGGTCTGGTGCCAGAATTGAAATATGCATGCCATCGATCACCCCTCCGCAGTTAGGAAAGCCTGTTTGTGCAAAGCCAGCCACAATGTCACACATGTTAGAGAGTTACAGTCTTTCGGAGCAGGATGTGATTAATGGCTCTACACACTTCTGTCAACATGTGTCCAATGGTCGACTTTCCCACTCCAAACTAGTTAGCAACTGATCAGTAGCAGTCTGGAGTAGCCAGCTTCCACAGTGCAATTACCACTCGCTTCTCCAGTGACAGTGCAGCTCATTCTCCTGTCCTTGCGCCACAGGGGTGGGGCGAGCTCATTACACAGTCACATGGATGTGGCTTTCCTCATCCAAAAGTTCTGCAGCCGCTGCTCGTCATCCCAGACGTGCATGATGACGTGATCCCACCACTCAATGCTTGTTTCCCAAGCCCAAAACCAGCGTTCCACTGTGGTCAGCACCTCGGTGAATGTCTCAAGCAATCTCGTGTTGTAGCTGCTACGTGTGGGTGAGATCAGTGTTGAATTCCTCTTGCCTTTGTAGTTTAAGGAATAACTCCACTGCTACTTATGATGTGTTAGTGACAGCGAGCAGCATATTGGTCAATGGTTCGGGATCCATTCCTGCAGCCCAAAGAGGCAGGGAGTGCAGTACACAAACCGCTGAAAGATGGCACCAAATGCGGACAGGAGCACAGAGATTGCTGGGATGTGAAGCAACGCATCACAGGGCATTGGAACAGGACCCAGGATGCCCCATGACCCACCTCTGCCTTCCGACAACTCTTCATGGCAGAACAGGAAGAGATGCTCTGTGGGATAGCTGCCCAGAGTGCACCGGTCTTAATACTGATGCAAGTGCTGCAAGTGTGAACAAACTATTGTGCAGGCAGCTGATAGTGTGAACACACAACAGCGGTGTCCCTTCAGTGCTCTATGAGCGGTGCTATAACTCTGCCAGTGTAGACATACCCGAAGCTATACTGGTTTAAAGGTGACTTACACGTGCAGGACTTTTGCAAGTGTAACTATTTTGGGTTTTTTAAAAAGGACACCCCTAACCAAAATAGTTTATATCTGTAAAACTTTTAAGTGCAGACCAAGCCTAATTATAGGATAATTACAATGCCACATAAATTAATATTATATGGAACAATCCTTCCAGAATAATCTGGAAAGCCTACAAGGAATTTTCCATATTTAATTTAGATTATTCTTAAAGCTGTGAATGCTATAAATGTAAGCAGTTACAGCACAGTTTTCCCTGGCCCTGGTGCCTTCTGTAATGTAAATGGACTATAACTGTGGTCTCTGACTGGTCTGAAACCTGTTTTACCAGTGGACAACAAGGTTCCATTTTGGTTGAATTTATAGTGCAGGCAGACCCTAAGAACAAGACAATGGTATATATGCCAAAAGCCTAGCCACCAATGAAATCCTTTGCTTTTCCAGAGATAAAGTATAAACCAAGCACAGATTAACTAGGTCTGACTGTGTGAAATGTTTTTAATCCAAGCCCCTAGGTGACTCAGTGGGTTTGGCAGAAGCCTGAATGACAGAAAGGGTCAGAAGGGAATTTTACTGCAGTGTCTGCTCAAAACCACAGCCTGCCCATAAACTCTCAGTAATACCGTTTCCGGAGTGTACCAGTTAAGAGCTTTACCACGGCTCAGTGGCCAGAATGTAAAACAAAACTACAGCATAGAAAGCTTGCTTGACACTGACAGAGCTACAATATGCCTGTCTGACTCATCCAAATTCATATGCCAACAACACAAAGCATTTTCGTTTAAATCCTTCTTTTAATTCCAGGCCATTTTCCCAATGCAATACATCCAAAAATATATTTAAAAGGGAAGGGCTTGGGAAAGGGAATGTGTATGTCTGTCTTTGTTTTCTATAGAGAAATCACAAAACTACTGCTTCCAGGAAATAGGTTTTTGCAGCCAAATCAACTGTTTCTTCTTTTAAAAATCACTTTTTTTTGTTTCAGTGTCAATCCTCGTATGAGTGTACATGTGAAAAGAAACTGTAAATATACCTGCTTTCATGACCATAATAAAACGCATGGTGGCAACAGAAAAGAATGTTAAACATTAGCCTCATTCTTGTCCCCTACAATGTGTAATTCTAACTTCCCTCTCAGCAACAACGCCATAGTACGAACACCATATTAAACCTTTACCACAAGACATCTTGCAGGTGTCTATATATGGTATATATGCTCTACCTACATTTACATTAATCATCTAATTCCTGTGTTTAATCATGAAATGAGAAGCACTTATTTGCTGCAATTCATTACCAGGTGGAAGAGGTCACAGCTAAGAATTCACACATTGTGGTAGCACTAGCTTAACCGTGTGTTTCATTTGAGCCGGGGAAGGTGGGAGAGGAAATGGCAATAAAAGCTGAGCTGACATAAAAATGAACTCAAAAATTTAACCCAAACCATTTCGTTTTCACACATTCAAATCCCAGACCTATGGAGTTTAACCTGCAGCTCTAGTTAAACACTAAATGCTAAATGATCTCTCAGACGTAAAAACATATTGTCAAACATAAATGGACTTGCCCTTCAGAGATAATAAACACTTAATCTACATGGGGCAGTTATTCTGGAAGAAACTATTCCAGAATTTGTAATTCCCTTAATCCAAAATGTCTGAAGCTAATTTGGAAAAAAGGCACTGGTTCCAGAATAAGAGTGTCTATACAGGGCATTAATCAGAAATAGCTATTCCGCTTTAAATTCACACCCTACCTTAATACGAATTAATTTTACTGGGTACACAAGCCTTAAAGGCTTGATTCTCATGTACACTAAGGCCCCTTTACATCCCTCTGGCACAATAAAGAGTCCTTAAAGTGACTGTGAAGTAGTCATGCTCCCGTTTTAAGACACTTTTACTGTACCAGTACAAGGTAGTGTTAATGAGAATGAGACCCATGATAGCGCTACAGCAGCTGCACTACAGCCCTTATTCCCCATGCGGAGGTGGATTACCAGGAGTGCTATAACTCCACGACTTGCCAGTGTGGACGGGGAGGAGGTTAGAGTGCTCCTGGGGGCTTTATAGCGCTATAAAGTGCCAGTGTAACCAAGGCCTTATACATATGTATGGTATATCTGTATTTCCAAACTTGTGCTGTGTTTTTGGGTGACACCGCCAGACAGATTGGAATCAGCACTGTCTAACCTGTTTGATGGCCCATCAAGGGTCATCAGCTATACAAAGAACCCAGTGAAAGAAGCCAGGGGCTACACCTTATGATTTTTTTCATTCCATATGGTGTGAATTTGTATTTGGGGCACAGGAAGTACAAGCCACATGGCAAAGGGAATATAAAGGGCAACTGCATCTTCTCCATTTTGTCTTCGTTCCTGCTTCTTACCTCTGGAGCAACTTCTCTACAAACTGAAGCCCTGAAGAAAGGACTGAATGACCCATCCAAGCCGTGGATCTATGTTTTCCAGAGGGACTTTCAAGCCAGCAAACTCACCAACACTGCTAAGAACCTGATATGTGGACTTCGTAGTCTTATGTATGTATGTAATTGCTTGACCATTTAACAACTCTCTTCTTGTTCTCTCTTTCTTTTATAATAAACCTTTAGTTTTACATGCTAAAGGATTGGCTGGCAGTGTGGTATTTTGGGTAAGATCCAAGCTGATATTGACCTGGCAATGTGGCTCGCCTTTTGGGGACAGAAGAAAAGTTTGTATAGTGAGCAAAGTTTTTAAATAACTTCTCACTCTACTGGGCCTATGTGCTGACTGGGAGCCAGAGAACTGGAATGCAATAAAGGGGCCTGCGTGATTTCTTTCCTCAGCTTCTTAATAACCAATGTAGGAGATCAGAAGCACAGTTTGTGACTGGTTGGTAAATTTAACTTCAGTGTTACCCACCAGTTTTGGGAGTATCTGCTCTCCCTTTTCCAGCTTGCCATAACCTTGGCATTATCAATGAAGGATGCCCCATGCACACCAAGTCACACAAGCTACGACCATATACACTAGCCTAGTCTACCCACCGAGCTCCCTACTGGCATCTGAGACTTCAACATAAACAGGAACCTAGAATTACACTGCCTCATATTTTCAAAGCAATAAGTGGAAATACAAGGTGGTTATTGAAATTTGTGTACTGTACTGACCTTGTTTGGGAAGACACTATAATATGGCTGGCTGTCCCTAGAGGAAAATAGGTGTGGAGCTTGTCTGCAGCAGAGAGGACACGTCTGAATGTGTACAACAGATATGAGCACCAACAAGGCTTGGGTTTGGGGTTTTGGAAAGCATAGTTGATTGGATCTCAGCTTTGCAAATCCAAAGTCCAAAGCTCAGGTGGTTCAGCTCCACATTCCATTTATCCAAACTCAGAAAACATGGGTGAAGGTGGATTTCAATTATTCTATCTTGGATCTACTTCTACATGTTTTTCATGTACCTGTGTAGTGTACATAATGCGCAATAATATGTTGACAAGCTCTTGGCTACATGGTGAAGTTAGAATTTTTGTCATTTTGTCCATTTCGAATTTGTATATGTGGCCTGTTGTTTGACACTGTGCATGTTATTTATCATGTATATTTCATCACCAGATTCACACTGAACTTCTTTTTAATTTCATGGGAGCCCTAGAAAACAGCAGGACCATGTCATCCATTGTATTTGGCATGCACTTTGGACTCACCCACACTGTGCCCATTAATCCATTTCTGCCGGGACTACTTCTGACATTCCAAACACTAGCTTTCTTAGAATTATCGGTAGTTTCTAGTTCTTCTCTGGCAGTGAGGGAAAAAGTGCCTGTCTAGCCCTTACAAAGCTAGAATGGAGGCAAGAGGGCTAGGACTACATAGAGCCAATTGCCTTAAATTCCTGAGCACAGAAGGGAAATGGCTGCTGTTCAAACCCATTGGATCCCACATGATCCCCTCCACCACCGTCCTTCCTGGCTCCAGATACCACAGACACCTGTCTCTGGAGAACAGCAAGATGGAATAGTAACTAAGGGAAATGAGATAGGATTGATGTCAGTGCCCCACTTGTAGCCCTCTCCTTTCTATACCCAGGCTCCTCGCAGAGAGGGTTGAATTTCACTCTGAGACCTGGTCTGCACTGAAGGAAATGCATCATGTTAGAAAACATGTTAACTAAGGCCTTGTCTTAACTGGGATTTAAAGGTGTGATCTTAGCACATACAAAGCAAAATGTGCTAACCAATCTAGTGTTGACAAGGCCATATGCCTTGAACATGTGCTACATTGAGCAGGGGGAGGGAGGAGCCTAGGTTTTAAGTCAGGCCCGCACAACATGCAGCCCGGGGGCCACATGCGGCCCGCACAGGCTCACTGTGTGGCCCATGGGGGATGAGCAGGGGTGGAGCAAGCCAAGCATTGGGGTGGGGGGAAGCGGATGGGGGCGGGGCTTTTCGGCCCGCAGCTGGGTTTTTTTGCAGTAATATGGCCCTCGCTGCTTTCCAAGTTGTGCAGGCCTGTTTTACGTCAACCAGTTAGCATGTGTTAAAGGATACACTGCCTTTTCTACACTAAACTTTTAGAACATGTTAATATATGTTAGCTAACATATCTTTCACCCCAGCCTAGACAAGGCCTAATACACTTTAACTCGTGTGTTAAACCCTTCTTTCCTGGTGTAGATGTGGCCAAAAGGTAATATCTAGTTTAACATTTCATTAAACACATGTTAAAATCCTTGTGTAGACAAGGCAGTTGTAGTTTTACGTTTTAACACATGCTAGCTCATCAAGATAAACTCTAGTAGGGAGTATATAATTAACCATGACCAAATATCAAGTTTTAAAACATGTTTTGCCCTGTCTACAATAGGTTCTAGGTCAGGGGTGGGCAAACTCTGGACCATGGGCTCTGCCTAACCGGCTCCCGAGCTCCGGCTGGGGAGGCTGCTCCAGCCCCTCTCCCGCTTCCCTCTCCCCCGCAGCCTCAGCATGCCATGTGAGCAGCACTCTGGAGGGCTGGGCTGCAGGACAGAGTGTCTGGCTCTGGGCCAGACACGCTGTTCTGAGCAGCAGCGTGGTAAAGGGGTCGGGGCCGGGGGTTGGATAAGGGGCAAAGGGTCTCAGGGGGCAGTCAATGGATGGAGAATGGAGTGGTTGGATAGGGAGTTGGAGTCCCAGGGGGCCTGTCAGGGGGCAGGGGTGTGGCTAGGGGTTGGGGCAGTCAGGGGACAGGGAGCAGGGGAGTTAGATGGGGGTGCGGTACTGGGGGGTGATTAGGGGGCGGGGAGGTCTCTGAAGGGGGAGGTCAGGGGACAAGGAGCAGGGGGCTTAGATGGGGGGTGGAGCCCTGGAGGGGCAGTTGGTGGGGGGGCAGTCTCCAGAGGGGGCAATCAGGGGACAAGGAGCAGGGTGGGGTTGTATGGGTCAGAGGTTCTGAGGGGGGCAGTCAGGGGACGGGATGTGGGTGGGGATCAGATAGGGGGTGGGGCCAGGCTGCTTGGGGAGGCACAGCCTTCCATACCCGGACTTCCACACAATTTTGAACCCCAATGTGGCCCTTGGGCCAAAAAGTTTGCCCACCCCTGTTCTAAGTCATGTTTAACATCATGACTGTTAGTTAATTAAAATGTTAAAAGGTTTGCTAATATGATACATTTTCCCAATAGACACATGTCTTATGTGCAGAGCAGAAAAAGTGGTCAACTCAGGCAAATAATGCACTTTTCTCCATCCCAAACCAAGACAGTTCTGCTGTGAAACCAATGCTTTGCTGAAAATTAGCTCACTTTTGCAGTCCATCAAGCCCATTGTTTCCAAAAGTAAATATCCATTGTCCTCAACTTACAATAACTCTCTTTTCTTAAATCAATGCCTTTGAAGACCTGAGGGGAAAAGCCTGTTTGTCCCCAATAGCCCTATCAGGGAAGGACAGCCAGCTTTTGTCCTCCTGTATTTCCAGGAAGAGTTGTTCTCTAACAATTTTTTTTTATCGCCATCCCCATCTCCACGCCAATTAAATGATAAAACTTACAACAGCTTTGAAAATAATGGAATTTTCATATACCTTCTTAGAGGGGTTTGACTTTCTTTGGTCTGTGCTCTCTTTTGTTCTGGTTAATATATGGAGAAGGGTCAGAGCTGATGTGGTAAAAATGGCTGGCAAGTAATAGACCCCTTGTCTAGAGAGCTCCCATTCTTGTTGCCTTGTGTGGAGTTTCCTGCAAAGAGACATTATCTCATTCCTTAGTAGAAGTACTATAGGGCTAGAAGTAATTTAGCTGTTTGCGGCTGGGTTCTGGTCTAGACCTCATTCCCTGGCATCAAGTTAAGGCATGTTCTGACAGACTACAATTATGTTTCCCCCAGGAGAATGCCAGTACCACTTTAAAAAGCTTTAGCCAGTGAGCTGTAGATGGACTTGCTTTACCTTTCTCAAGATCTCCCATTGGTTTCAAGCATCTCCATCTTTTTGGTCACAGAGAGTGAGTGAGTTGTAACATTGATTAAGATACTCTGGCGAATATGTAGAGAGAGAGACAAAATTGCATTTCCTGGGGGGGGGGGGGATACCTGCTCTACTTCCTGTAAATATTTACCTGACTTGGAGGTTTTGGTTCCCCTCCTTCTCCACACCCCTGCTTCATTATAGTTAAATAACAGAGGGCGTTAAATCCCAGGGATTATCAAGGAAGCTCAGCACTGATCTACTTCTGCTCCCACTGAAGCCAGTTTAAGATCAGTGCTAAGTGCTTTTGAAAAATCTCACCCATAGCTAATAATGGGTCTAATCCAAAGCCCATTGAAAACAATTGAAAGATTCCCATTAACTTCAAAGGGCTCTGGATCCATCTCCAACTGCACTAGTGTCCTGTGGGCCACAGTGTTTCTGTAATTTATTGTCTAACACCTCTTAAAAGTTTTCACCCTGTCTGAACCTCAGCCTGGTGTGACTGTTTATTATTATTATTTGGATAGCATTCACAGTATATTTGGGGATGACTTTTTTTCCCCCTTCATAGTAAAAGTGACTTAATCAGACTACCGTTGTTGCTGATTATTTAAAGTTACAGTGCAACAAATCAGAGAGAAGGGGGTTCATTACAAACTCTGGGCATAATATTATACTAGTTCCATAAAAGGCCCTGTCTCTGCTGAAACTGTGAACATTCTAGGTGATAAAAGCTAAACTGGGAGGACCAGCATTGTTAACCTACCTGATTTATGATATCAAGACAAATCAGGTAGCCATTAAGAAGTGTTAAGTAGGAAGACGCCCAGTTTGTTGTTGTTGTTGTTTTTTAAAGTGGATTTGAGATGTGTAAAACAGGACAAAAGAGGGGATTTAACTGGTGTAAAGAAGTTTTCCTCCAGTTACATGTTCCAGCGTCAGCCCTGCTCAACTCAAATTAATGTGTAAAGGGGAAAACAGGGATTTGAGGATGATGTAAGAATACAAAAGTTATCAGAAAAAACATCCAACAAGGATGGATAGAAAGCTGGAGAGCAAAGAACTGGGAAGCTGAATTTCCACAGACTGATGTGAACCTTTTTTGCAAAGTCTTTGGATTTCAACAAAAGTTTTAGGAATCTGTTCTTCTGACATCAAGTTGTTTTGTTTTTTTTTCATTTTGTTTGCATTTCTCAAATACTAGATGGGTGCCAGCTTCCCCCTAAGCAAGAGAAGAGAGACCATTTTAAGTAATCTACTAAATTTAGACCATTTGCTGATACACTGACCAGAGCTACTGTGATGGCCAACCTCATGGCTGACACACTGGAAACGGAGCACCTCCAGAGCTAATTAGCATGCGCTGTGACTGGTGGAGTTAAAGAGCCAAAGATCTCTTTATGAGAGCTGTACAGAATGATACATTCTGTGGATCATGCACAGAGAGGAACCTGAAACATATTCTTGCCGGTATGGATTAGACGACCTTTTCACAACTCCATTTTAACCTCATCATACTGAATACACAATTGACTGGGGCTTTGCTTACATACATTCTGCACCTGTTTGCACTGTTTGATGCAAAACTTCTGCATCTGTGACCTGGAAATAACAGCAAAAGATAACTAATAATTAATAACAAATAGCAACTTACAAATTATGCCACCGTTCATTTAGACAAGATCCTCCAAATCTGTACAGACCTATAAATAATGGGCTAGATACTGACCTCAGTTTCATCATTTTTATTCCACTATAATGCCATTAACTTCAGTGACTTTACGCTCACTTAACAACACTATGAGAACAAAATTAAGCTCAGTGTGTACAGGAATCACTTTGCCTAACATTGAAATGCAGTAATGTTATGCAACAGTTGATCACATAAACTGAAAGAGAACCACACAGTAGAAACCTCCTCTAAAAATATCAGGCCCAGAATCTCTGGAGTGCTGTCCCAATAGCACAAAGCTGATTTATACCTGTCTTAATTGGCCAACAGAGTTCTCTCTTTTATAGGAAAATCCACCTATGCCATCCCCCTCCCTAACTCCTGGCCTAGAGGTCATGGCTAGGATGCCCCTATGCCCAGCTGATCCATGGCAGCCAGAATGGTCCTTTTGAGACAGTATAAAATAGAGCAGCCCCCACCAGGCCCAGGACTGAGATGCCATAAAGCCAAGGTAGCTAAATGCCATCTTTGACCAGGCCCTCTGGAACTGCACCACGTGTAGCTCAGTAGGTCCAGAGGATCTAGGCCATAGGTTTGTGCATGGTAAGGAGACATCACATATATTTATACTACTTTCTGAGAGCTTTGTGTCATACCTTGCACTGCAAATCTCCATGCCTCGCCTCCCATAATGAAACAGCTTAGAAACATAGCCTCATATGCTTAGAAGCATGTATGTATGGTACAGTCTATGGAAAGCTATCTTGTGTATACTATAATTAAGTCACAAACGAAAGCCTGATGCTAATATCAAGGCTCTAACAACTTCTGCCCATAAAAGCAAAAGAAATACCACAGAATGAAAATGTTCTAGTGGGGAGAGAAGGGCACTGGTTCCAGTTGCAAGGGACCAAAGCTTGGAGCTGGAATTGGGCACTAGACACAGTTCTGCTCTACTAAAAAAGTTAATGGCTTCTGAATAATAAATAGGCTATAGACTATAGGGGTAGTCAATAGGTATGGCTGCATTTTAGTCACGGGTATTTTTAGTAAAAGTCATGGACAGGACACAGGCAGTAAACAAAAATTCATGGCCTATGACCTGTCCATGATTTGTATTATGCACCCCTGACTAAATCTTGGGTGCCCTGGGGCAGAGTACTGCCCAGGAGCACTGTGAGTACTCTGGGGAGGGGGCAGGCAGCCAGGAACCTCTGCTGCTGCTGGGGGGAGGCAAGTGGTAGCATGCAGCCTGGGACCCACATTCGTGCTGGGGGGGGGCAGCACCTGAAGACCCTCACTGCTGCTAGGGGGCACAGCGGCCCCAGAGCGCCCCAGCAGTGGCCAGTGTAGCTGGCCCAGGGGCTGCCCCAACTGCTCAGGCGGCCCCCGGGCCAACCACAACAGACGTCATGGAGGTCCTGGAAAGTCATGGAATCTGTGACCTCCATGACAGGTGTGCAGCCTTATTATTATATGAACTGCAGGCCAAATCCAGACCACCAGATGCTTTTGAACAGACCTCAAAATCTTTTTATTTACTAATTATTATTATCATGATCATTATTTCTTTTTAGTATTATTTTGTCTGGAGTCTGGACCTTGACCTAGAAATTTGGACCTTGACAAAAATAATAGACTGCTATAGACTTTAAGTTGTACTAAGGGGAAATTGCAAAACTTCAAGATGACATTCTCTGAAACAGTTGTGATTACAAGGAGTATTCCTCCAAAATTAAAACCAAATGTATTCAGTTAAATTCAGCCATCTGCCACACGTCTCAAGGTCTGATCTCAGAAGCTGTCAGACGTGAATAACCCAGGGGAGGTAGAACATGGATAGCGGGTGTGTGAGATTGATTAGAGTGACATATTTTTGAAGGCTGTGAATTATACATGAGTATCTGTATAAACCAGATGGGTTTAACTGTACCATACATCCTTCACGCAGCACATATGGATCTCATAATATGGCAATTGCACTTTATTATTCAGGGAATTTAAGGCTGACAAAAGTGCAAGATTGACAGCCCTAGAGACTTATATCCTCTGTTTATCAACGGGATAGGTATAACACACAGTACAAGCTGATCCTCCATGGACCAGAATGGCATAAGGGCATCCCAGCCACATACTCTGAGCCAGAAGCTAAGGGAGGGGTGGCATAAGAGCATTTCCTTAAGTAAAGGAGATCTCTGTTGGCCAATTAACCCAGATTTAATGTCAACATGTCCTAATCTTGAGGGACCAACTAGTCAGGAGATGTGAGCAAGTTTTAGTCTCTACAAGACCAGGTAGTAACAGTGGACTTTAACTACCCAGACATTTGTTGGAAAAGGAGTACGGCTAAACACAAAATGTCCGATAAGTTCTTGCCATGTGTTGGGGACAACTTTTTGTCTCAGAAGGTGGAGAAAATAACCAGGGGGACAGCCATTTTAGACTGGATTCTGACTAACAGGGTTGCACAGCTGAAGGTTGAAGGCAATTTGGGTGAAAGTGGTCATGGCATAATAGATTGCATGATTCAGTTTACCTGATCCTGCAGCAGCATAGAGACTGATCTTGATGCATTCTTGAAGTCCTTCAAGCCCTACATTTCTACGGTACTAAGGAAAGAAAGGAGTGACAGCAGCAGAATAAGAGATTTTAACAACCATAGAAAACTGGTAGGGAAGGTGCCATGGGAAGAAAATCAAAGGGGAAAAGGAAAGCTGGAAGTTTCTCAAGTAGACAATATTAAAGGAGCAACAGCAAACTATCCAAATGCAAAGGAAAGATAGGAAGAATAGTAAGAGGCAGAAAGGAGTTCATCAGGAGCTGTCTAATGACCTGAAAATCAAAAAAGGCATACTCCAAAAAGTGGAAACATGAACAAATTGCTAAGGATGAGAACAAAAGAATAGCACAAGCATATAGGGACAAAATCAGAAAGGCTAACACACAAAATAAGTTACACCTATCAAGAGACATGAAAGACAATAAGAAGAGGTTCTACAAGATCATTAGGAGCAAGAGAAAGACACATACTTAAAGACACAGGACAGCAAGCCAAAATAGGGAAAGAACATATTGAATAATATTTAGCAAAATTAGATGTATTCAAATTGACAGGGCTTGATGAAATTCACAGTGAGGTATTCAAGTAACTAGCTGAAGCTATCTTGGAACTATTCATAATTATCTTTGAGAACTCATAGAGGACAGATAAGGTCCCAGACGACTGGAGAAGGGCAAACATAGTACCTGTCTTTTAAAAGGAGAACAAAGAGGACCTAGAGAACTATAGATAATTCAGTTTAACGTCAATACCTGCAAAGATACTGGAACAAATTATTAAACAATCAAATTGTAAGTATCTAGAGGATAGTAGGATTATAGTAATAGCCAACATGGATTTGTCATCATCAAATTATGCCAAACCAACCTAATTTCCTTCTTTGACAGGGTTATTGGCCTAGTGGATGGGAGGAAAGCAGTGGATTTTAGTAAGTCTATTGACGCAGTCTCACATGACATTCTCATAAGCAAATTAGGGAAATGCACAACCAGTTGAAAGACCAAACTTAAAGAGTAGCTATCAATGGCTGCCAAACTGAGGGGACATAACCGAGTGAGGTCTTTACTAAATCCGGTACTATTCGATACTTTCATTAATGACTTGGATAATGGAGTAAATGATATACTTATAAAAGATGCGGTAACACCAAGCTGGGAAGGATTTCAAGCATTTTGGAGGACAGGATTGGAATTCAAAACAACTTTGACAAATTGGACAATGGGTCTGAAATCAACAAGATGAAATTCAATAAGGACAAGTGGAAAGTACTACACTTAAGAAAGGAAAAAAATCAAATATACAAAAATGGGGAATTACTGGCAGTAGTACTCCTGAAAAGGATCTGTGGGTTACAGCAGATTACAAATTTAATACGAGTCTGCAACTTAATGCATTTGCAAGAAAGATTAATAGTCTGATATTTATTAACAGGAGTATTGTATGTAAGACATGGGAGGTAACTGTCCTGTTCTACTCAGCACTGGTAAGGTCTCAGCCGGAGTACTGTCTCCAGTTCTGGACACCACATTTTATATGACGTGGATACCTCTCTGCTAGAAAATGAATTGAGACCACTAACACATTTCACACAGGTCACTAGATTTCTGTGATGCTCAGAAATTCATCAGATAAGAAGTTCAGTTGACAGTAGCACCATAAACAGTCCAATATATATGACGTAGTGCTAGCACTACTGAGTACATATTTTATGATGATGTGTTACATCTTTCAGTGTACAGCCATACATACGCATTCTCAGTTTGTAATTATGCAATGACAATGTTTCGCCATGTACTTATTATATTTCAGTATAGCCCAGCCACATTTCCATAAGTGTTCACTAATAAAATATATATATATATATGCAAACATCATGCCTGTCCCTAATGGCCCCCGATATGACTGAATATACAGACTCAAAACAGAGCCTACAGCACTATGTATGTGCCTAATATTTGAATGAGTTTTACAAAAAGCCCAACATCCCACCCCCATGAGACTCTTCTGTCTTCACACTGCAGCATTTCAGCTCCAGTGCTGGAGATAGAACAAACGTTTCTTTAGAGTGTATGCTAATTTTTAACTGGCTGTATCTGATCAGATGCTGATAGAAATATCACTCACTCGAGTGACAAGACTTACTGTCAGACTTGTAAACAATAGAATGTGCCATTCATTAAAGAGTTTAAAATCACGGTTATTGTCTGTCTACCAAACAAGGCTAAGATCAATGGACATAATAGACTCCACTTACATCCTGCCGACTTGCTATATGCAGTCCAATGCAAAAACCCAACCTCATCATTCCAAAGACTGTGTACTTTCTGAGGTAATATATTCTGATTTTCTTATGCAGTTTTTTCCCCATGATCCAGCTGGCATCTCAGCAATAACCTCCTTCATCTGCACCACAGCATTTGCAGGAATTTAACTGTACAAATCCCATGGCAGGCCTAAGCCCCTGACCATTACGCTGGAAATGCACAGGAAAGAGCAGATGCATTGTGACCACATTCTCTAGAAAGCACAGCTGTGAAGATATATAGACCATTTTCTACTTATTGCTATGCCACTTAGATGTGAATCTGGTGTGACTTCAATGGGAACAAGGTGTAACTTAATAATGATTCTCTGTCTCAATGGCCAGAGTGTTCCTGTCATCTGAATGCTGTTTGGACAGGCTCTGAGAAGAAAGGTGGCTGATGGGACTCCAGCAATGACACTGAAATGTGAGTGCAGGAGTGAAAGTAGGCCGGTACAGGCCTGTATGGTAAGAAGTGGCCGCCGGTACCAGCCCGTATGCAGTCGACAGTAAAGTGCTGTGGCAGCAGCGCTTTAATGTGGCTGCCCCTCTCCCCTCCACACACCCCCGTCGGCGGCCCTGCCAGTAGGGACCATACCAGCAGAGTTGCCGCCAAGGGGTGCAGTAAAAGTGGCAGCTGCGGGGCCTGGAGATTTAAAAGGGCCCAAAGCTCCCGGCTGCCGCCACTGGTACCGTGGAAGCAGCCAGAGTCCCGGGTCCTTTTAAATTGCCACCAGAGTCCTGGGCAGCGTATGCGGGGCAGTGCAGATGGGCTGGCTAGAGGAGGCTGACTCCAGCCCCACTCCCTTCCGCCTGAGGCCCTGTTCCCTTCTGGGGGCCCAGAGGCAGGCCCCCGTACCGGTAAGTCTTCTGTGTTACTTTCACCCCTGTGTGGGTGTGATGTGTTGGTGCAGAAATCTCTAAAAGCAGACAAAGGGGAACAATAACTGAGGCTGTGAGTCTGTTGCAGAGGTCATGGAAGTCATGGATTCTGTGACTTTCCAGGATTTCTGCAGTGGCCAGTGTGGCTGGCCCTGAGGCCGCCTGAGCAGCTTGGGCAGCCCCTGGGCTGGCCACTGCTGGGGCAGTCTCAGGCTCCTGCATCCACCCTCCCCACAGCAGACGTTTGGGTGTGGGAGAGGGCTAAGGCCTGAGGCAGGTGGCTAGAGCGAGGGAAGGCAGGAGGATTCAGGGTGGCACCGCCTCGGGGAGCTCCCCAGAAGCAGTGCCTCAGTCCCCAGCCAATGAGAGCTGCGGAGCCAATGCTTGGGGAGGGGGTAGCATGCGGAGCCCTCCTGCCTGTGCTTCTGCCTAGCAGCCGAGGGACATGTCACTACTTCCAGGGAGCTGCACGGAGCCAGATAGGGAGTCTGACAGCCCTGACAGCCCTCACCCAGCAGCAGCGGGGGTCCCAGGCTGCATGCCGTCACCCAGCCCCTACCCCCCAGCACTAGAAGGGGTCCCAGGCCGCACATCACTGCCCGCCCCTGCCCCAGAACACCCATGGCGCCTCTGGGCCGCCCTCTACCCAGAGCACCTATAGGCCACCCCCTGCTCCAGAGCACCCATGACACCCCGGGTCACCCTCTGCTCCAGAGCACCCATGGCACCCCTGGGCCATGCCCTACCCCAGAGCACCCATGGGCCACCCCCTGCTCCAGAGCACCCTAGATTTAATCAGGGGTATATAGTACAAGCCACGAACAAGTCATGGGCCATGAATTTTTGTTTACTGCCGGTGACCTGCCCATGACTTTTACTAAAAATACCTATGACTAAAACATAGCCTTAACAATAACCACCTATACATATCTGAAGGGTGTAAACATCCGGGATGGAAATGAAGTAAAGAAAAAGAACACAAAAGTAAAGAGTAGTCACAAAAGTGAAATGCCTGCAAGCTGCATGGAAACTTCTTAAAAAGAGGCACCAACTATATGTTAATGCCAAATTTAAGAAGAAGAAAAAAGTTAAAGGACAAAAAATATGTCACCATGGCTAAAACAAGAGAATCAGAGAGGCAGTGAGAGACAAAAAGACATATTTTATAAACTGGAAATCAAATCCTACAGAAGAAAATAGAAAGGAGATAAACTCTGACAAATGTAGAAGTATAATCTGTCAGGCCAAAAAAAATATTTGAAGCAACTAGGAAAAGACACAAAAATTAACAGCATAATATTTTAAAGTACATCAGAAGCCTGCCAAACAATTAGTGGGGCCACTGGATAATAGAGGTGATAAACGAGCACTCCAGGAAAATAACGCTATTTCTGAGATGCTAAATGAATTCTTTGGATTGGTCTTCACTGCAGACAGTGCAAGGCAGATTCCCACACCTGAGTCATTCTTTTTAGGTGACAAATCTGAGGAACTGTCCCAGATTGAGGGGTCAATACAGAAGATTTTGGACCAAATTGATAAATTAAACAGCAATAAGTCAAAGGATCAGATAGTATTCATCCAAGAGTGCTGAAGGAACTCAAATATTACTCCTGAGGGAATTCTGCACCAAAAAATTAAAGTTATGCACCTAAAAATTATGTGCACAATATTTTAAAATTCTTCAAATTTGATTTGTCAATAAATAAATGTGGCTTCAGCATGGCAGTGAGAAACACAGGCCACTGGCTGCATTGAAGTGGGAGATTACCCTGAAGCGCCCAGTTCCCCCACTACAGTGACAGCAGTGAGGCTTCACCTGACCCTGACACAGCACAAGAGCACCAGAAACACCACAGGGCTCTGCCCCTCTGTGCCAGGTGTGGGTAGGCAGGCTCAGCCCAGCAGGATCCAAGTGTGGAGGAGCTTAGTTTGGGGAGCCCCAGCTGCTGCCAAGGGGACGTCGCATGCCAGGCTCCCGCTTCGGCCCCAGCCCCCCATGATTCCCTATCCCCTTTTCTTCTCCATCCTCCTCCCCTCACTCCCACATTCCCCTTCCCCTGCTCTATTCCACCCTCTTCCTTCCCCACTGCCTCTTCTCCCCACACCCCCACAAAACAAAAGAAACGGGGTCACTCAATGAATTTAATAGCCAGCTTGTTTAAAACAAACAAAAGGAAGTACTGCTTCACACAGTGCACAGTCAACCAGTGGAACTCATTGCCAGGGGATGCTATGAAGGCCAAAAATATAATTGGGTTCAAAAAAGAATTAGATAAATTCACAGAGGATAGGTCTATCAATGGCTATTAGCCAAGATGGTCAGGGATACAACCCCCATGCCCTGAATGTCCCTAAGCCTCTGACTGCTAGAAGCTGGGACTGAACAACAGGGGATGGATCACTCAGTAAATTGTCCTGTTCATGCCATCTAAAGCATCAGGCATCAGCCACTGTCGGAAAGCAGTAGACTGGGCTAGATGGAGCATGGTCGTTCTTATGAATTTTTTAGGATATTACAAGGGTAACAAGGAGAAGTGGGATTAAATTAAGATGGGAAAATGTACACTGAAGATCAAGATAAGTTTCCCAGCTGAGAGATCCATCAGTCGGAGTTATTATTTCCCAAGAAAAAAGGTGAAAGCCCCATTGTTTAGGTCAGGATATTTAAAACTAAACTGCATGAGAAAATGCATTGCAGGGAACAACCCTGTAGTTGTGAGGAGATGAGCTAAATGATCTAACAGGCTTTTTCCATATCAAATTTCTATGCATATCTGACGCAATAAAAATGTAAGAGAGTTAGGGAGAAATACAAGCTTTATTAGTTTTTCTGAGCAATATGTCCAAATATGAATAGCTATAGCCCTGCTAAGTCAAACATATTTATGCCTCTGATGTGGTATGACCAGGGCAGTACTGTCATCATAAAGCAAACACAAAGGTATGACTATGATTATGACTACATCAACCCTGTAAATGCTCTGATTTCTTTGCAATGATCTATGACTACTTCAAAAGCACAGCCATCCTGGGACTCGGGGTATCACAGCACATTTTTACCTGCAAAATATCCACATTTAAATAAATAATACTAACATGCAGGGGTAGAATACATTCTAACGGCAAGATTAATCTGATCTACTGTGTAAGAGTACATTTTGCTTTATGATGCTGTAAGATATTAACATGTACACCTGCTTGTGTCTTCTTAGCCTGTTACATATAATGCTTAGATGGTAAGGAAATGAATAGAGATAGCAATAAGCAGAGAGAGATCATTTATTGCTTTGTCATCTAAGCATTGTCCAGGGATTAAAGTCACCCAGAGAGGTGGCCACTAATGCAGTCAGCCCAGCAAAGGAGTTTGTGGGTTGAGAGACAGAGTGCTAAGGGTGTGGGAAGAGAACACAGTTCTTCCTCCTTTCAGTCACCTAAAAAAACCCTTGTGATAGGTTTGGTCATAGAAACTCCCTCAAGATTGTGACTAGATGTGTTGGGATATCACTGAGAACAAACCCTCTTCCCCCACTCCCTGCAGCCAGAGGAGGCTTCCCTCCAGTCCTGTCTTGCTGAGCTAGACGCACCGGTCAGCTCCAGCACAGACCAAGAGGTTGGGCCACGTCCCCTGCAGTTCACAGAAACTAAGATTCACTTAGCCCAGGGGCTTCTCAGTTAACCAGGACATTCCCAGCACCCAGTATTAAATCCTTCTGGGAGCCTAAACCCCAAATGAATCCGTTTTACTCTGTATAAAGTTTATACAGGGTAAACTCATAAATTGTTCACCCTCTATAACACTGATAGAGAGATATGCACAGCTGTTTGCTCCCACCGGTCTTAATCACTTACTCTGGGTTAATTAATAAACAAAATTTTATTTTATTAAGTATAAAAAGTAGGATTTAAGGTGTTCCAAGTAATAACAGACAGAACAAAGTAAGTTACCAAGCAAACTAAATCAAAATGCACAAGCCTAAGCCTAATACATTTAAGAAACTGAATACAGGTAAACCTCACCCTTAGAGATGTTCTAATAAACTTCTTTCACAGACTAGACTCCTTCTTAGTCTGGGCCCAATCCTTTCCCTGGTACAGTCCTTGTTCCAGCTCAGGTGGTAACTCAGAGATTTCTCATGACTGGCAGCCCCCTTTGTTCTGTTCTACCCCCTTTTATAGCTTTGGCGCAAGGCAGGAATCTTTTGTCTCTCTGGATCCCCATCCCTCCTTCTAAATGGAAAATCACCAGGTTTAAGATGGATTCCAGTTCAGGTGACATGATCACATCACTGTAAGACCTCCTTCTTCATAGCCTAATAGCTGGAAAACAGGGACATAGGAAGGCTTGCAGGTAAACAAACCCATTCATAGTTCATGGATTCTGAAACACCCTTAATAGCTTCCACTTAACATGTTTACATCAGTAATACAAGTTTACATCTTATTCACCTAGCTCCAGACATAGAAATAATACTTGCAAACAAATAGGATGAACACACTCAGTAGATCATAAGCTTTGTAATGATACCTTACAACAGACCTTTTGCATAAAGCATATTCCAGTTACACTCATAAGAATATTTCCATAAACATATGGAGTGCAACGTCACAAACCCTTCAATAGATCCATGTTGCTATATCTGCTCAGTTTCCTTGTACTAAGATACCTCAAGAAGAAACACACTGTGCTGAGCTCACCGCAGACACTTTTTCACTGTCAGGATGAGCTGCAATGGTCCCTTGCCCGTGCACTCTAGTAACCAGGCTGGTTGCAGCCAGCTAAGCTGTAACATCTCATACTCTAACCCCTTAAACCTGTTAATTGGATTCCATAAACTCCCGCCAGGTGAGGTATGCTTTCTACAGTATTATGATTCAGAAACAGAGCAGGTGGCCAAAACTGACAGCTTCTAATGAATATTAATATTCTTTAGTTCTCCATATGGCAAGAAACAGAGGGTGCAAGGATGGTATGAAGGCAGAGATGTACAGATCTCCTGGCATTCTCTCCCATTCACTTTGCTTTTACTCACAGCACGGCTTCAGTACCTATGGATTATGTTGTTATAAAATTACTAATTAATTATTAAAGAAATTGAATGAGCTTCTGTATCAACACCATATCCACAGTACAAACAAGGATACATCTGCTTGACTATATCCACTCCCCCCTTTACTCTTCACTTCCTTCAGTCACACAGACAAGTAAACAAGAAAATAAAATTAAAGCCATGCTAGAAAAAGAACAATTCCTCTATATCTAGAGAAATAGCCACATTATACTCCCCCCATCCCCAGGTGGAGGGGAGCGAGGAGAAGGAGGGCATACGTGCAGCGGCCTAGTTCACATCCAGCTTATGATTTCTGAAGATAAATGATTTTCAGAATATTAGGCTTGTCTCTTTGATAGACAGTATCCTGTATCCCAAAACTGACTGGGTAACTGCTGATCTTTAACTCTTTTCCCACTCTCTATTTACGATAGTCAAGAAGATTTAGAGAAGAGAGGTGGCATGATTCGCCACTCACACCAGTTTCAAGTGGTGTAACTATACTGACTTCAGAGTCATTCCTGATTTACATTGCTATAAGTGACAGCAGAATCAGGCTCAAGAGTAGTTAGCTAGTCTATGGAGATGCACCTGCAATTCAGGAATGAAACAGGGAGAGCTCAAGTATTCTTCAGTATCCTCCATCACCATATGAGCCAGCAAACAAATATAAAGCATTAGGTTCTAAAGCTGCCGTCCTCTGAACATTCAGGATAACAAAAAAGAAATAGTAAGGAAATAGCATCAGAGGGAACCACTAAGACAGAATCATGGGAGGTGAGGTGATGAAATAAAACCTCCACCCTCCCCAAAAAATCTATGATCTCATGCTGGCAGTAAGCCCAGCATGTGTGACCTCAGGGGATATGTCAGTAAGCCAATGCAGCAGGAGTAGCTGACTTTGAAATTTAATATCTGCTCGTCCTTATAAATCTTATCTAATCCAAAATATTTCACATTAGGGAAAATAAATAAATAAAAAGAAGCCAAGATAAGCACCGTTCAGTTATATGAAGTGATGCTAGCTATAGGAACAGCCATGTTAGGAAAGGGTTAGAGGTTCATTTGGTCAAGTTAAGCGAGTCACTGTTAGGACTACCTGTGATTCACAAACCTGTACAGGCACAATAATGGCAACCAATTAGCCTTAACTATGTCTTGATCATTTTAGTGACTAACCCATTTTTGAATGTGCTGTTTCTCTAGACATTTCACCTACAGATGAACAGTCCCTTTTCTAGCATGGCTTTATTTATTTATTTGCTTGTTTATTTTACAGGTCTGCTTAACCATTCGTCTGCTCAACCATTTCCCCATCAGCCTCACAAGAGCCCATGGGCAGCATTTTCATTTTCAGAGGTGTCACTAATTCTGCACACCCCAATGTTTGGTTGCCCAATCTGAGATTCCACAGAGGTTCTAAGGATTCTCCAGCTCCCACTGAAGTCAACCCCTCCCTTCCCAGTCTCCTTGACTCCAAGGAGGACAAATCTTTCCTCTTCTGCTTTCTGGAAGAGAGCCATTTGCAAGTGGTTCTTTCCCCTGGGAATCAAGCTTCCCCTTATATTTTACCTTGGCAATTTTATCCCTGTGCCTTCACCCTGGCCTCCATGCTCAAAGGCGAGGGTCTTCATAGAAGCACTTTGGGGAGGACTGAGAACTCCCTTGACCTAGTCCTAGTGGTAGATCCATAGATCCCCATTCGCAAGATCAAAGGGCACCTGTTTCCGTGCTCAGAAGAGGAATTTTGCATTTGGAATTGACAGGAGCACTTGAGGCAGATCCCCTTGGTGCCTGAAGTTTCCCCCAGCACTTACCAACCCAGGCCAGATTGCCTGCTCTTTCAGGCTCTAGATTAGCTGCCTCCCGCTTTGCTGCACAATGGATTGGGGAGGTCAGCAGGTTGGTTTTAGAACCTGTGATATCGGCCTGTTTTTTATTTAATAAAAGATTATCTTTTTACCATCAAAAAAATATTTCCATCATGTGGCAGCTTATATTTTTTACTCAGTCCCTTACGAAACCAGAGAAATCAGAGTTAGAAAAAGAAACTTTGCTCTGTAGCAAGTCCTCCCACAGTATTCTCCACGAACTATGGCAGGGATTGAGGGCAGGAAAGGACACAAATCCACTGGGGGGCTATGCGCCAGGCACAGAAATGGGGCCAATCAGTGGCACTCTCGATGGATGCCTCCATCGGATGTTTTGATTTCCATAATAATCCAGGGAATTCCCAAAGGGAGAAAAACTAAATCACTCTTCTGAGTGCATCAGAGATCTTTATTATTACTGAGCCACGGAGGAACAAGCAGCTTGTGCCACACTCAGACTCCCACCAGCCCTCACTCCCCAGAGCCATTTGGTGACTGTGTCTGAATGGAAGAACTGTACGAATATCTCCCACTACTCAATGCTAATTATTGCCTACCCCGGTGGGGAGGGGATGGGAAGAGGCAGGAAGCTGAATGGAGCCTTGACTCCAATCCTCCTCCATAACATACCAGCCAGCTGAGCCACAGTCATTACAAGAGATCGAAACCAGAGGGGGAGCGCACTCCATAGCAGCTAAAGAAGATGGGATTCCTCCCTTTGATTTTAGCAGAGGTGGGAGAACGGAGTTCCACCTTGCTACCCATTGCACACACAGAACAGGTGGGGCTGTAGCAAATTAATCTCCTTCTGAAGAAAGACAGGAAAACAGGAGGAATTGTAACTACACATACAGTCTAGCCATGGACTCAGAGAAGCAGCAGCAGCTCTCCAACTGGTCTCTCTTTCGCCCTTCATTTGTAATCAGTCTGGTTACAGTAATATATCATGTCGTTTAAATGCTCTTTCGCCCATGCTCTCTCTCCCTCCTTCCCTACTGAGCTGTATTCAATTGGTTTCCTGTCAGTCAGATTTGTCAGTCAGTGTTTCCATTTCAACTTTCTGTGTTAATTTATTTTTCCGTTCTGATGACTGAGGTGTGTCTCTGAGAAAAGTCCCTGCCTACTTATCTTTTCACCCAAATCCATCCTCCTTTCCAAATCAAAAAGCATCTGATGTTTTCTAGTTTCACATAAATCTGTGTTTTCAAAGATAAGAAACGTCCAAGAATTATAAGGCTTTATAACAACACTTTGCAAATGTGGGTACAGTATGATCATCTCCATTCTACAGATAGGGAACATAAACAAAGTGTCTTGCTTAGGGTCAAATATGAGACAAAGTTCGGTCCAGAACCCAGATTTTATGACATCTAATTCTATCCCCTAGCCACTGGATCACTCTTAATCCCCTTTATTCTCTTTAATCACCTATCCTCCAAATGCAAGTAATGAGCCAAATTCATCTGCATACCTTCACTGGAGTTATCCTATGAATTGATTTGGACTAGTAACTCTACTTTTGCCCCTGAAATTCTTCCCAGTATATTTAGAAATACCTTTCGTATTAAATCCCATTTTATCCCTACTCACACCACTTCCATGCCCCTCTCCTGGGATTAGAGTGGCCATAACCCAAGGCCAAGTCTACACTACCCACTGGATCAGCGGGTAGTGATCGATCTATCAGGGATCAATTTATGGCATCTAGTGTAGACACGATAAATCGATCCCCAAGCACTCTCCCCGTCGACTCCGGAACTCCACTGCCATGAGAGGCGGAAGCAGAGTCGACGGGGAAGCGGCAGCGATCAAGTTGCCGCCGTAAGGAGGCCGAGGTATGTCGACCTAAGATATATCAACTTCAGCTACGCTATTCCCGTAGCTGAAGTTGTGTATCTTAGGTTGACCCTCTTCCCCTGCTTGGTGTAGACCTGGCCCAAGAAAATAAGAAAAAAAACAGACACTTACACACAAAGAAATGAATTAAACTCTGTGTTTTGTCTAAAGGTTGCTACTGTGCAAAGATACTCTACAATATTCTATTGGCACCAATTGCACAGCTATGTTCTGCCATACATTTCCATTACAAATTCCACTCCATTATCCTATTTTCAGGGTTTATAACTCAAACATAAAAATTTGCCCTAGAGCTGAAACTTGGCAAGAAAGCCTCAGCCTGAGAGCAAACCCTACTTTTTTAAAAAAGTTTGCTTTAAAAAAAAAAGGCATACGGCCATTTGTAAGGTAGAGAAGTGCCAAAAAAATACAAGTGAATGGGATCAGCTTTCTGTTTTATGTTATGCTAATGAAGACCAATCTCTTTAGGTGTTTTGGACACCTCAGTAATTTGTCTGGAAATCAGCTACTTCAAATAGACAACTTTTTTCCAGCCAAAAAAACGATAAGGAACTAAGTCCATAGACTTAATGCACATATAAAGTTCATTCAGGATCAAATGCTGAGGTCTTTAAGTACTTCTGACTTGGGTAAAACCCTGGATGGGCCAAATTCTGAAAAGTGGATAGCACCCAAAACTTTCAACGAAGACAATGGGAGTTGCAAGTGCTCAGCACTTTTCAGAATTTGGTCCTGAAAACAGGTACACCAGGAGGATTCCTACCATACACCAGGTGCTGTATGGTAGGAATCCTCCTCCCCCATGAATTTTAGGAACTACCTCAGGTGGCAGATTTCTAGGCAGCCATGTAGGATGGTAGATTTGGCCCAGCCACCTCTCTATAATGACAGGGGGTCAGCCAGGCCAAATTTGAGTGACGTTGAAACCCAGTGTTTCAGGTTGCAATGCCGCTCACTCAAATTAGGCACAGTTGCCGCTCTGTCATGATGAAGAGGTGGCAGGGCCAAATTTGAGTGGCATTGCAACCCTATGCACAAGGATGGAGGGGCAATGTGCCACCCTAAGTCTATGAGGAAGGAAGTGGCAGACTTTCCTGAGTGGCCAAGGATGCCATCTCCCTCCCTCTGCTGTTCAGACAGGAAGCAGTGGTGGTGGCATGACCCAGAGCTAAGCGTGGAACAAGACAGGCCCCAAGCACTGTCCCAAGCCAATCATCCGTGAAAAAAACACCACCAGCCCTTTGACACCCTCTGCCTCCTCCAGATGGGCAGCCCGCTACCTACCCAGCCGCAGCTTCAGCAGGGAGGCAGAAACAGGAATGCTGACACAACTTGGCCCCTTACAGAATTTTTCTGAAATGAAGCCCCTGAGACACACTACAGTCTTCCTGAACTACTTTCACTGGGTAAAATTCACGTTGAATTCAGAGAACCACTCCAAGGCCACTTACATTTCCTTTAAGACTGGCCTTATTCTGTTCTGAAACTTAACTATTGCATAGGCGTTGGACTGCCCCTATGCACAGGGTTGCATTACACCTATTGTGCCTAATGGTTTACATGAATCCCAGATCAGGACATGATGTTGAATCTGGTAATGGGTAGAATCTAGGCTAAGAAGTGCAGGTGAAAAGAGATGTTAACTTTCCTTGTTGCTACGTGAGGAGACCCTGCTAGGAATTCATGCTACCCGAAGGGGAGAGCTTGCAGGGGAGGAAAATATCAACACACGATGCTCTCCAGTCCACGTAAATCACCTTTTTTCCTTCTTCAAAACATCCACAGGGATCAAACATGGACTGGACCTGGGAGCAGAGGGGCAGGGCCACACTGTGTGGCATATTTCCTTCTACAACTGTATCTGACCTACTGCTGGGAAAAGGGATGCTGCCTACTCCCGCTGCATGCTCTTTGACTCCCTCCTCATCGTTACAGGGCACAATGGAAGGCCAGCAGCTATTGGCAACATAACTTACTTTTCCTGTCATTGTGCTGTGAGTTATGATATCTGCGAAGGAGCATGGAAGGGAGGTCAGTCCACAAAGCTAAGCAGGATCCATAGGATTGAGGAACCAGATTCCCTTAAGATTTCTGGTCCTCTGCTGCCCCCACTTTTCACCCCTCCACATCTTTGGCAATCAATCCATTGTACTGGGGGAGAGGAGTACCTTGTCAGAGTCCAGAGTACCCTTGGAGCTGCAGAGTTTGGGCATTCAGTCATCCCCCTCCAGGATACTTTAGCACAGAGGGGAGCATATTAAACTCTTCTAGGAAAGCTACAACTAAATCACTACTTGTTCCACACAAGTCTCATTTTTGTTTTGTATGCCTGTGACAATAGTTTGGATTCTCAGAGGAGGTAAACTGGCATAATTCCATTGGCTTTAAATGCTGGACTATAAATTATGGCTCTGAGTTTCCACTGCTTTGCACCTTGTGAAGTCATTTGCACATGTGCAAAGTGAGCACAAAGGAAGTGTAAAACACTTTGTTTTTTAAAAGCAGAACAAAATATATTAGATCTCAGATCAACCATTCAAAGCAACTGGAATATATTTTTCTCCAGGTTTCTCTAACAGCCTCTCAAATATGTTAGGCATGTTACTCCTCATGCAATCCAGTCTTTTCATTAACAACAAAAACTACTGTGCCCATTAATCTAGTCTCTCAATCTTTAGTGACATGCTTACTGACTGAGGCAGGATATTTTTTGTTAAATCTCTAAGGCAAAGTTTGATGTACTCAGTCTTCCTGTTTGAACCTCAGGACTTACCTTGAAGCTTTTGGTCTGATTTCTCGCTAAGGTCATGCTCTTTCAAGAAACTACCTCAATCATTTTGTACCTGTCTGTTACTAACAACTCAAGAAAGCAAATTATCTGCATCTTTAATTTCCCGACTGCTAAGCTCAGGCCCTGACATACCTCACTGTAACAGATGAATTGAGGAAATCCAGATAGAGAATGAGGGAGAGAAAAGAGAAGAAGCTAGATAAAAGTAATCCATGCCTCTGAAATTGTTAGGGCTTAGGCCATGGTTACACTGGCACATTATAGTGCTATAAAGCCCCCACGAGCGCTATAACCTCCTCCCCGTCCACACTGGCAAGGCACTAAGAGTGCTATAACCGCTGAGTTATAGCGCTATTATTAATCCACCTCCTCATGGGGAATAAGGGCTGTAGCGCAGCTGCTGTAGCGCTACAGGAAGAATGTGGACACCCACTGCACATTAATTGGCCTCCAGCCTGTCCCATAATTCCCGTTCAAGCCACTCTGGTCATCACTTGCAAACTCTTTTGTCCTGTCCTCAGGTGACCACACGTCAGACCCGCTCTTTAAAGTTCCAGGGAAATTTGAAAATCCCCTTCCTGTTTGCTCCAGCCAAGCGTGGCGTGCTCTCAGGGAATCCTTGCAGGTGATCATTCTCATTGATCTGATTGATTGCGTGGCGTGGTCTCAGGGAATCATTGCAGGTGATCATTCTGATTGATCATCACGACTCCACGTGCCATGCCTCCTCGCAATAGGCGATCCCCAGCATGGAGCAATAGTGAGGTGCTGGACCTCATCAGCTGTTGGGGGGAAGAGGCTGTTCAGTCTCAGCTGCGGTCTAGCCGCAGGAATTTTGACACCTATGGGCAGATATCACGGGCCTTGGCAGAAAGAGGCCATGAGCGGGACACTCTGCAGTGCCGTGTTAAGGTAAAGGAGCTTAGGAATGCGTATCGCAAAGCCCGCGAGGCAAACAGCCGCTCCGGGGCAGCCCCGGTGACTTGCAGATTTTATAAGGAGCTGCACGCGATACTTGGTGGTGATCCCACGGTCACTCCATCGACCACCACGGACACTTCCCAGCCCACCAGTGAAGGGGGGGGTGAGGAGGAGGACGAAGACCAGGAGGATGAAGAAGAGGAGGAGGATGAGGACGAGGCGGCAGCGACCCAGGGTACGGAGGAGTCCCTGGACGCATGCAGCCAGGAGCTCTTCTCAACCCAGGAGGGCAGCCAGCCACAGCGTCCGGCGGTTGCAGGGGCCAGCTCAGCAGCGGATTGCGGAGGTAAAGCTGCTTTTCTATGGGGAAGGCTGGCAGCTTGGGGTGGAAAGGGATGAGGGGGGCATTCCACCTGGAGCTCTTCTCAAGCCAGGAGGAGGGCAGGGGGGCATGCAGCCAGGAGCTCTCCTCTAAAGCCAGGAGGAGGGCGGCCAGCCACAACGTCCGGCGGTTGCAGGGGCCAGCTCAGCAGTGCATTGCAGAGGTAAAGCTGCTTTTCTATGGGGAAGGCAGGCAGCTTGGGGTGGAAGGGGATGCTTGCATGCTTGCCTACATGTGGAATAGAGCATTGATGTAGTCTATCACATCGCGGTAGTCATCATCAGTAATCTCTTCAAAGGTCTCAATAAGAGCACTTGCAATGCGCCTGCGCAGGTTTCCCGGGACAGCCAGCGTGGTCCCCGTCCTGGTCACGGTCACTAGTCCCTGCCACTGTGCTACAATGGGTGGGGGGAGCATTGCTGCACATAGGCACGCTGCATATGGCCCTGGGCGGAAGCCGCATCTTAATAAAATCCCTTCCCTTTGTTCCTCAGTGACTCGAAGCAACGAGATATCTTCCAGGACAAACACCTATGGAGAATGTTGGAACAGTGTTCAGAGTAGGGCTCCTGCCACTTCCTGGCACTCCACACACACCCCCACCCCCGCCACAGCTTTTCAGGGCAGGGAAGAAATCCTTCCCCCTGCCTGCTGCTCAGAGTGGGGCTCCTGCAACTTACCGGCACTCCCCACCCCCTCCCCCGGCACAGCTGTTCTTGGCCAGGGAAAAAATCATTTCCCTTGCCTCTGGAGTCCACTCACCATGGCAGGGGCTCCGTTGCTGTATCTGTGCTGTCTGCGGGACAGCCAAACGGGGAATGCGGGGGAATGATAGGCATGTCTGCTCTTTACAAGGGAACCACTGTGAAATGTATCTTTTTATTTTAGAAGGGTCGTCCTTCACCCCTTCGCCATCGCTCTTATCAACAGCTGAGAGGCTCAGGCGCTGAGGCTGAGGAAGCGGCCACGAAGGAGCAAAGAGGATCTTGTACAGCAAGTAATGCAACAGGCTGTAACGGAGAATCGAGTTGCACAGAGGTGGAGGGAGAATGAGAGCAAGTTGAGGGAGAAGGCGCGGAAGGAGAATGCAATTCACCGCCGGAAAAGCACCGATAAGCTGCTCTCATTACTGCAGCTTCAATTGCAGACTATGCAGCGGCTTGTCACCCTTCAGGAGAAGAAGCTCCGCACCCACCACCCCAATTATCGTTTGCCCCAACTCCCTTCCCCTTCTTTGCCTCTGTACCCTCCAGGCCACTATCATCAGCCAAATGGTTATCACCATCCACAGCTGCCTCCAACCCCTCTGTCTTCACCGAACAACCCCCAAACCCCGGACCATTATCCACTGCAGTCAACCCCTAATAACATGCCTTACTGCCCTCCGCAAATGGGGTTCGGGGGACATGGCCACTGTGAGGGCACTGGAGACTCAGAGACCCGGACATATTCCGATCTCTGACTGACCCCATGACACCCCTATTGCACCTCCCCTGGCTTCCCCCTCACATGCATCACAATATTTTCTTTCAGCAACCGAAGTACCTGTTCAATACATGAATTGTCTTCTTAATAAATTGGTTTCTTTATTAAGTGTACATACATTATTACAGGCTACAGAAAAGCAAATGCCTGTTCCTGTTAAAAGAATGCTCCCTCCCTCCCTCCATCTGCACCTCACTTTAGAACTGGCTTTCAGCCTCAAAATGCTCCCTCAAGGCTTCCCTGATCCTAACAGCCTCGCGCTGGTCCCCTCCATGAACCCTGCTCTCTGGCTGGGCATATGTGGCCTCCAGGCGTTGAACCTCCGAGGACCATGCCTGAGTGAAGCCTTCGCCCTTCCGCTCACAAAGATTATGTAGGGCACAGCATGCGGAAATAACCGCGGAGATACTACCCTCGGCCAAGTCTAGCCTCCCATAAAGACAGCGCCAGCGCGCCTTGAGACGCCCAAAAGCACACTCCACAGTCATTCGACACCGGCTAAGCCTGTAGTTGAACCTTTCCTGACTGCTGTCCAGGCTCCCTGTGTAGGGTTTCATGAGCCAGGGCATTAAAGGGTAAGCAGGGTCACCAAGAATCACTATGGGCATTTCCACTTCCCCCACGGGGATCCTCTGGTCTGGGAATAAAGTCCCGGCTTGCAGCTTCATGAACAGGCTGGTGTTGCGGAAGATGCGTGCGTCATGCACCTTTCCAGACCAGCCAGCGTTAATGTCAGTAAAACGCCCACGGTGATCCACAAGCGCCTGGAGAACCATGGAGAAGTACCCCTTTCGGTTAACGTTCTCCTCAGCTAGGTGGGCGGGCGCCAGAATAGGTATATGGGTCCCATCTATCGCCCCTCCACAGTTAGGGAAACCCATTTCTTCAAAGCCAGCCACGATGTCATGCACGTTATCCAGAGTCACGATTTTTCGTAGCAGGATGCGATTAATGGCCCTGCACACTTGCATCAGCACAACTCCAACGGTCGACTTTCCAACCCCAAACTGGTTGGCCACCGATCGGTAGCTGTCTGGGGTGGCCAGCTTCCAGATCGCGATAGCCACCCGCTTCTCCACCGGGAGGGCAGCTCTCAGTCTGGTGTCCTTGCGCCGCAGGGCAGGGGCGAGTTCAGCACACAGTCCCATGAAAGTGGCTTTTCTCAATCGAAAGTTTTGCAGCCACTGCTCGTCATCCCAGACTTGCATGACGATGCGATCCCACCACTCTGTGCTCGTTTCCCGTGCCCAGAAGCGGCGTTCAACGGCCGTGAGCATGTCCGTTAATGAGACAAGAAGCTTCGTGTCAAATGCATTCACTGCTTCGATCTCGTCTTCAGACTCATCACTGTCATCCTGCATGTCAAGGAATAACTCCACTGCACACAGAGATGTGCTGGCGACAGTCGTCAGCATGTTCCTCAGCAGTTCTGGATTCATTGCAGCACTCGACAATGGAAGACGGAGCGTGCCTTGCTGGAACCCTTGAAAGATGGCGCCGGAGGTGGAAGGAAACACAGGGCTTGCTGGGATATGCCAAAAAGCATCATGGGTAGTTCAAACAGGATATAGAATGCTCCGCAAGTGACGCCCCCCCTACCACAAGGCATTGCGCCAGATCAGAAAGAGGTGTACTGTGGGATACATGCCCTAATGCGCTGCTCTTAATGCCGTATTAAGTGCCACAAATGTGGCCATGCTATAACGCTGGAGCATCTCAGTGTGGACATATAATAGCACTATTATTATTGCTGTATAAGGGGAGCGCTATAACCAATAGCGCTATAATCTTGTAAGTGTAACCATACACTTAGTTACATGCTCCTTAACTACTATTTTATTCTGTTAATACACTGGAGCATATGTCCTAGGGCAGTGGTTCTCAAACTGGGGGTCACGATGCCCCTGGGGGTCGCGGGCTGATTCCCGGCGGGTCGCAAGCTGCAGATGCCTTCATTAGCATTTCGGCAGCAGCTCCAAACGCGCGAGTGAGTCCACCGGAAAACCGCCGGTGTGCTAGCTTCTCCTGTTGGCGGCATTTCGGTGGATAGAGAGACGAACGCTGCGTGTCCGCTGAAATGCCACCTAATGCGGAAGAGTTCAATTCGGCGGCATTTCGCATAGGTATGGCTGCCAAAATGCCACCGACAGAAGAAGCATTTCCTACAGTGCCTTTTTTTTTGTTGCTTGCTCCTCCTCCTATTCAAACCTGGCTACGCCACTGACAATCATGGACTGTAAATTACCTCAAATTCAGCAGCTGCCAATGCTATACCTGCCTCTTCCCAGTGCCTTGTGACTACTCTGGCCCCTCCTTGTTGTTGTATGTGTGTGGTGGTGTTTTTTAAATGCCCAGCACTAGTGTGACCCACCCCACCCCCCTAAAAAACTGAGCACTATATATGAGATCATAAAGTCTGTAACACTTCAAAATGCCCTGAGCTGACTCTAAGCATCTTTTAACATTTAAGCTTCTCTCACTACAGCAGCAGATCTGAACTTGCTTGTGTTGGCAGAGCTTTCTGCTCAAGGTAGTATTCGCAACCAACATTATACACTTATTTGCTATTAAGTTGTTTGTTTTCCAAAATACCAGCTGCTCAGATCTGCCCAGAAATGTACCAGCTCCTTTGCAAATGAAGAGGAAAAAGTTTTCCAAGCACAGAAAGGACCAAATCATATACTGAACAGCCTAGAAACCTCATTAAAAATAAACACACATCTGCTAGCTGCAGAGCCATCGTTGCTGATATCGATTTGATTTAATGCCATCTTTGCAGCAGCCACTAAATAAGAGCCAAATACCAGATTGACTATATGCAATAATCATCAAAATAATATTCAATGGCAAATATCCTACAGCACAGCCACGGCTCATGGTCACAACTTCACATTGCTCTAAATATTACTCTTCCTCCCCACACTGGGCGCTATATACTTGTGGAGCCCTATAAGGCTCTTCCTCAACTTTTCCTTCATTTCTAACCTGACACCACAACCATGATCCTTCCTCTCTAGAAGATTTGCACTGCAATCAGTTTGAAGGCTGTCCCATAGCCAACAGAAATGGGTGCCACTGAGCAAAGTACCTGGCTTGCTTTCAATATTCAAGAGACTCGTCTTTTTGAGCTTTTATTGCAGCTATAAACCTCCAAGGAAAACCACCAGGCTGCAGGAGTAACACATGGGTCTGTCCTTCAGACATTAGAATGACCTTGTGTTCATGGCCTAAAGCAGCTAATTCTATTGATCCCTTGTTCACTAGGGAGTAAGGAGGTCTCGTGGTTAAGGCACAGGTGTGGAAATCAGGCACCCTAGTTTGTATGCCTGTCTTTCTCATCACTTTCCTGTGTGACCTTGGGTGAGTCAATTAACATCTCCATATTTCTGTTACTCAATCGGTACTTCTGAGGGTCTTGAGAGACAAAATTCGTTGCTGTAAATTGCTTTCAGGTCTTCAGTCACAAGATGTAGAAGTATCGCTACTTATTTTTATTGCTCATTTTGTCTAAAGAAATAAGGGCCACAAATCTTTTGTTCATAAGGATGGGATGCTTATAATGTAAGTTACTCTTTTCCTGTAGCCTCATCTTAGAGTTAGAATAAAGTCTGGTATAGAGACAGTTTTATCTTAATCGCATTTTTCATTTATATGGCATCTTTCATCCCAGAAGATCAGAGTTCTTTACAAACTTTGGATCGTCATCTAGTATAAATTGATGTACCTCTGTTGACTTCTCCATGGGGTTGCATCCCTGACCATCTTGGGGTTAAAAAAAGAATTAGATAAGTTCATCAATGGCTATTAGCCAAGATAATCAGGGATGCAACCCCTTGCTTCGAGTGTCCCTAAATCACTGATTGCTAGAAGATGGAACTGGATAACAAGGATGCGTCACTCAAAATTGCATGTTTTGTTCACTGTCTCTGAAGTACCTGGCACTGGCCACTGTCAGCAGACAAGATATTGAACTAGATCAGGTTGGTATCCAAACTTTATGAGACGAGGGTCATATTAGATTTTTGAAGGGACTTCGTGGGCCGAAGTGATTGTGAAAAAATTAAATATATGCAAATAGATGCAAAGTTGTTAAAAAACAACACTACTCTGTGTCAGTGTTGCATTAAATTCTAAATCAGGTATAAAAGTAGCTGTATAATCAATGCAGGTACTGTGAAATCACACAAAATATTTGTCAATACATTAAAAATTATTTCACATTTTTTAAAATTTTATTTATGTCTAAAAACTCACAAATTTATATCATACAAATACACATATTCAAAAGTTTGGCTGTGCTTTGGTAAGAGAAGCTCCAGGTTCCCATTGTTGGTTGGGACTGTTTGGTTCAGTGCCGTAGTTAAAATTGAACCCTTTGCTCCTCTGGCCGTGCTGTTGCCTCTCCCTTTGCTCCTCCAGCCACGCCACGGGGGCACTCACCCCTCCGCACATGGGGCCGCTAGCAGCAGCTTGTGTCGGGGGGCAGCGATGGCTTCTCCACCTGCCTGCTTGGCGTGCCTGCTCAGCTGTGGGGGCTGGACAAATCAAAGCCGCAAGCCGGATCCGGCCCCCGGGCCGTAGTTTGGAGACCCCCTGGGCTAGATGGACCATTGGTCTGACCCAGTATGGGCATTCTTATTCCTTAATTCTCATACCCATGGAATGAACATCCTATTGGGGCATTTTGAAGCATCTCATTGCAAAATACCTGTCACAATACTAAATAACAAAGCAACTTCATACAAAGTAATTAGTCATAAAAGACTTATAGGTTCTATCCTGTTCACTTGAACAACTTTCATATCTATTGCATCAAAAGTACTGAAGTGAGCAATGATTTGCAGTTTTAGCTTGAGATGCAAATAATTTTCTAAATTGACAAAAAATGTCCCCTTAGATGATACTGCCCTGCTGTCTGCATTGTGCTACTAGTCATATTCTTTATACCATAGTCTGATCACAGTCATACCAGTGTAAATCAGAAGTATCTCTTGATTCAGTAGAGCTACTTTTAAATGTACACAAGGTAGCAGAGATCAGAATCTGGCCCTCTGTTTTTATATCTATTAACATGCATTAACTCAGCCGTGATTGCTGATATCAGCAGAGCACTTTCCAACTGTTATTTTCTTTCTCACCAATATAAAACTGTAGAATTATGTTGTTTATGGACTGAGGAAGTAAGGAAGTGGGGAATTTCCAGGCACTTTTAAAATAAATGTTTTTCAGCTTAGTTTTGGGAGAGATATAATACGAGTGTGTCCTTAATTCACTTTATACTTTTAAGCAATCTCATTGAACAACTATTTCCATGGTCTGCTCTTGTTTGACTCCACTGTGCAGTTTTGAAAGTTGGTCTGAATAAAGCTTTTTTATGCATGTGAAGGCTAACACTCCGGGGACTCTCATTAATACAATAATGACCTCTCTTTTTGGCACTTCCTGGCAACTAATGATCAGCTGGAGGCACTGAAGGCTGCCAGCCATTCACTGCAAGGGGGTGCCAGACTCAGAGGTTCTTACTGCTGTTATAAGACATGGAAAACATAAAAAATACAAAACAAAACAGTTTCCTTTTTTCTGTCTGCTGGACTCAAAGTGTGTATGCTGCCACTGTGGGATTTAAGGCATCAAGTTTTATCCATTAGTTAAAAAGTGTCACAGTAACTGATGAGAGGAGAAATTTATTCCCAGTGTCAAATAATGGTTTGCTCTTATTAACAGCATTCCTTAGTCACATTAATTCACCTGGCTTGTAAACTCCTCAGTGCAGGGAGCATGTTTTGATTTTTCTCGGGTTAGAACCCTGCTCATACCTATGCGCTACATATGTTCCGCAACAACCCCCCTCACCACCATTTGCTGAGTGCCACCTCTATATGCCTGGTGCTGTACAAACATAGAGGAAGTCACAGTCCCTTCTCCAAGGAGTTTATAATCTTAGGCCCCAGTTCTTCAACTGGATCTGTGTGGGTGAGCATGAGTTCAATGTGATTCCTTCCACCCAGTCGGATCCAGCTGCAGCATCATGTCCAATATGTTACACATGATAAACCAGAGGCAAATTCAATCACCTAGAAGTACAGCTATAAAAACCACCAAGGGAGCACAAGCAGAAACAAGGCTCCTTAAGTCAGTTCTACTTTAAGCTCATAATTAGCAGGTGCAGGTTGCCAGTTTCTGGGCTAATCTCCCCCTCCCCCTGCCCGTGTCTGCTTTCCAAGCATCTAGTCCTAAGTGCTCCCAGAGCCCTCACACCTGCCCGCATCCTAGCCCCCTGCTCCAGTCCAGAGCTCCTGCCTGCACTCTGAACCTCTCAGTCCCAGCCTGGAGCCCCCTCTGACACCCCAAATCCTTCATCCCTGGCCCCACATCAGAGCCCTCAACCCCAGCCCAGAGTCCAAACCTCTTCCCACACCTCAACTCCCTGCCTCAGCCCGGAGCCCCCTCCCATACTCTGAACACCTCAGCTCCACCCTCCAGCCCAGAGCTCTCTTTTACACCCCTAACCCCTCATCCTGGACCACAGCTAGGAACAGTGACTGGTTACTACCCAGACAGCTTAGAAATATATGAGATTCTGTGGCTGGGTCCAGTCACCAGAGAGGTGACAGGGACAGGTTGCAACATACAGGTTGTTGAATGTATAACACGGACATCCTTTCTCCAAAATGTTCATTAGACACCAGGTGTTGGGAGTTGTGGGGGCATGGGTGGGGTTTGACATCTGACAATGGAGGGGAGGGATTGAGGAAAGACAAGGTTTAGACAATATAAAGTCAGTGCATTATTTGCATGATGTGAACAGATTTTATTCTCTTCCTGTGCAAATATAATTTGCACAAAAAAGGGAGTCACTGCAGACACTGGAATTACATCAGGAATTAATTTGGTCATCAGTCTTGTTTTAAACTTTGAACTTACAGGCCCAGTGGTTGGAGCGCTAGTCTAGGACATGGGAGCTGTTCAATTCCCTGCTCTGCCTTGAACAAGTCAATTCCTCTCTCTGCCTCAGTTTCCCATCTGTGAAAAGGGGATAATAGCAATTTCCTACCACACAGGGGTGTTGTGAGGACACATGCATTAAAGACTGTGGGGTACTCAGATGCTATGGTAATGGGGGGCATATGGGTTGAAGACTCACTACAACTAGTTAACAGACTGTGTATGTGAAGGTGGAAAGAAAAAGTCAGCTGTACCTGGATGATACTTCGGTTAGAAGGAAGATCCCATCTGGAGTAAAAGATGAAAAAAACAGAATAACCTCACTTGTTTAAATGGCTCTATAAATCACAGTAAAGTAACAGAACTGTGTTTTTTAAGATGATTTTATTTAGCTTAGCTAAGTGAGGTCAGGGCTAGTGAAATGCCAAATTAACCATCCTGGAGCTGAGTTTAATTTTCTAATTTAATACAATAAGAATCTCAATCAATATACATCTGAGTCCACTTAATATCAACTTGCCTGATTAATCTAAATCAATATAATGCACTCTTAGGCCTTGTCTACACATACAATTTGCACTGCTCTGTAACTATATTAGTATACTTAAGCAATACTACCCCGTTTCCCCCACTTCATAAACATGTTTATACTGATCTAGTATATTCCCATATGGGAAGGGGAATAAGCTATACCAGTATAAGGCATTATACCAAGATAACTACACCTACACCATAGGTTGTATGCTATAACTATCATGATTTTTAAAAAAAACACTACATCCCTAACCAGCATAATTATACTGTCACAAATCTGTGCAGACCGGGCCTTAAACTACTTTAATAGTGTAAACACAAGGGAGTTGCACCAATTTGGTTAAATCAGTAAAACGTAATGTAGACCTTAGTCTGGAAGCTCTTTGGAGTAAGAACTGTCTTTTTGTTACAAGAGTGCACAGTGTCTACTAGAGTAGGGCTATGATCTTTGATTGCTGACTCCTAGGAGTTACTGAAACATGAATAATAAAAGTAGGAAACCTGCTTTTGCTGTGGTGATTTCATCCTCAGCTGGAAGAAATGCAGATCACTTGTTTTCAAATCCTCGTTAATACAGTGGCAAACCAATGACACTGAATGGTCTGGCTATACAGATGAGCTGGAATCTAGCATTTAATGGAAAATACCAGCCTTATCTACACCAAGGACTTGTCCTGATTTTCAGGCAGTGGTACCCAGTTCCCACTAGTTGCAGGGGAAACATCCCTAAGACATATGGGATAATAAACTGCAATACACTTCCATTTGCACCAGTGCAATTTACCTGAGTTTCAAGCAGTAGTAAACAGCACCCAGGCAAATCACAGGTCATAGAGGTTTATCTGGTCAGCACTGAGCCAGCTACATCACTGGATGTCCATCAAATCAAAGCAATCCCCTGTTATAAAACATCTCCAATGCTAAACAGTCAAAGTGTTTTCAAAAGGAAGAAAGCTAGAAGTGACAATAGCAGGGAGCTTGTAAATCTTGAAAGGTTACTTTTTGAAAGGACTGTCATTGGTTTCATTTATCTCTACATTCCTCTTTAATTATGCTGCTGCTTACAATTCTTCCAAAACCTAAAATCAGAGGCACAGCACAAGTACTTTATCTAGAGAGTTCTTACATAAATACAGTGTATTGTCCTTTATCTGTACCACTGGGCCTAGGAGCACCAAAACATGAAGAAAAAATCCTTTGAGGTAAACTTCTGAAGTAGTCAAAGAATTTAACATTACAATGGAGGTGAGGACTGGCCACAAATTCAGAATGAAGGCAGAAGACCATGCAAGCAAGATAAATATCTTGGTAAAATAAGGCCTGGCCTATGTATAGTTTTTGTACCAGTATAAGTATGTTATTGGGGAAGGAGGTGATTTGTATTTTTGATCAAAACAGTTAAATCAGGACAACTCCTAGAGCGGACTAGTTATATCAGAATAAGGTGACTTTTTAACAATAGAGTTTATTCCCTTTCCCATATGAGAATAAGCTATTGTAAGCATTTTTAGACAAGTATAACTGTGGCCATATGACTGGGATTGTGCCGCTTTAATATGCCAGTGTAGTTTGTGTGTAAACAGAGCCTTGGGATTTGTGGAATAACAGAACTGAGAACAACCTCTGTTGTAATTTTAATAGTACCAACTAATAAAACACTTTTAGACACAGCCTGTATGAAAAAGGATTTACAAACTAAAGGTGCATTATACCCGCATTGTCGCTATTTATTTTGCTTAGCGCTGACCATGAGCTCAAACTCATAGAAGACATGCAAATAAAGGAGATGCCTGCCTAAAGAGTTTACAGTGGAAGGCCTTGTCTATGCACAATATTACCTGATCCAGGAACTGGTGCAGATCACCATCAGAGGCCCTATGTGTAGACAAAGGCAAGTCATGGTTTGCCCCAATTTAGCTAATTACTGTTTCCCATGATTCCTAAAGCCTTGTCCACACTAAGGTAGAAATGTTTTGTAAGATACCAGAGTTAGCATCAGTTCAGTTGAATCTCTATTAGCTATCTACACTGGCGCTCTCAATGGTGCTATCTGGCTCTAGTAGGGTATGCCAAGCTGTACTATTACCACACCTTCATTCTGCAGTGAAGTCATACCCAAAGGCATTGGAAATTTTGGAAAAAATAGCATAGGTGGTAGTAACTTTGCTCAGCTACCCCAGTGGTAGTGATGATGGGAGGGAGGGGACGATGCTATATGTTATCTACATGAGATAAATTTATTGTTCTAAGAATTTGTCTAACATCCTAGTATGTTTGTCAAACATTTTGCGCCTGATCTTCTGTTACATTTGTTGACTAATATATGCTGGCTAGCATATAAATATATATCATATTAATAATATATATTATCAGCAGTATACATATATTAGTATGGATTAAGCACCAATAACATAAAGCTCAAATATTGTAACAGTGATATAGCCTAAACCAGGGGTCAGCAACCTTTCAGAAGTGGTGAGCCGAGTCTTCATTTATTCACTCTTATTTAAGGTTTCACGTGCCAGTAATACATTTTAACATTTTAGAAGGTCTCTTTCTATAAGTCTATAATATAGAACTAAACTATTGTATGTAAAGTAAATAAGGTTTTTAAAATGTTTAAGAAGCTTCATTTAAAATTAAATTAAAATGCAGAGCCTTCCCACCCTCACCCACTCTGGAGGCCAGGACCTGGGCAGTGTGAGTACCACTGAAAATCTGCTTGCGTGCTGCCTTTGGCATGTATGCCATAGGTTGCCTACCACTGGCCAAAACTGACCTATACCATAATCCTCTTCACTTATACTAAGTAACCTATAACTCCTTGGATTAGCTATAAGTAAGCATTTGATATAAGCATATAGGAAACTTGTCAAAATCAAGATACATTCATACTATGTCTTAGTAGAAACTAGGGAGGTACCTTCACAGACCAGTACCTGGAATGCTAATATCCAAAACAAAGATAAGGAAGGAACAGAACAAGGAGTTACGGAAATGGGACAAAACTGATGGGCCGGATTTTAGTGACCTGTAAAGGGGTGTAACTTGTAAAATCATCATGTAAATAATCCCAGCTGAAATGTGTAACTTTGGGAGCACACCTTATGCGTAAGGTGAATGTAATTTTTTTGCACAGGATTGCTCTTTGGAAACTGGTATCATATAGAACCTTTTTCCTGTGCCATGTTAATAAACCTAAACCATACTGGTTACTCTTGGGTATATTTCATTAAAACCAAAATATGGTGAAGCAATTGACTATACAATTTATTAACACTTTGTGCCTTCATTTACAGTGCTTCAAAATGCTATTATTCTGACTTGGTATGGTTTTATACGGACTTTACACAGATGTGAATGACTTCACAATGAAGATTCAGGCCCTCTAGTTCACATACACACAAGTGCACCAACGAGTTTCTAAGCATTCTATAAAGCCTTGTCTACACATAAGTTGTACCACTTTCCTTGCACCGGTGTAGTTAAGCAATACAATCCTGCTAGCATGGATAAAATTATTTCCATATTAAAAGAGAATATGCCATATGGGTATAAAGCATCTTTATATTGGTATAACTAAGTTCTCAGAAGGGCTTGTACCAATATAACTATTTGAGGGGGGAAAAATCATACCCTTAACCAAAAGTTTTACTGGTACAAAACAGGACTAGGAATTTGTTGGAACAGACTACACTCTGCAGAATTGCTTTTTCAGTCAAAATTATTTCTATCTAAACTGGTTTAGTGATACTGTGGATAGGAGCTAGCTAAAAGAGTGCAACTGCCCTGGTAGCCTTCGGAAGCCTTGGAATTCTGGGAGCTATGCCAGGAATTGTGGGATAGGTACCCAGAAGGCACTGAAAATTAAATGGTTTGGCGCATTACTAGTTTGGACAAAACTGCATCACCTCAAACTAATTCAGCATGGCTAAAGTGGATTCAGCTAACTGTACTTAAATTGGTTTAATACAACTGCTTCCATTATAACTGGTGTAATTCTCTAGTGTAGAGAGATCTCCAACAACTTCCCATGTTCTTACCAACAAGTGAGTCAGATGATGAAGGATGTCAAAGCCTTGTCTACTCTACAATTCCCACCAGTGCTGCTCCTCCTAGAACAACTGAACTGTTAGCAGTACCAATGGGAACTTTCCTCCCTAAAATTTTGTAGTGTAGACAATGTCAAAGACAAATACAGAGAAAACAGGACAATGTGGGAAATCCAGAGAAGTATCCATGATTTGAGGGACAGGAAGGAGAGGACACAAAGGAGAGAGTTGTTGTTGGTGTTCAAGCACAAGCCAAGGCTACCATTGTTGTTATGAACTCACAACTATAGCTATTGATTTATATTGTATAGGGATCATATACGGTAGTGTTTTCCCTGAGTAAATCAGCACCTTGACAAGATCACACGCACAATCCTCCCATATTCCGGTAGGAGGTTTGCCTGAATAATGATGGAGTTGGAAGGACTTCATGATTGGACCACTTATCACTAAAAGAGTTGGCTACCTTTTCCTGTAATACACATTGATTGTTCAACTGGTATTGAGTATGTACAGCTGATGACCAATGTATTGTTTGCTTTGATTTCCCAGTAGGTGGTTTGTGCAAAATGGGTACCCCTCACAACTACCCTTGGCTGTGCTGTTTGAAAGTGGACTGCTTTTTATCTAACTTTTTCATTTGTTATATGATTGACATAACTCAAGTTTAATATTCTGCAAAGTCATCTGTTTACCAAGCACAAGATATTCTGCTCAGTGTCCTTACTGCTGGGCCACATTTATACTGACTATAGAAGGACAGATATTACATTGCTATTAATAATTAATTATGCTGTTTGCCTTAATAGAGCCTCTCATCCCAAAGGACCCCAAACCTTTTTACAGACAATGGATCAAGTTCTGCCAGTTACAACTATGCAATTGCTTAACAGGGTTAAATGGGTATAAACGAAGGTGCAAATTAATTATAGATTAGACTCATGAATCACTTCACTACTACTGATATTACCTCTACTTCTGGGTAGACGCGCTGCCAATATTTTGGTATCAGAATGAGGTCCTGACCTGGCTGGCTTCTAGGTGCTACTGCAATATAAATGTTTAATAATGTTTAGACTATATTCCTAAAAAATATACTGTAAATATTTAGAGCATAGCAGAGTGTTTAATCTGCATTTTGTGAAATGAGAGAGGAGGCAGAGACCTTATCAGAGGAACTGGGGGCAACCCCCAGTGATGTATTTCAAAAATATCTGACACTAGATGCGTTCCAAAGGCAAAACATTTGCTCCTTAGAAGTATTTACATGAGCCCTGGCAAGAATGGTTCAGCAGCACCCACAGAGTGGGGGAATTCCAGCAGAGACAGAGAAATGGCCCCAAGTCTCCTTTAAATGTACAGATGACATTTTAACAAGGATTTCTCAGGAGCCACCTTAGGTACATCGGTGGCTGTCATGCAGCAGCTGTTTAGCAGCACACAGTAATACTACACAACAGTTTCAGGCAAGGACTGAGGAATATCATATTTAATGCATTGTCAGAATTCATGTACTGACACTTTTTAATTGGGTGGAAAGTTAGAAACTCTTTCAAGAGGGATAAAATCACGTTGCCAGTACTGGTAACTCTTCTAGTGCTAAATGCTAACGAATCCTGAAAGCACATAGTCTTTCTGTCTAGACTTGCTCTGCCCCACCTCTCCTAACCCTGCATTAGCACCAGTGTTATACCCAGGGCGTGTTCATATCGCAGTTGTAGGCAGGTAGAGGAGGAGCAAATTACTTCCAACTCTTGGAAAAAAAACATGAAAACAAGTTGGCGCAAGTGCCCCAAGCTTGCCAAGACCAATGAAAAAGAACAGAGTTCATATTAAATACTAGAACGGGCCTCCCTGGCCATTCAAGCCTCAATCTATCTTTCTTCAAGAGGGAAGCCAATTGTGAGATTATTTCTTTATCTGGTATTTGTATTATCCTAATGTCCAGAGACCCCAACCAACACTGTGTTTTCATTGTCCAAGGTGTGTACAACCAAAGAGCAACGGACAGTCCCTGACCACAAGACACTATGATGTAAACAGATATGAGCGGTTTTACTATCCCCATTTTACATATAAGAACCAAGATCATGGAATTTGATTATTTTTTTCCACATAGAAACTGGACTCAGACAGGGCCGGCCCACAACATTTTGGCATCTGAGGTGGAGAGCTCAAATGCCCCCAGATCCCCTCGCTTGGGCCAAAACTTTGAAAGGTCTCTTGTGCCCTCCTTCCTCCAGCACAGCACTTGACCATCTCTGTGCAGAGCATAGAGAATACATATGCACACAGCAGCAGACACAATTTTCTATATTCTGGGTCCTAGTGGCACTCCCAACAGTCTGGCACCTGAAGCGGCCACTTCAATTCTCCTCATGGTAAGGCCAGCCCTGGACTCAGACCACCAATTCATTGCACAAGGGTCACTGAACAGCCCTAGATTTGAAACAACTTTTTGTCTGCTTCCAAAGCAGGCTGGCTCTGAACCATCTCAGGCCTGGGGCACAGTAGGCCCTTTGCCTGCCATCAGTCTAGCTCAAGGAGTAACTCCACCTGCAGGTCAAAATGGTGGAAGCATGGTATAGATAGGGCACAAGAATTTTTATCATTGTGTTGTCTAAACTGGGGTTAAGCAACATAGCTGAAAGGACACCCACACCCATCTACACCAGAGCTATTTTCAAGGACCTGTATCAGAAACAAACCAGCAGTGGGAAAAGTGCTGTAAATTCCCAGTGTAAAAGGGCCTGAGAGGTCACAGTGAAATACTGTGTAACCAATGCTTTCAACTATCTGGTTCCCCAAGCTCTTAATTTTTAATAACAACGCATTTCATACTGAAAACAAAACAACCTACTAATGCAGGTGAAAGGTCCATGTTTCATGACAAACTATTGCTACACAGAAATACACTATGGGTAGAAGAAAGGTATACTCCCCTAAAGGCACATTACAGAGCTCCAGCAGCAACAGGATAGACCAGAATGGATTTCTGTATAGAATAATACTGGAGAAACTCCTATGTCCCTCTGGCTTTATTGCCATAATCCATGACAGCACTGTGTGTTTTCAGTCCTTGTTACAGACTAATTCACCAAGTTAAACTCTTAGGTATCACCATCAGTGACTACCTTGCAATAGAAATGTTTCTTGCAACCAAAGGTGAAGCATCAAGAGGGAAACAAGCAAAGGGAAAAGTAAAGAAGAGATAAGACCCATTTACTTTCTTTGTCATAGTGGCTGACAATTTCCATCAGACTACACTGGTACCCTGAGCAGAGGTGGAAGTCTGAACACATTTCACCTGCTCAGGAAAGATTTATGGACCTTCTTATTTTAGAAACAGTACATTCCACCTTCCAAAAATTGAGACTCCTATGACTCAAAGAAAGTCATCACTCTCTAAGCCATTTTACAGTATTTGAATCCACAAGGATTTTCATTTTTGCAGAACTAATGCCTGAGTTTAAAATCAAACCGTTCTCGAAGAGATCACTTTGAAAAGAGTGAGGAAGGAAGTGCTAACAGATAAAAAGATATTTCTGTAAATAATGTTTTTAATATTTACATCTTATATTGCATGCCAGTGTAACCCACACACTTCCTGGGTGTGGTGGTCTGTCCCCTCTAGTGGCACTGAGACCACATATCACTTAATGAGTCTGCTACAGCCTTAGCTCATGCAGTAGCAGCTCATGAATTTAGCTTCAGAGGTCCCAGGTTTGATCCCATCCACCACCCTCCAGGGTTTGTCAGTGTTACACCAGTACCTCCAATCATGCTCTTATACGGGCACTCTTTCTTACTTATTTCACTGCAATTGCACTACAAAAAAAATACCTACAAATCGTGAATGGCAGAAGGGCAAGTTGACCATAGACCAGGGGTGGGCAAACTTCAGCCCGTGGGCCACATCCGACCTGCAGGTCCGTCCCGCCCAGGGAGGCTGCCCCCCGGCCCCTCCCCCAGAGCCATGCCACCATGCGGGCAGAGATCTGGGGAGGCGGGGCTGCGCGCGCCCGTGGGGCAGCGTGTTGGGCTCCATGCAGAGCCAAACACGCTGCTAGGAGCCTCATGGTAAGGGGACAGGGAGCAGGGTGGGTTGGATAGGGGATGAGGTCCTGGGGTGGTGGTTAGGGGTGGGAAGTCTCTGGAAGGGGCGTTCAGGGAGCAGGGGGGTTGGCTAGAGTGTGGGAATCCCGGGGGTCTGTCAGGAGGCGGGGAGCTGGATAAGGGTTGGGGCAGTCAGAGGACAGGGAGCAGGGGGGTTGGGTAGGGGGTGGAGTCCTGGGGGTGGTTAGAAGTGAGAGGGAGGGAGCGGTCACGAGACAAGGAGGGGGGGTAGATGGGTCATGGGTTCTGAGGGGGCAGTCAGGAGGTGGGAAGTGGGAGGGGACCGGATAGGGGGCAGGGCCAGGCTGTTTGGGGAGGCACAGCATTCCCTACCCAGCCCTCCATATAATTTTTCAACCCTGATACGGCCTTCGCACCAAAAACTTTGCCCACCCCTGCCATAGACAGATGGGAGTGGGAGAGGTACTATCAACCAGTGAAAACATCATTTTCTTTTTGAAAATGTAGCCTGACTTTATTTTGCCAAACCAGCATCATCAATAACTTCACCACAGGTCTGGAAATAATGTTTGCTAGTTAACTGCTGTTACATACAAGCACATACCGTAAGATGAACAAAACATGATTGTTCACTCAAAACTATTGTTTTTATTTTTGATTTCATACATTCTGATCCTGCAACAGACCCCCCCCCCCGGACCACTGCCTGTGTGAAATCCAATTTTGTGCTATGGGATTGAACGTAGAAACATGGCATACACAAGAACAGGCGGTAAGAGAGAGGTCTTAGTAAAGAAGTAGTACATTAAGGAGGACTGAGGGAGGGCAGGGGGATATTCAGAATTTGCAGGACTCTCCCAGTCAAATTCTAGCAATTTTATATTAGATCCAATCTGAGGTCTAAAACCTTGACTTTGTCTTTTTAACTCCATGGTCATTTAAATTTCCTAGGACACTGAGATCTACATTATAAAACTATTAACACATACATTGGCAGACAAAGCATAAATATGATATCTAGAAAACATGCAATCTAGAAAAAAAGTCAAAGGTTTGCTATAAAGAACGATCAGGTTCTTTTACTCAAAGACAAGAACCATTTCTGATCAGAGATATTAAAACACTGTAGTAAAGCTTGCACTGCAGATACTTGCATTATACCTGGCCTGTAAATAGAGAACCAAAGTTTTTTAGAGCTGGTTCTCAACTCTACCTTTAAAGCAGGCCTGCACAACTTGGAAAGCAGCGAGGGCCATATTATTGCAAAAAAACCAGCTGCGGGCCAAAAAGCTCCGCCCTCGCTCCGCCCCCATCTGCTTCCCCTCACCCCACCACTTGGCTTGCCCCACCCCTACTCACCCCTTGCGGGCCGCACAGTGAGCCTGTGCGGGCCGCATGTGGCCCCCAGGCCGCATGTTGTGCAGGCCTGCTTTAAAGACTGAAAATGCCCATTGACACTAATATCACTAATGATAACTTAGTATTACTCTGCTTTCTAATAGCAATGTAATACCGTAATTTTTCCTCTTATGATGCAATACATTGCCATGGCAATCAGCCCACAGAACTGCAGAAAGAAATTAAATAGCCACTGTTTGATTTGTTTACCTCAACATACCTTTGTCAGTTACAAAGATGACTCAACACATTTTCCCTAACTTACATTCCCTCATTTACATTTAAAGGGCCAAATTCTGATTTCGGTGACACTGGTGTAAATCTGATAGTAACTCCACTAAAGTCAACCTTGATAGAAAAACAAATACTTTTATACTTTACATAGGAGGCCACGAAGTTAGGGTGATCAGCTATCCCGATTTTATAGGGAAAATCCCAATATTCGGGTCTTTGTTTTATATAGACGCCTATTACCCCCTACTCCCTATCCCAATTTTTCACAAGTGCTATCTGGTTACCCTACATGAAGTCAATGGGGTAAATGCAATTTACACCAGTGTAACTGAAAGCAGAATTTAGGTCACAGTTTTTATATGTGTTAAAGTATAATTAAATCCAAAGATTATTTATAAGTGTACAGTATGCCTCTTTTTCAGTCCTTTCTTTGTATGTGATGTTGATTAAGCCCCCCATGTAAAAATATTTCCTTTATTGTCATAGTTTCCTGCTTGCTTCACTGCTTTGCATCTGTTGATCTTTGTGCCCTGCTCAGGTTATTCTTTAGGCTTATTGTATAAGACGCAACCTTCCAACTTTGCAAGGTACTAAGCTGTCATTCAACACGAAGAGTAAATGGTGAACGGTTTCTCTGATGCCACCCTATGCATAGGGTTACCAGATAGCATCTGTGAAAAAACGGGACGGGGTGTGGAGTAATAGGCGCCTATATAAGAAAAAGACCCACAAAACGGCACTGACCCTTTTAAAATGGGATGTCTGGTCACCCTACCTATGCACAGATGAAAACTCTTGATTATTTTCTCCCTTTTGTCATGAAACAGATGTTTTTCCCCATTTTGAACCTAACCTATTAGACACTATTAGGGCCTGATCTTTACAGGTACTTAGCATCCAGGCCTTGTGGGTACTTATCGCCTCTCAGGATGAGGATTCCATGGATGAAATCCTGGTCCATTAAAGTAAATGGCAAAACTCCTACTGAAGTCAACTGGGCCAGGATTTTACCCCATAATCAGGGCCCTACCAAATTAATTGCCATGAAAAACACATCACAGACCATGAAATTTGATCTCTCCTCCCCCCACCACCCTGAAATTTGGTCTTCTGTATAGTATAGGGGAAAAGCACACAAATTTCATGGGGAAGACCAGCATTTCTCAAATTGGAGGTCCTGACCCAAAAAGGAGTTGCAGGAGGTCACAAGGTTATTTTAGAGGGGTCACGGTATTGCCACCCTTACTTCTGCCCTGCCTTCTCAGCTGTGGGGGCTGAAGAGCAATAGTTGTTGGCTGAGTGCTCAGCTCTGAAGTCAATGCTGCTGTCAGCATCAGCACAGAAGTAAGGCTGGCAGTACCTGCAACAACCTTGCGACCTCCTCCCCTCCCCCACTCCTTTTTGGGTCAGAACCCCTGTAATTACAACACCCTGACATTTCAGAGTTAAATAGCTGAAATCATGGCATTTAAAATTTTAAAAATCCTATGGAAATTGACCCAAATGGACCATGAATTGGTAGGGCCCTCCCCGTAATGTTGCAGAGTAACTAGTCTCAAAATCAAGCATTTAAAAGTGAACTCTTCCAACACTCTGAAAACAGAGAGATGGGAAATCCCGCTTCCTAAAACCTCCCAGTATGTTGCCTTAAGGAGGTGTCCGCTACACGACTGATGACATCACAAAATCCAGGCATCCAAATCTCAAAGACAGTGACAACGTTAACAATCTCACATTTTAGCACTATATCATCAGTTAATCCTACAATATCATGAATAGTGCTCCACCACCTCCCCAGCAGGGCGTCCTACAGGACACTGACGGGCTACCTACAGGACACACACACACTCACACACACACACACCCCTCTCTCTCTCTCTCCTGGGATTGACTGATGTATTTACGCCCTGGGAAGAGCTCCGAGGGGAGACCTCTACAAGTGCAAAGGGTGGCCACAGATGCTCCTCCCATCCCCAGCCAGGGGGCTCCCGCACATGCTCCCCGACCCCCGGAGATGCTTCCCGAGCAGCCCCAGTGGGAGCGGGCAGGAGACGCTTCTCAGGGCGCGCAGGGAGGAAGGGGCGCCCGGGTGGGACTCACTCACCCAGGGTTTTGACCGCGATCTGCCTGGTGAGCGGGGGCGGCAGGTTGATGCAGACCAGGTCCACGTCCTGGTGCAGCAAGACCTCGTCGATGCGGCTGGTGTAGAAGGGGACGCTCATCTCCTTGGCCAGCTCCTCCGCCTCCTCCTGGGTCCGGCCCCAGATCGCTTTGACCGAGAAGCCCTCGTCCTTCAGCAGCGGGATGATGACCCGGGCGGTGAGGCTGGTGCCGAACACCCCCACCCCGGGCAGCATGGCTGCGGCGGCGGCTCCCTGCCCCCGGCCGGCCGGCTCGGCGCCCCCCGCCCGCAGAGGAAGGGCGCGGAGCTGATAAGCGCCGCGGCAGCGAGCCGCACTGCAAGGAGCGATCAGACCCAGCCCAGCGCCGCCGCCCTGGGAAGGGGGCCACGCCGCCCCCGAGCCCGGCAGCAGCGGCTGGCCCGCCGCCGGGCAGCTGGTCCCTGCTGCGCCCCCCGGCTCCCGGAGCGGCTCAGCAGCAAAGCGGCGGCCCCAGATGCTCCCCCCTGCTTGCCCTCCATACCCGGATCATCACACAGCCGCCCAGGGCGCCACACAGCCCTGACCCCCGGCTGCTCTTCGCCGGCCGGCTACCTCTCCAGCCAGCCCCCCGGGAAATGGCTGGGCAGCCAACAAGTTGTACAGGGAGGAGGAAGAGGAGGAGGAGGAGGAGGAGGCGGCAGCAGCCTGAACCTTAATCTGCATCTGCCATGCTCACAGCAGAGCTCCCCTGAGCACTGCGAGGAAAGGAGGAGTTTTGCTGTCACCTACGGCTTTCCTGCAACGCCCTCTTTAGAGCTCACAAGTCATTGGCCGCCCGTCTGGTTTCGTTCCCAGTGCAATCGACAGATAGCACCAATTGGCTGGCATGCCCTTGGCAGGGGGCAGCAGAGGGCTGGTGGCACTAGATGGGGCAGGGGGACATAGAAGCAGGCAGAAGGATGGGCTACTGTTGTACCTAAATCCTGACAGGCTGGGCTTCCTCAGTTCCTCTCCTCTCCCTCACTCTTTCACCACTCCCTCTCCGGCTGCTGCAACGCTCTCCCGTGGGGCTCAGGGCTTGTTTGGAGCTTACTCAGCCTTCCCTCTACTTTAACTCTTTCCCCCGACCCTATTTTTGTTCTTATTGTTCACTTGAGACTGAGTATACAGACCTGCCAAGTCTGGAGGGAGACTCTCTCTTTTTGCATCTGTTAGAAGGCAGGATTTTTTTTAAGCCTCTCCCTTTAATAAAGAAGGATTTGGCTGCCCATCTTTCAATGACACATCAAAATCTTAATCATACCTTTCCAAGCGTCTCATTTAAGTTTTCTCTGGCGTACCATCATAAAAAGGAGATTGCTTCGCTAATGCTCACCACTCCCACTTTAAAGCTTGTAAAGGGGGCCCAGATACCAGAGTACTGGGAGCCCTATGCTTGCCGGGAATGATATAAATACATTAGTAGTAAAATACACTGTTTGTAAGACAAATAAAATACACTCATTACATTTCTTCACTAACTTGCATTTTGTATTTCCCCCAGCTGGCTTTTTCATCTCCTTTCTACAGGTCCTACTGCCCACTTCACCTCTGTAGAAACAAGGTGGCAGGGTCCAGCAGAGCTATCGGGCTGTGAAAGGCATTGAGTGCCATCTCTCCACCAGCATTCCCCTATCCCAGGAGTCCCTGTATAGATGCTCTGTGAAGACTGAGATCTTTGTTTTGTAGGAAGGGAGCAGGGCTGAAGGGGAGGGAAATCACTGTTCATGGCATTAGACCCCCATCAGCTCCATATGGCTCTCCCAGGTAAGTTAATGATGAACCCCACCATGATGCAGCTCCCACCTCACAAGAGGTTCTGCAGCTGGCAATGGATTTCCTGGCAGCATGTTTTTTAAATGTTCCTCATTTTGAGGGACATCACTTATTTTATTCCCAAAGTTACCTGTGTCCCACACAAAGTCCATGTTCCCGCACGTCTATCATTCAAAATTATTTACATTAGAAAACTGAGGTTACAAAAAGTTATATGCACAAAAGGACGGAATTGTTCAGCATTTTAAATTTTCTGAATTAATAATTTTTGACCCCTCATTCTGAGTTTTTAATCACACAGTGTGTTCTACATCAGGCCTTTGCAGGTTGAGAGATACACAGCTCAGGAATAGTGTTGCCAAAGGGCCAGAGGTAGTCTGGGAGGGCCAGCCAGGAACCACTGCAGATGCACAAATTGGCTTGACCTCTGTTGATTTACCAAGATCTGTACAGATCTCTGGAGATCCATTAGTTTGGCAGGATAAACCCCCTTCTACTTCCACAGGGAGAATGGATGAGCAAAAAATTTCTCACCCAGTTCTGTGCTGGTCACTTACACTGGTGTAAATCCAAAGTAACTCCATTGAGGTCAATGTAGTTTCAATGGTGTCATACTTGAGAGAAAAATCAGGGTCAGGAAGTTCCTTGACCCCATCTAGGGGGATTTCAGTCAATGTCATCTTGGTTTTCTATTTATTCTCCACTCTGAAAATGAATTCTCCACTCGGAAAATACAATGAAATCCATCTAAAGAAACCATTTTATTATTCTTGTTTCTTCACTAATTTCCTTTTGCATTTATGTATTGCATTGCAATGCAATTGAAAACATTTTTTTCTACATTAGATTCCGGGAGTTGCGCCAGGGACATGTTTGCAACCATAACTCACCAATATATGAAAATTAATTTCAGAGTAAGAAGCAAGCATTCCCTTTATAAGCTGCTACATGCATATTCTGTTTTTTTCTGCCCTCATTTGGGGGCAAAGACTTCTTTACTGCAAAAAAGAACAGAAGCGTGAAGGATCACAACAAGTTAAACAGTCTTGCTTGCTATGCAGTTTGTGCCTTTGAACTAAGCACCATCAAACTAAACTGAGATTGATACACTTGGGCTTAAAACAATTGAAACATGATCCAGGTCCATTTGTCAAATAACCACAGCAGCTTTACATTTCCTTAGAATGTCAAGGTTGTATTGGATCCTCAGTCAGACGCTTGAAACTATTCATAGATTATGTTCCTGAGATGAGTAATTTGGAAATTTTTCTTTGTCTTACTGTCCTTGTCTGTGTATAATAATAAACCCAAGAATGTAGCTAAATCACAAGAACAGACGTGGAATGGAGAGTGAACTATGATTTATTAATTATATATTTTATATTACTTCAGCCCCCCACATGCACTAGTTAGGAACTTTACAAAGATGCAGATAAGGTCCCTGTTCTGAAGAGCTTACAATCTAAACAGACAACATGTAGATGAGGGATGAAGGACAGGATGAAAGAGAATCAGTGGTGAAGTTGGCACAACATCCTTCTCATTTCATGGTTTTTATAGAGAAGTTTGTTGTTTGCTATTTGCTTTATTTCATTACTTCCTATTTTGTTAACATGTATTTATCAGCAACCTCACCCTTATGGTATGTCTTCACTGCAGTTAGCCTAGTCCAGATATGAACAGCCATACCACAAAGCCATATCGGAGTTACGGTGTCCTCATTGGTGCTGCTGTACTGGCTCCCCCATGTGTGTTGCTAGGCCTCATGGAATGTATCCAGGGTTCTTTGTGCTGCAGTAAGTCAACCAACTCTATGATTCTTTCCCAATGAATCGTGGGAGAACTTGTCAGTCCTTCTGGGCACAGGAAAGGAATTGTAGAAAGGCATTGGAGGACTATCCAAGTGATATAGCCCGTGACCTCACTGCAAAGGCAGGTTGCTAGCCTAAATGAAAGGGGAACTTTCCATAAGGGAATGTACAATCAGAAATCCTTCCTACATTCTAATACCTATATTCAAAATGGTCTCTTGGAAGTATTAGATTTATTCAGCATTCTGTATAAATGGCTCTCTAAAGCATGCAGTCCTTGCAGATAGGAGCTCTTATGGGCACCTGAATAATCAGCTGCTGCAAGAGAAATGCAGGAGCCTGGCAGTCTTTCAAACTCAGTTACCTCTTCACAGGTGAAAGCTTTCTGTTGACCTTTAAGATGTAAGATTCCTGCACATGTATTCTGTTAGATTTCTATCCAAAGTCCACTGAAGTCAAATGAAAGATTTGGGTCAGGCCCTTAATGGTTTGAAACAATTTATTTGGTATCTCTCTACACTTAAATAAATCTGTTTATTTTAAGTCTATTTTAACAACAATTGTACTACCATTATATTCTATAATTGTGGTTCTACAACTTTTTAATACACTGAGCAAAGCTGAACAATATATAATTTCTGTGATATCATGAAACAGAGCTTGCTGTCTACCAGAATAGTTTTCAAATCCCAGAATTTAAAACATGAATTAACTCATTTCCTTTTACATAAATCTGGGTCCTTAAGCATCAAACAGTTGTGAAATTTCTTTAAAGCAGTAGATTCCTTCTGGATTTTACAATTTGTGATCATCATGACTGGGCTTCTTAGCTCTGAGAGCTTCAATTGTTTTACTGGAAGATAACAGTGATTCAGAGATAAGGAAACTGGGTGATTCAGACCTGTCTGGTTCTCCCACTCAAACCTTATTTAGTCACACATATATGCTGCACTAGAAATGGTACATGAACTGAGCTGCTCAAGTTTACACAGAGAGATATGAGAAGGTTCCAACACATTTGCAGTTTCTCAGACTATTGAGAATTTGTTCTTTGCAGGAACCATACATTTTACTTCGAGGTCTCTTTAACTGTCTTTCCACTGAGACAGCTCACAAAGTTCCCCTACTTTTATTTAAAGGGAAGAGCTGTGTTAACATTTATTGTATTAAACAGTCCAGTGTGCAAAAGGGAGCTCTATAGCAAAGTAGACTGTATAAGTTAGTAGAAGACTCGGATAGGGCTTGTGTCATGTAGTGTGGGGGAGTCAGGGCCCTGCACCCTGCATTTCCTGGGATTCACCGTGACTCTCAGCCAGCTGGTAAAACAGAAGGTTTATTAGACGACAGGAACACAGTCCAGAACCGAGCTTGTAGGTACAGACAACAGGATCCCTCAGTCAGGTCCTTCTGTGGGGCAGGGAGATTAGACCCCAGCCCTGGGGCTCCCTCCTCTTCCCCAGCCAACTCCCAAATAAAACCCCCTCCAGCTGTCTCACCCAGCCTCCCTTGGCTCCTCCACCAGCCTTCATCCAGTTTCCTCTGGGGAGAAGGTGTCACCTGGCCCCAATCCCCCTCCTGGGCTCTCATGTTACATGCTCAGGTATCTTCCCTCAAGGGAAGTCTTCCATCCCCAATGTCCCCTGCAACATTCCCAGGTCAATACTCCCCACTCCCTGCTGTGTCACATCATCCCCAGTCCCTGCGGCATCACAGCTTGACCCTGCCCCACTAAAGTCCATGGGAATTTCCCTCAGAAAACAGAGCCCCTTGGCCCTTGTTCCGTGAGCCTGTTCAATGTACATTTGAAGCATACCAATTCCATTAGTCTGAAGCCATTCTTTAGAAGATACGCATCTTAAGTGTGTAGCACTATAGGGAAGCACCGGTGACTCTGAAATCCCGAATCATTGACATGATCCTTGTACAGGTATTTGTATGCTGTGCAGCTAGAAGCCCTTTATTAAAGGACTGCGGGTCTACAAAAAGGGGTTGAATAATAACGTCATTTAACACACTGAATGATGTTTTATGCATAGATCTCACAATATTTTACAGTGGTGGGTATTATTACCCCCATTTTACAGATGGAGAAACTGAGGGAGAGACAAAGTGCAAAATTTTCAAAAGTGTCTCTTCATTTTGGGGCCCTCATTTTTTAAAATGCTTATCCCCAGCTGGCCACCAAAAATGAAGTATTCAGAATTTGTGGAGACTTCGAAATGTCAGCCTAGATGACAGCACGTGGGACTCAACTCAGCAAGGTAGTTAAGCAGCTGCCTATCTTTAAGTATGTGAGTAGTCCCATTTAGCTGCTCCAAATGCTCTATGCTGAATCAGGGCTATAGTAAATCAGTAGCATGAAGCCCTGAATTCTGAAATCTAGTTTTGGGCCAAGACCATGTCGTGATTCATACTATATGTTTGCAAAGTGGTGTATAAATAAAATGTGCTATATAGCTAATAAGTATGTTTTTAATTGATCACATTGCATTACTTGCATTGTGGCTAAGAAGTTAAGAACATAAGAGAGGCCATACCAGGTCAGACCAAAGGTCCATCTAGCCCAGTATCCTGCCTTGCAACAAGAGTCAATGACAGAGGGTACCCCAGAGGGAATGAACAGAACAGGTAATCATCAGGTGATCCATCCCCTGTTGCCCATTCCCAGATTCTGGCAAACGGAGACTAGGGACACCATCCCTGCCTGTCCTGGCTAATAGCCATTGATTGATGGACCTATCCTCCATGAACTTAACTAGTTCTTTTTTGAACCCTGTTATAGTCAAGTTGCTTTAGGAAGAAGATAGTATGGCATTGTGAGTGTTTTAGACATTTTAAAATACGTAAAATAAAAATAACTTGCTTTTAAGAGTTATGAAGAATCCCATATAAAATATGTTTAAAAGAGTAAAAGTAGGCAGCAATCCATTTTTATATAGGAGCATAGCAGTTGCTAGACTGGATCAGACCAGAGGTCCATCTAATCAAGTATCCTGTTTCTAAAAGTGGCCAGGACCAGACGCTTCTGCGAGAAACTTTAGATTAGGCAGAAAATATAGCAACTCCAAAATATACTACGGATATGCAACATATGTTAAATACTGCAGCCAGGAGAGATCCAAAATTCATTCCAAATAAATAAATCTTGTTCCATAAAAGTGCAGACAGTGTTTCCAGCCTGCTAAGCCAGGCTTCCAAAACACGAGAGCCAGCGACATTTCACAACAGGAAGTGCTGCTGTTCATTATCTACCTCAGTGATTCAAAAAGCCTAGGCACAAATTTCATTTTTACCTTTTGTAAATACACATGAGGAGTGAGCTGCTAAATGGACACTCAATCCCAGGAGCAGAAGAACTGATAACATTCTTTTGTTTTATCTATTTTCTTCTTTGAAGAGGACTGGCCATGTTCCAGTGCAGGGTTTTGTTCTGCTGGATTGTTGTTGTTTTAGCATACTGGTATTTTTATCGCTTAGTTTAGGAACTGGCTGCCCTCCCTTGGCCCACCAGAGCCCAGATTTATTAACTTTCTGGGCACATTGAAAAGTCCATTTTTCCCCTTCTCTTTAAGACTGTTGAAGAGGGCATAGGCTGAGTGGATGCGTTTATGGGGAGTTCTCTGTATATATTGTGATTTTTAATTTATCGGATAGACACTCAGAGCACTGGATGGGCAGCTAGAGATTTGAAGAAATAAAAATAAAGAATTTTTCTTGATTATGTGCCATGCAAAAAAGAAGAAAATGGGGAAACAATTCTAGTTAGACTGGCCAGGTTAGGCAGCTATATACCAATAATCAGCATGTTTGCATATTCATATTCCAGAGTAATTTTGTAATTTGTTTTCAAATAATTCATCTCTACACATCTGTGATCCCTTAAGGTTTTCCAGCACTGCTATGTAATACTATGCCATGCCATTTAACTCTGCTGCTGTATTATCTAACTCTATCAAATTTTTTGGGATAATAGTTTGCATGAAATATAGTACTCAAAACAAAGTTACAAGGACAGATCCAGATCTTACATGAGTACAACTCCAAGGAAGTCGTCATGTCTGAAATGACTTGGACTGTTCGGCCTAAGTTGTTTATTTGTTACATTCACTATTCTGAATAATTTATTTGTTAAATTCATTGCTGGAATAAACCCACTGAAGCAAATGGATTTTCATCAAAGATAAATTTAGCCCATTATATCAGTCCTATGACAGCTCATGGAGATTCGCCTTTATCTCAAGTGCTAGAACTATTGCTTTTGGGACTGAGGGTGCTTTGTTAGAGTCCAGGCACCACTGATTCCTTATAACTCAAAAATTAAGTCATGCAAGTAATGGCTTCTTTTTCAGGAAGGGAGTGTTTCCTAGTGGTTAGAGCAGGAGACTGGGTTCTATTCCTGACTCTGCCTATGACTTTCAAGGATCAAGGTGGAGAGCATCTCCTGAAAAGTGCTGAAACGATTAGCACCTTGCAGCATCAGTCCAAGCCATGTCTTAATAGTCCAAGCCATGTCTACACTATCCACTGGATCGGCAGGTAGTGATCGAGCTATCAGGGATCTATTTATCGTGTCTAGTCTAGACATGATAAATCGACCCCCGAATGCTCTCCCCATCGACTCCCCATCCAGAACTCCACTGTTGTGAGAGGCAGAAGTGGAGTTGGCAGGGGAGCAGCAGAGGTCAACTTGCCGGTGTGAGAATGCTGAGGTAAGTTGACCTAAGATACGCTACGCGTAGCTGAAGTTGCATATCTTAGGTCGACTCCTGCCCTCAGTGTAGAGCTGGCCTAGGGGGCCAGTGTCTACACTTGGGGGAAGGTCGACCTAAGTGTCTTAGGGCTTGTTGCTGCACACCCTTTGATATGTGTAGACCAGTGATACTCAGACTGAGGCTTGGGATCAGCTAATGGCTCTTTACTGTGTCTCCTGTAGCTCTTTGCAATACATGATATTAAAATGCTGTGTGATTTAATGATTAACCAATCTAAGTTATTAACCAATCAGGATCCTTTTACTATGTTATTAACCAATTGTAGTTGATAAAATAATAATAATTGGTCAGTCAGTGTATGTGTGTGTATATATATAGATATAAATATATAGATATAGATATACGCACACACACACACACTAAATATTTTCCTGTCATATTGTTTAAATATGAATATATAGTACTATAGTAAATGAAACAATGAATTCACACATCTGTGGCTCTTTTTGGTAATGTTGATCACTAATTTGGCTCCTGAACCTCTGAGGTCCGAGCATCACTGGTGTATCACTATACCGGTGCACACTAAAAATTCCTTAGTGCACTTTAAAATAGGACTGAACAATACTATATTAAAGCATACTAGGGAACTTCTACTGCTCACCACCAGAGACTCTAGAGGTCAGTTAACATGCAGCACATTAGTGTGCTTTAGAAATCACACCCTGTATTGTGCTTTCCACACCGTGTAGACAAGCCCTTATTTTACATATCTTTAAAATAATTGGTATACTAATTATTTACCCCACAAGGTTGAGGTGAGCATTAATGTTGTAAAGCACTTTCTGATCCTTGATGAAAGTGCTACAGACACATATTTGCATTACTGTTATTATGTAAATCTTGCCAACCCTGTTTGGTTTGTTCTCACATGCGTCTCAGTTAAATAAACATATATTTAGAATATCTTACATAATTCCTCCATGAACAAGACACATAATCTCTTATTGTATTAAAAGTGCCACATAAGCCATTTTAAAAACATTTAAACACTCTGGGTAATTAGAAGATCACAGCATTAGGAATTAAAGTTAGAATTTGAAAAATAAATAAAAATAAAGGGAGGGGGAGGACTTTACCAAATCTAGCATGAACAAAAAAGGTTTTTTTTAATTCATGCCCCCCACAAAAAGATTTTAAGTGTTCACATTCTCCTGCAGTGCAGTGAATGCTGCCCCTCCAACTACTCAATAACATTATGCTAGAGCACACAAAGCAGAAAGAAAAACAGATTATAAACAAAAGTCTAGTTCCCTTGATCAAATAAAGAGAAATGTAAAAAAACAAATAAGCAGCTGATCTAGTGAAAGCACATGATGTTTTTTTAAAATTCTTTCAATTCTAGTGGTCAAAAGCAAAGTTTCCCAAACCTTTCAAAGCTGAGCCCCTAGTCAGGAAAATTAAACTAATCACAACCCCCCTTCTATCCCTCCATATATGTTACAGGCCAACCCAAAATGAACTATCACTCAGAATCGATTGTATAGATTTCATAACATTATAATTCCTCTTTTTTCTTATCTCCTTTGATGAACAGTAAAATAGTTAACAACGTTGACATTTAAAGTGGCATTGGAATCTGAGTTTGCACCCATTGAAATGAACTAGGAAGCATTAGTGCTTCAGGCTTTCCACAAGCTCAGCAGGCAGACATTGATGCATCGCTTACACTGAGGTCACATTTTCAAGCATTTCTTTGCAACCATAACAGCCAGACATATGACTCCCATCATAATACTGAGAATAATTTTCTCATCAGTAACTCCAGTTAATATTATGCAAGTTATGAACCTAAATGTCCCTCTCAACATGAAAAAACACCTTTTAATAGGTACTTTATATAGGTGGAAAATGTTCCAGGGAAACTGTTTCAGTAGGCCAGAGAACTATATATGGCAGGGGTAGGCAAACTACGGCCCGCTGGCCACATCCGGCCCATAGGCCCCTCCTGCCTGGTCCCCAAGCTCCCAGCTGGGAAGGCTCCCCACAGCCCCTCCTCCGCAGTTTCAGTGTGCCGCATGGGCAGTGGTCTGGCCCGTAGCTCCTGCCGGTGGCTTCAGCAGGCTGCACAGAGCCAGACATGCTGCACAGCGTGGTAAGGGGGCCAGGCTGCGGGGGTTGGATAACAGGGGGCAGTCAGCAGGGATAGGGAGCAGGTGGATGGGATGGAGGTTCTGGGGGGGACAGTCAGAGGACGGGGGACGGGATGCGGGAGGTTGTATAGGGCATGGGAGTCCCAGGGGTCTCTCAAGGTGGGGTGGATAGGAGTCGGAACAGTCGGGGGACAGGGAGCAGGGGGGACAGGTAGGGGATGGGGTCCCGGAGGCAGTTAGGGTGGGGGGGTCTCAGGAGGGTGCAGTCAGGGGACAAGGAGCAGGGGGGGTTGGATAGGTTGAGGGCTCTGAGGGAGGGCAGTTAAGGGGCGGAAAGTGGGTAGGGATCAGTTAGAAGGTGAGGCCAGGCTGTTTGGGGAGGCACAGCCTTCCCTACCCGGCTGTCCATACAATTCTGGAACCCTGGTGTGGCCCTGAGGCCAAAAAGTTTGCTCACCCCGATATATGGTCTACCTTTAGATCTGTAATTAATAGGGATCCATTGATATTTACTATTATAGTAACTGACTGAGCAACCTTGACTCACAAAGTAATTCTCTTGGAAGCATCTCATTAACTTCAGTGGGACAACTCACCTAACAAAGGATGCAGGACTGGGCCTTTAATCACCACAAATCTAACGAAGCATTATAATGTTCCAGTTACATACATTGGTGCTTTATGGGAGGCAAAAGACACACAGACTTTTAATATAACATAAGCACCCAAAATCAAAATGAACAAGGAGTACCCAGTAACGTGGGAATGTTTCTCTGCCAGGTAATAAGGCTTCTGTTTCAGTGCTCAGCACTGCTAATATTAGTAAATCATACCCACAAAGAACGCAGGGCAGCGTTATCAAGGACAGTGTGGAATCATGAATCTAATACTGTACACAAGAGCTGTGTCTCACATGTTGGACGCGGGACACTGAAAAACATATGACTGGGGTCCCATTGTTCTAATAACGAAGCAGGAGGAAAGAGGAAACTGTGATACAGTAATGCAAGAAATGAGAACATGCAACTAAATATTTACCTCTAACGCCCCACTTCTGCACTCTAAATCTGTCTGTCCACACTGACAGCTGCTAGTGCACTGGCGTGGCCACATATGCAGCACTTGCACCTGCATTGGGAGCGGTGCATTATGGCCAGCTATCCCAGCATTCAAGTGCTTGCAATGTGCTTTTCAAATGAGGTTGGGGGTGGGGTGGAATGTGGGGGCTAGGGAGTGTGTTGTGTGATGAGAGGGAGAGAGACTGGGTTTTTGGGGTGCTGAGAGTGCGTCAGTGTGGCCTGTAATGAAATTGTGACTATTTGTCAAGACAAGCAGTGAAAAAATATTAGCTGTCGTTCTAGTACTGTTTTAAATCACAGTTTCAAAATAGCATCATGATGATATAAATCCTGTAGTACGGCCGTGTTTAATGCTTTGAATTAGTGTGGATAGAGGATTTAAAATTCTGAAAATATTTTTTTAACTTGCATAGAGGTGGTTCTTCCACCTGTAAGATTTACCCTACACTTAACTGGTGCCTAGTGGACTTTAGCTGTCACTGATTGCTGTCTTCTATTTCCCTTTGTGCCCCACCAGTGCATTATGTAGTGGTATTTGATCTGAATGCTGGGGACTGCCAGGATGCCTTACTTTTTTTGACAAAGGTACAAAGGCAATTATAAATGACCTCAGAATAGTTCAGAAGCAAAGGGTGTGTTACAGAGTTCAATAATCTACACATACACACAGCAGCATCACAGTGGAAAATGCTGGACTACACCTTGGAAACATAGAAGCCTGATTCTTTCCTAGTCCTGAGGGAAGATCTAACTGTAAACACTGGGGCAGATTCTGAAGTCAATTATACAAAATAAAATCTGGAATCACTCCACTGACTTCAGTGGAGTTATGCTGGGTTCCTGGTGGTTTAATTTAATGCCAAATTTGGCACTGGGCCACTAATGTTATGATTTCAAAATCAAGAGAGTAAGCATTTGAGAGATGAGTACACCTCAGAGTTTTGAACAGGTTGAAGGAAGTTTACACACCCAGGATTGGCGCCAGCTTTTTTGCCGCCCTAGGCAGCAAACCAAAACAAAAAAATTCCCTAGCGCCGGAAAGCTGCCGCCAAATTGCCACAGGCGGCAAAATCGGCAAGTAGCAGTCACTGCTGAAATGCCACCACCGGCAGAAAAGGCATTGAGCTGCCGCTGAAATGCCGCCAAGCCCGCCAATATGCCACCCCCCAATTCCTGCTGCCCTAGGCAACTGCCTAGGTCGCCTAATGGGTAGCACCGGCCCTATACACGCCCCAAGATTGCCTAACTTCATTTCAGTTCCTCACATCACAGGACTGTGCCTGGGCCCATATCTTTCTCCCAGTCCCACACAGCAGTGTCAATTCTTCTTAAAGTCATATTTTATAGCTACTTGGGATCTCTCCAGGAGTCTCCCAATAACCACCAGACTAAACAAAAATGTAATCTGTGAAGCAGGTTATTCCCAAACTGTTCAATTTTAATCTTTTCAGCTTCTGTACCAATAGATGTTTGAGGCTGGAGATATCTGGATTATGGTTTAAACTGAGAAATTTCAAACTCAGTGCCTCTAGGAAAGCTCTGCCATGCACAGAAATTCGCCATATAGTAATGCAAACATACCTTTCAATGGGAGGGGGAGAAATTAAGAAGCTACACAGTATGCATAGTCATTAAGATTTAATCACCAAATATTGCTGGATTGTACAAGAGGAAAGAGGCATTAGCCAGTCAGGATGGATTCTACTGATCGATCAGTAAGTCTCGGAAAGTACTCCTCTCTCCTTATCCACAGACAGCGGGTAAGCCCATGGGGGCCCTCCTATTGCAGGAGTGAGGATGTGTGCAGTGTTTCTTTAAAACTGGAGCAGGAGCAGAAGGGATGATCCATCCCCTGTGAGCCACATGATTAAAGGAGGCCTAGTCCTCCTAGTTCTCTGCTTTCCCATTCCAGCATCTTCCTGCCTTAAACTGAAGGGATTTCTAGGTGGTTACTTTCTCCCTCAACAGAACAAATATTACCAGCTATCAGTGTGCCCTAATTGGGGGGAACAGGACTTCATATAAGAAAAACACCCAAAAATCTGGATTCTCCCTATAAAATCGGGACATCTGGTCACCCTAAGTCCACTGAAGATAATGCATCTTGGATTAGACCCCATGTGCATCTGTGTTTTGTGTACAACAAATACAATGCTGGCGGGGCGGGAGGGGGAATTCCTTCCCATTGGTTTTCTGTTTGGATTCTCAGCTGCCCTTTTTCTGAAACTTCCATTGAAACCTGCAGGATGTCAAGATCACTGGTTCTGCACAGACTTCTATTTAGCACCACACAGATTGTAATGTTCTTACCTTTTCAATAAGTGCTTATGGAACAATATTTATGAGCTGTTTCCTCTCTCTCCTCCATAGGTACGTACTGAGAAGCTACTGTTCAGTGACAATAAACAGTGAATCAATTTTCTCTACTGCTGTGATCAAAAGGCCCTTTGGGGTGGAATAGTAATATTGGCAATGACTGGCTGAGGTAACAGTGACTCAGAAGCAGACTTGAGACAAAAGATACAACTAGCACGAGGAATTCAGTTCACAAAAGCACTCTGAATTGCATCAGTCTGAGGAAGATGCAGAAACAGGAAAAGGGAACGGGGAAAAGAGCAAAACTGTTTGTTACCATGGAAAAGGCAGATGAAGACCATTAGGAAAAATGTCAAGAAAGAAATGAATAAACAGGTAACATAGAAAACAAACATCACTTATTCAGAGGAGTTCCCTATAGAGAGTGGCAGCATGACAAAAGAAAAGTGAAGCTCCAAATCCCAGAGTTCTTTGGGTGAACAGTCTGGCATCTGTTTGCTTTTGGGGGCAAAACTCAAAATTGTTTTTGTGCAAATTGTCACGCTTGGAAATAGGGTACGCAGACAGCAAGTGTGAAAAATCGGGATAGGGTGAGTGGTAGTAGCAGCCTATATATAAAAAAAGACCCCAAAATCAGGACTGTCCCTATAAAATCAGGTTATCAGGTCACTCTGCTTGGAAACATTCTGGACATCTTGCCTTGGCTTCAGAATTCACGTGTAGCATAAAAATTTCACAAGATCTTTCATTTGTTCAGTCAAAAGCAGCTCACAGCTATCAATAACAGGGCCCTGAAAACCAAAATGCAAAAAGATTTAAAGTCTTTTAAAAAAAAGGAACATATTGCTCTCAAATTCTCCCTATAAACACACCCCACCCCTTGCAATTCCTCACAAAGACAGGGGGCTTCCATTTTGTATTCAACCCATTACTTCATGGTATTCCTCAGGGTCTGGAGGCCCTACCTTCCCAAAAGCATTTTTCTCCATTTGACTCTGAAACAGCCCGCCCTATAAAACTGTGGTTCTCAACTGGGTTTCAGAACTGGGTCTGCCAACATAAACCAGAGAGCATGCAGAAAGTAAAAGCCATTTCACCTCTCGCTATTTGCACACACTTTTTTTTTTTTTTTAAACCAGAGCGTGTGTTAATTTTCCTGCATGATATGCTGAAATCTCTTGGCTTCAGCAGGGCTGGCATTAGGTGGTAGAAGGCAGAGCAACTGCCTCGGTGGACCCCAAGCCACAGGGTGGCTCAGGCTTATGCTTCAGCCCTGGGTGGTAGGGCTGGGGCTTTGGCCCACGTGGTGTGGCTTGGCCATATTAATACTTGAACATAATATTCACTTTTTTATTTTAGTACGTATCTTATCCTTTTAATTTTATATGTGTGTTTAATTATCAACTTAATACAGATTTTAATCTAGTGGATATGCAGAAAAACAGTTGGGGCACAGGTGGGCCATGGACTTTTTATAGCATGTTGGAGGGGCCTCAGCAAGAAGAAGATTGCAAGCCCTTGCTATAGAACTTCCTCTGAACACCTAACCAAGGGAAACAGGAAAATGAACTGGAGTCAACCCCACGTTCACCAGATAGCAGAGAAGGCCTCTGGAACTGGTTCTTTTTTCCATCTTAAATTAAAATAACTTGCTCCTTCTCCCTTTGCAACAGTTGAAGCTCCTGTTAGGCTAACAGACTCCCTAGGGACTTAGGGTTTCATAGAGTGAGGCCAGCTCTTAGCAAGCCATGCAGGTTACCACCACACAATTAGGGCCCTACCAAATTCACAGTCCATTTTGGTCAATTTCACGATCATAGGGTTTTTAAAATAATAAATGTCATGACTTCAGCTATTTTAATCTGAAATGTCGTGGTGTTGTAATTGTAGGGTCCTGACCCAAAGGAGTTCTGAGACGGGTCACAAGGTTACTGTAGCGGGGGTTGCAGTATTGCCCCCTTATATCTGCACTGCTGCTGGCAGAGCGCTGCCTTCAGAGCTGGGCGCCAATAGATTGCTACTCTCCAAGCCCCCAGCTCTGAAGGCAGCGCAGAAGCAAGGGTGGCAATACCGCTACCCCCTAAAATAACCTTGTGACCCCTCTGCAACTCCCTTTTGGGTCTGGACCCCCAATTTGAGAAATGCTGGTCTCCCCTATGAAATCTGTATAGTATAGGGGAAAAGCACACAAAAGACCAAATTTCACAGTGGGAGACCAGATTTCACAGTCCATTACTCGCTTTTCATGGCCACGATTTTGGTAGGGCCTTACAAATAATATATGAACGACTAGAACACCATCATCCTCCTGGCAACTGGAATTGGGTAGTTTCAAATAATTTGCACGCCCTCGAGTCGGCCTCCTGATCTTCTACTGCAGAAGCCACCAGAACCCATGCAGCAGTATGCAAACATGTCTAGGCCTGGTATGTTTGAATATAGCGAGTAAACACAGTTATTTGGAACTGTGTTCCTATAGTTTCCTCATATTCATTACGTCGTGTAAAGAGCAAAGACAACAATGCAAGTAAAGGTTTTACCAAGAGCTAGTCTAATAAATTCCCAGATATGTTGCAAAAACTGCTTATTTCCTTTGGAGTTCAGTCCAATATACATCAAAGGACAGGCATAACTCAGTAGACTTCTGGAAAAACAAGATTTATTGCAAGCAATAAGGAGTCAGAGGGGGTTATCACCCAAACAACTGGCCCACCTCAATACATGTGTGAGGATACTTTATACCCCTGAGTTGATAAGGGAGGGGGACTTTCAATCCACTTACACAGGTGGGAACACTTAATGGCTATTACATCCATTGTTGGTCTTAATCTATTTCATTTACATGTCTGGTAAACAGGAGGTTCAAAACACTTAGGGGTACTCAGACACTATGACGCCTGCACATCTGTGACAGGGTGAATGCAAGTTTAAAGTGCATGTTAAACTAGGGGTCAATAGTACATATACAGGGAGTGAGATTATAAGTCTAAGGTTATTTTAAAATCATACTACAACATTCTAAGTTACATTTTCCTAACAATCATTTTCTTAACACAGATATCATGTAAACATGGGTGTGACACTTCCCGGAGATGCTCAGGACTGCGAGTTACCCCCTTGCCTCCAGTGTGCAGGAGTCTTTCTTGTGGGGGCGGGGTGCCAGTGCCTGTACACCAACAGTCACCCAAGCCCTCTCCTCAGGACTCTGTCTGTCCTACGTTGCTTTGCAGGTTAGCACAGGGGCACCCTGAGCCGTCTTGAAGAGTGTTCCTCTGAAGCGTCCAGCCCGTCACTGGGCCCTCACTGTAATTACCAGGTTCGCTGCTTCCAAAGAAATACAATACACACACACTAGCTTGTTTGAGTCAGCTGTCAGCGCCAGTGTAACAACCCAGCACTGTAATCTATTTATAGTGAAAACAAATACAGTGCATGTTTATTAACAGCGGTGAAGATTTAAGAGAGAGTGAGCAAGCATAAAAAGAACAGCAAGTTACAAGTAAAACAAAGTATAATACCCTTCCTAGAGATGAAAACTTAACTGGTTACAATCCATATCTAAAGTAGTTTTCTCTCACCTAAACCTTTTCTGTAGAGCTTGCTGGTTTTCAGTCCAGCATTCAGAACATTCACAAATAACACCCCCATACTTACCACCTCAGGTATTCCTCGGTGACACCAAAATGTCAATTTGCTTCTCCTTATACTTCCCCAAATCCACTGCCTTTGTTCTCCAGCCAGGCTGACCCCTGAGATACAGACTCCACTGTGCTCTCCCCTGTTGAGTTCACATTCCCCTATTGGTTCCCTATGCAAATGGGTATGCAGTACATTGACTTACAATGTTAATTTACAATGAACATAGATAAATTAGCATTGTCTAGGAAAACCTCATTGGTCAACCCTGCCAAGGACATGGACCCTAAAATATATTTTTAGTACATACCTACAACTCCTTAAATATCACCCGTATGTACGTCACACAATGATTATGAGGATCAGTATGACATCAGCTTTCATCCCACACGCCGCATGACCCTTTATGGGTAAATACTGTGAATGCTGTGTGTTAGGTGTCGTGAGGTTGTCAGATCTGATAGTAGTGGCTGTAACAGAACAGGAAATATTTGGCACTGAAGGGCTCTTAGGGTCACAGTAAACACTTCCCATTAGCACACAGCAAAACTTTATCCGACATCCCACAGTACCACAGAGTCAAAGACAGCACAATTACCAGTATAAGCAACAGTGTCTGTAATTCTAGAAGAGTGAGATGAAAAATATTTTTTCACATGTACATAACTGAATCCAAGAATGAGCCAAAGGTGCAATAACTATGTGAGCAGGCCATCAGCTGGGGCTGTGTGAGATAGGTCCACTACCTACTAAATCAACATTTGAGCAAATCTGTTCCGTTAGAAACCGCTCCCCCGTCGAATGGCTGTGTGTGCGCTCATCCTGCACATTACCCTAGCTGAAACTCTTGTGGTTTCTAGGCAGCAGCTCCACCTGATGCCCAGAATGAAGACTCTCTCCAGCCGTGTTAGAATGAGCTGTACTAAGCCTGATGGAAGTGTCTCTTTATATTTACCAGTGCTTTTTGACATGTGCAGAAATATGTTTACAATGAGTACATAAGGCTCAGTGTTTTAAGAGCCATCTAATAACAAGGAAGATACTCAATTTCAGATAATAATACCTGGCTCTTATCATCTGTAGATCTCATAGAACTTTACAAATTATTCCCGTTTTGCAGATGGGGAAACTGAAGCACAGAGCTATGAAGTGATTTGCCCAAGGTCTTCCTACAGGTGAGCAGTAGAGCCACGAATAGAATCCAGGCTTCCTGAGTTACAGTCCACTGTTCGCTCCATTAGAAGCCTCTAAGAATTCCTTATGCAGCACTGCTAATCCTCCATTTCTCCCACTTTCATCTCTTCCCCGAGCTCCACGGACCCCATGTTGTATCCCTCTCTCCATGGCAATGCAAAGTACATAATTACTAAGCTGTTAGGATTAGCCAATAATGATCAATTTTCTCTTTCCAAAACATATGTGATTTCTACACTGATCAAAAGCTGGCAGTTCTGATAGTCATTGCTCTAAAAAGGGAAGATAAGAGTGAAAAATATTACTATAATGAATAAGGGCCAATCTGAAGCTGTAACATTATTAGCTCTTTTTTGCTGTGAAATATAAAAGTGCAAGAAGCTTGAACAGCATTTTGTGAGCAACTTGTTCTTTCAGGAAAAGCCAAACGTGCTTTAGGAGTTTGCCTAAATATAGGAATTGCTGCATTTTTGAGTTCAGGCTACGCAGCCAGGGAAGCTCTGATAAAAGAAAATGTTCAAGGGAGAAGAGAGGGTGAAGAGACATTTCAAAAGGCAGCCATCTAAAGCGCAAAAGGCCCATTTCTGCAGTGCTAATGCAGACAAATCTTTACAATGGCAATTTGCCTATGTTAGGACTGCAGGATCTGTGTCACAGGTAGGAGGAGGAAGAGAGCACATTCTCAGGAACGTCCCTCATTTGTCCTCTAAATAATTCTCTTTGTCTCTGTCCATGGTTTAGCATTGCCACACACAAAGCACTGGGATTTCTGATATTGCTTAAAATGGGGAAGGGGGTTACAATTATAAGAAGGAGCCTAATGCTGTATGTAATAATTGTATGTTAATGTCTGATATTCAACTGGGAGACCAGAATAGCTCCTCTTAGACTGGGGAAAATGTCTTCTGTTCTTTTTTTGTGTTTAGATCGGAGATTTACCTGAGAAACTGAGCTCATGTGTTGAATAAATGTCCATTTTATATTCCTCGTAGAGAGACTTGTTTGCTCAAATACATTATAGATTTTTACATATCTATTATTAACTCTTTAAAGGGAAAAAATACAAACAGGCTGAAGTGGTGACATAAACCCAGGGTCCAGATCTGCACTGTCCTCTGTAAGTCAGGCAGTTGGGCCTCTAGTTTCTCTGTTTGTTCCCACCCAACTCCCCCACCACTACGCCCCTGGAAAAAGTTAAAAAGACAAAATCTCAGGCTGGACTTAGAATTTCCTGGTTTTGTCAGGCTGTGTCACACCTTTTGTGTTGGTTCTCAGGGTGTGTCTCCATTGCAGAATTAGCCTGGCTATTGGCACCCAGATTTAAGTACCCTGGTTAGCCTGGGCTGGCTATGAGCAGCCACACTACAAAGCCCTATCTGAGTTACTGTATCCTCTTCTCTGGTGCTGTGCTCCCCTGTATGTGTCATTAGGAGCTCTGGGGCATATCCCACAGCTCTATGACTTTTCCCAGTGAATTGTTGGAGAACTTGCCTGTCCTGGACACATGAGGGAATTGTGGGAAGGCACTGGAGGGCTATCAGCAGCACTCAAGAGATTCAGCCTGTATCCTCATTGCATACAGGACAGGTTACCAGCCCAGGTAAAAGAGCACTCAAACTCTGACCAGGCCCAAACTCTGTGCCAGGTAGCTTGGGTATAAAGCAGCACCAAACCTGGGTGAGAGGGTTTGGTATGTGGATGGGAGGGGAATAGGCTGACTTTGCAGTGAAGACATGCCCTCAATGTCATATAAATAAAGACAATAAGTGCCTGAACCAGTAGTCCATGCCTTTGGATTTTATCCCATGTTTCTTTCCCCCCTCTTCTTTGCCCATCCTCCTGCTTCCTCTTTGAAGCTTCTTAGACAGGCCCTTTGCACAAACATCTGAGAAACACTTTAAAGCAAGAGAGCTTTTAAAGGGTTTTGTTTACCCTAGTGAAAATGAGAGTGACAGGCCTTCAGGCTGCACGGGAAATGTAACCACCCTGGGAAGGAGCTGTACACTTGAGGTCCATTTGCCATTTCGTCACAGCATGAGTCAAGATGAAAAACCAAACAGAGCCAGCCTGGAAGACATGACACAAAGAGCATGTGTTGGGCAAGTCACTAGCCACTACAAAATACCTCCCTCTTCAGAGAGCTGCTGTGAGGCTTAATTCACTACTGTTTGTAAAGCACATTGGGAGTCCTCCGCTGGACCGCAAATAGAGCAGAGCCAAGTATGAATATTTTAAACAGGGCGGGTATTAAGAAATGACAGTAACCATAGCTAACAAAAATTAGCTTCCTGTTCATTTCCAGATGCAATTCAAAGTGTCCATGTTCTTCTCGGACACATTTTGTGATTGATGTCCAAGGTGTCTAAATGCTGCCACATTTCTCTCTGGGACAATTCCAGCCAACTCCTCCATGGCTCTGTAGGGTCCCCTGCCAGCATAGCTTGGTGGCACCAGGAGAAAAATAATTTGAGAGGTCAGATACAGAGTGCTCACCATGTTCGCTGCACAGTCTCCTGCATGGTATCTGTGTTCTGTACCGTACAGGGGCAGACTGGGGGCATCAGGACCAGGGAATCCCCCACAGCACAGATCCTCTTGTGCTTGCTCTTGTGAAGGATGTGGGTGAAAGGGGAGCTAAAGCAGACTTCATGGCATGGGGAGAAAGATTTCCCCACCCCACACGCATCAGCCCATTATCCAATTCAGCTCCTTGGGTTAGGCACTGAGCTGAGGATTTGGCCTTTAGATTTGGGATCTATGGGGATGCTGGAGCTTAGAGCTCCAAGAGGTTTCCGTGGGGGCTGTGAGCTGGAGATATCAGGAGAGGGCCCATGACACAATAATTTGCTCTTCCACTTTGTCTGACAGAACCAGGCTGTTGTGCTCAGCGCATGCTACAAGGTTCATCTGAGCAGGTGGGCTTAGAAAGGAGGGGTTTGTTTTGGATGGTCTTGTTTAGCTGGGACAGGTGATCTTTTCAGTGTCTCTTTATCATGATGAGGATTTGAATAGTGTATGCTGTATGATGGGTGCAGCAAGCCGATGGAAAGAATAAATCAAACAGCTTAATGAATAAAATGTGACAGGAATTGGTGCTACAGAAAGTCACATATTGAAACTGGGCTTCATGTGACCGTTGGATGTGTTGTTACACAGTGCGAATCTGGAGACCACAGAGCAGTCTGGCTAACGGAAAGTTCACCCTTGCTCATGCTTTATAGGAGCATGTGCCTCAGCTTCCTGAATGAAAGAAGCTAGTTACTCACCAGGACTCCAGTCATTCACTACACATGTGAGTAACTTTAAATAAGTGCATAAGTGGTTGAAAATCAGAGCCCGTGTTTTCTGCAAGCAGCCACTTTCTTGCTTCTTTGGGGTGGAGCAGTGTGGGTCAGGGGGTAGGAGTGTGACAGGCAAAGAAAAAGGGGAGACAGGAGGATTGTAATGGCCTTTTGATGAATTCAGTCTGAACAGTGCTTGGGCCAAAATCTATCCTCTGTTACACCTGGGCAACTTCAGTGGGTCAGCACTGCCTTTGAGAGATTAGGGATACAGTTTCAGCAATTCATGTAAAAATCACAGTGCTGAGACAATAATTTCATTGTTATAGATCCCTATTCATGTGCCGCAGCCAAAAGGGGAAAAGTACTTATTGTTCTTACCGTAGCACCTAGATTGGGGTCTCATTGTGCAAGGCACGGAACAAACGTATACTAAGAGACAGTCACTGTGCTGAAGAGTTTAGAGTCTAAACAAAGGGTGGGAAATAGTTAGTCCCTTTTTACAGACAGGGCACTGCAGCACAAAGAGACTGATTGGCCCAAGATCACTCAGGAAGTCAGTGACCCGGAAATGAACCTAGATCTTCAGTCAAGTGTTTTTACATCTTGGGACAGTACTGGGCAAATTGCCTCAGTGGCATTCTGTGATGGATTGAATAGATCTTCATTATACCATTTTTATTGGGAAAGATGTTAGTTTGCCAGAGACCTTATGGACTTGTAAGACCTAAGAAATAGTTTAGTTGACTGGATCGAAGAACTACCCTCCCAAGCCTGTATGACTATAGAGAAAATCTAGCAAAACCAAGCATGCATTTTACATTCACTGGGTGACCCGGCCATAACTTTTCTTTCCCATCATCTTGTCTTTAGTCTGTAGCATGTTATGACCGTTCCATAGTACTGCACCACTGTCATTTACTGACCATTTCATTTTCTGATTCCAAGGAAAGAAATAAGATTTGGTTTTGTTGCCAAAATCTCATTGATTGGAGGAGGAGGCATGCTGGCATTCATGCACTTTGGTTTAGGCTTACAGCATGCTCCCAATTATCCAAATAGCACAGGGGACATGGATTTTATTCGGGTAAATGGGAGTTCGGTTCATCGAAAGGGTAGGATCCATTCAGACATTCAGCAATGGGGTGGCTTCCTCTGCAGACAGGGTCTCCTCCTCACAGTCCTGGCCAAGGGTCTCTGCTCTACCATGCTAGGACCGCATTCCCCACCACCACAAACACACCTTGCAGGGATCTGGTATCACTGGTCCTGTGGTAGAAGAGGGAGCTCTCTGCAGCCCTGCTCACTCACTCCCATGACAGTGGGGCTGCACAAGGCTCCCTCAGCTGCTGCAGGAGCCATTCAGCAGCAGGGTGGCCTCCCCCATGAGCTGGGGTAAGGGTTCATCCTTCTTCTCCTCCTAAGAGTCCTGGCCGGGAGGTCTCTGCTCTATTATCCAAACCTCCTCATTATCTGAATCGCTTCCCTTATGCCCTAGCATGAGATACCTGCCCTCTGCGGGAGGTATCGCATGCTGGGGGACAAGGGAAGAGGTTCAGACAATGTGGGGGTTCAGATAACAGGGTTTTGGATAAATGGGAGTATACTGCATATAAAATTGGTTTTAGAGAGAAGTAACAATGCGAGCTCTGCATTTTCATTATAAACTTTCCGTTTTGGAGCTTTACCTCTTGGTTGTAATAATTCAGTCTAGCGCAAGAGTAGGTGATTTTTATTTACTGACACAATTTTTGAATTAGGGAAGTGTAAAGAAAAAAACTCATTGTGGGTTTCATGTATGTACATGAATAGCACAAAAAAGGAGGAGGAGCCAGATTTCCAAAGGCATTTCAGCACCTAAAAATGCAAATAGGTACTCCTTATGATTTACAAAAGCAGGTCAGGCACCTAACTTCCATCGACTTTCCTGAGGGCTTTCAGAATTAATTTTGCAAGTAATTTGTTCATGTGGAGCCATTATCAGACACTCATTCTGTGACATCTAATAAAGTGACTCTACTACATAAGATGTCACTGCCTGGTCAAAGAGATCACACCACAGTGCTTGGGTATATTGCTATCTACCTACTTACTGCTGCCCTCTGATATATTCCCTCCCATATAATTTCTTTTAAAATGAAAATACTATGTCAAGAATCGTGAAGAAATTAAAAGCAAGGGACGGTGAACAGAAGTGACTGAGAGGTTGTAAGATATCACATGACTTTGTTACGTTATGTGCCACAGCACACTTCAGAATTTTAAACATTTAGCATAAAAAGCTACACGGAGAAGTTACACAAGAAAAACATGTGACCTCAGTTTCTGTGGCATCATTTCATGGCAGGGCTGAGTGACAGTCTTGGAGGTGGAGCCTGTGGGCCTGTGTGCAACGGGCAGTGTGGAGATCAGCAGCGAAACCTGTCAGTTTACATATATCCCTCCCTTTTTCTCTCTGCAAAATGAGGATGATGATAATACTTAGCACTTGTAGGGTGCTTCTTGTCCATAGATTACAAAGCCTTTTACAAGGGATGGCAAATAGCATTTGCCCATTTTATAGAGAGGAAAACTGTGGCCCAGAGGGGTTGAAAAACCACATCAGCACAAAGGAAGGAATTAGGCAAGACACTCACGCCCAGACTGAGTGGAGGCAGGGCTCTGCTTCCTCCATCCTTCCTTTGGGCTCTGCACACATTTATGGCAAAAGGTAATAGTTCCTGACTGTATTGTCTTTTCCTGCTCCTTCCTCCCCGCGCCCGCCCGCGACCCTCTTGGGGAATCAGCCACAGCCAGGTGTATCATTGATAGTTTTGCTGAATTTGAGCCATATTTACAGGAAGTGGGATGGGTTTGCTGGAAGCATAGAGCTGTCTCTGTGGTCCAGAGCCCCCCAGCCCCAGCATCCTGCAGATTCCTTGGGATCCAGGGATTTGAGGGTGAGCCTTGGAGACTATGCCAGGGTGCCACCACACCAATGGAACCAGGGCGGAGGTCATCCTCATGGAGATTTCACCCTTGGAGCTATCTCCCAGGGCTAGAAGTGGGGTGATATAACCTGTAGTAATTGAGTCTAATTCTCATGCTTATAGAATTTGTGATGAGCCAGGAAGTGCACTTTAGGGCCCCTTTGTACAATTTTTCCTTGTCAGATTTCAGTCTGGTTCTTTGCCATCAGTGAGACCAAAAGAGCTCCCTCTAGTGTCTAATTCAGCACCTGGGATATTCTGTATACTTCTATTATCTCACCAAGGAGCCTGAACTCATCACAGCACTGAGCACTTACACCAGACAGACACCTGGAATGCTAAATATACCTTAACGTCCCATTTTTCCCTGTCACGGAGCGGCACAAGCTTCCTTCCCCTAGTCCCTGTGCTTAGGCTGGTGAAAGAAAAGTCTCCAATACTCCACTCTGGTGCTTCACCCATGCTCTTTTATTTACAGTGCTTACATAGTCCCAACTTCCCCAAAATCAGGCCCCTCACAGACCTTTCACCAGGTCCTCTGGTCCCTTGAGGCTTGTCTCAACCAGCACAGACAGAGCTAGGTGCCCCCTATCCTCTTGCCTGGCTAGCCCCCTCCTCTGAGCTCTTCCCTGGGTTTGTAACCTTCCCCAGTCATCAGCCCCAGTGGTTCCACCTGGCTCAGTAGGTTGCACTGAGCTTGCCCTAATGAGTGCCTTCAGCTGGGCTCCCTGCTCAGGGTTTTAGTCCTTTAACATAGCCATGTTGCAGGGAAGCAAGGTCTTTAGCAGGCAGCAGAGGTATTTAAAACTTCTGCCCTGTGACATTCCCCCTATACAAATGCTGCGTAAGCAACTTAAGACTTACACCAAAAAGGTCCCCTCCACCAGCATATCGCATGGACTCCAAGGATTCCTTCTGGAAGAGCCCACTGTCCATTACCTCCAGGCACTGCCCCCGAGTGCCGGTTCCGCAGCTCCCATTGGCTGGCATCCATGGCCAATGGGAGCTGCAGGGGTGGTGCCTGTGGGCACAGGTAGTGTGTAAAGCACCCAACTGCGCCTACACCTATGCTTAGGAGCCAGAAGGATATGCCAGCCACTTCCTGGGAGCTGCCTGAGGTAAGCGTTGCCTGGAGCCTGCCCCCTGAACTCCCTCCTGCACCCCAACCTCCTTCCCCATCCCTGAGTCCTCTCCCACACCCCAAATCTCTCAGTTCCAGCCCAGAGCCCCCTCCTGTACTCCAAACCCCTTATCTCAGGCCCTACCCTAGAGCCCATTCTTCCAGTCAGAGCTCTCACACACCTCTCCCGCATCCCAACCCCCTACCCCAGACCAGAGCTCCCTCCTGCATCCTGAACCCCTCATTTATGGCCTGATCCCAGATCCTGCACCCTCAGCCGGAGCCCTCATCCCCTCCCGCACCCCAACCCCTGCAAGTGAGTCAGTGAGGGTGGGGGAGAGTGAGCAATGGAGGGGGGGGTGGAGGGAGTGAAGGTGGGGCCTCAGAGAAGGGGCGGATCAGGGGTGGGGCAAGGGTTTCAGTTTTGTGCAATTAAAAAGTCGGCAACCCTACCTAGTATCAATTTAAAGATCTGCCAATAAACATTATAACAATTCTCCCTTTCTCTCTGTCCTTCTCCCACCTGTTTAGACTGTAAGGTCTTTGGCACAGGAGCTTACTGTGTTTGTACAGTGCCTAGCAAAATGGAGCCTCCGTTTCTGTTAGGGCTTCTAGACACTACTATAACACAGTAATAATAAATAAAGTGCTAGCAGAATATTATTTGGCATTACAGCGTGAGTTTCTTAGACATACACAGCGAGTGTTTATAAAGATATCAAAACCCATATGCCATTTTTTCGGTATGTCAACCCAAAAGAGAAAAATAATTGTTATTTTCAATTACAGACTAGACCAAGAGAACACCAAACACAGAGGTTATAGTCCCTTTGTTGATCCAAACCCTTTGTAATGCTTTGGACCACAAAGGGCTGGAAAGCCCACAGATTTTCCTAGCTGGGAATTTTTTGACATAGGGGAGTCCACAAGTGACACAGAGCTATTTAATTAGCTCCTATGCCACCCACACTGTGGCCCCTGCCTTAGCAGGCTTGGAGTTGTGACTGAAGTGCTACAGCACTCTGGCTATTCTCAGCTGGCATACTGGTCCCTGCAGGATACACACAGCCAGTGTACTTTAAAAGAGTCCTGAGGCTGCTCTAAACTATGCAATGGCCAGAACTGGTTTAGAACCACCTCCAGGGGGAGGGAGCCTCAAGTCACCCCTTTGTGGGCTCCTCACCCCTTCAACTGTGCCCATAGATGTAGCTGAAATATAGGCCAGTGACTGAGATTTACTCAGATTCATTCTCTTGTAAGATATATGCCGAGCAATCAACTAACAAGCCCAAACCACATGGAGCTTCATTCATCATACTGATGAGAACAAAAGGAAACAACAATGGTTTAATTCACACCCCTACATGGAAATATCCAGATGGGGCCAGGAAACTCATTGATGTTCACATCACAGAGATTCCTCAGAAATCTTCCCTGGGAGTCCAGCACCCAAACACTGCAGATCCTCCAAGATCCACAGATATCTCAGGGATTTTTGGGGTTGGGAGAGGGGGGTACAGAGTGTTTGTGCCTCAGTACCAGCTAGGGGCCCCAGGCAACCTGGTAGCTGCACTGCCACAGACTCAAGTCTTAAGTGTCCAATGGGGTTAGTAGGTGACAGTGTGCTTCCCTCACCAAACCCATCCCATTTATCCCACCACAACCCTCCTCACTCCTTATCTGGAGCCTTGGAAACAGCTGATCCGCACCTTTTATGGAGGGGGAATTCCACTCCTGGGTCCTATAGGTGCAATCTGACCTAGCCTTATTTTCTATTACAAATTGTAACTGGATTATACAACACTAGTCTACAAAGTGCCTGGTGATTAAAATGGTCTGCTTCAGTCTGGCCCAGAGCCAGACACGCTGCCATGCTGATCTGCTGGAGCATGCAGCCCCGCCCTGCAGAGCGCTACTCGCGTGGCATGCTGATGCTGTGGGGGAGGATGGGGGAGGAGCAGCCTCCCTAGCTGGGAGCTTGCGGGGCCAGACAGAATTAGCCCACGGGCCGGATGTGGCCTGCAGGCCGTAGTTTGCCTACCCCTGTTTTAAAGGTGGTTGTTTTTTTATTGGATCTAACACTCCAGCCTTCCAGTTATGATGAGTAGAGAGTGCTGGCTCTGCACCAAAAACCCAACACAGTATCTGTGCCTTGAGTTTTTGATCTAATGCAGATTTATGATTAATGCTCTTGCCTTGCAGGAAACACAGTGGGACATATTCTATAAATCAAATACACTGAATAAAATCCATGGTTCCTGTCCCTATTTCCCTTTAACCTCGCTCTCTCTCTCTTCCTCCCTCTCTGCAAAACAAGTTAACAGTCTAATGTTTAACGTTCTAAGCAATATAGGAATAACTGCATGTCTTTGCCACCTCTGCCACAATTTCTCCATGGGCTGCTTGGAGGAGCTGCTGTTCAGCATTTGGTTGATCAGAGACTGTGCAGGAGGGTAGGAAAATAGTAATGGGTGGCAGCAGCCACTAACAAAGAAGAAAAAAATGAGCACAGAGGGAACAGTGTGGATGTCCTTGTGCATGTGTGTCCCAATGCCTGTTAGAGGGCACAAGCGTGTGTGATCATCATGAAACAACACTGACAAAATTCCCACTGTTATAAGCAGAGAAGCACCAAACACAGAATATGGAGATATGCCTATCTCATAGAGCTGGAAGGACCTTGAAAGGTCATTGAGTCCAGGTCCCTGCCTACACTAGCAGGACCATATACTGTCCCCTGACAGATTTTTTTCCCCAGATCCTTAAATGGCCCCCTCAAGGATTGAATTCACAACCCTGGGTTTAGCAGGCCAATGTGCAAACCACTGGGCTATCCTTCCCCCAATCCCCCAAACATGCTGGACCAGATTCACTGCTGCATCTAGCTAACGCTGGACATAGCAGAGTGGGGCAGGAGCCTGGCAGGGGGCCAGTTTCTGCGCCCTCATTCTGCCCTGGCCCTGGAGCAGTTTCTCATAGCCTGTTATAAACCATGCCACCTGGCAATGGTCACCTAGGCACCATGTGCTAGATGGGGCTTGCCAGAGTGCTTAGTGCGCCAACCACTCACTCTGCGGGTGCCTCCCAGACACACACCTCCACATCTTCAATACACACTGGGCAAGAGCGGGATAGTTATGGGAGCAGACTCCAGGCCTGTCAGGGACTCCGCTTTGCTAGAAGTATGCCCAGCTGGGGACTCAGTGGAGGTTTCCATTCCCTCTGTGCTGCCTGAGAATCTGGACCACTATGTACCTCCTGTATCTAACTACAGTGGGACCCCGGAATACCGCACCCCACTATAGCGCGAATCTGCTTATAGCGTGGTGCGCGACTGGCTCCTGATGTCGGCGGTGGCCCCCACTTTGATGTGCGGAACCCCACAATACTGCGACCCCACCATTATCGCGATCGGGTTTTTTTGGAGCCCGATGGTCACGGTATTGCGGGGTCCTACTGTATTTAGTATTTTATGCTACTCAGAAGTGAAAACCATTGACTTTAATGGTGTTCACAGCTGTGACCCGGCTTGCAGGATTGAGGCCTACATTGTAGATTTGACACTGCAAGCAAGGGTGACACGCAACAAGGCTGGAGTGGGGTCAAAAAAGACAGAGGGTTACAGCAATACAGCAGGGTGGATACTCAGGACAGTCATGGGCACATCATGGGCAACTCTGTTTAGTGACTTCTGGATTGAGACAGAAGTAGAGCTAGAAGTTAGTGACTAGTATTGAGTCTTTTGTCACAGGCATCATATGTTTCCTAGAGGGAGATGAGTGAAGAGAAAGGTAGAGTTTTGGCAAACCAGCACGGGCAGGGCAGTTTGAAAAAGGCAATGAGACACTTACAGGAGAAACAGATAGGGTGACCGGACAGCAAATGTGAAAAATCAGGACAGAGGGTGGTGGATAATAGGAGCCTACAGAAGGAAAAGACCCAAAAATTGGGACTGTCCCTATAAAATGGGAACATCTGGTCACCCTTGAAACAGATCAGCAAGGCATCAAGGCTGTACCATTGGCAGAGCTAATGGGGTAAAAGTTGATGCAAAGGGAGACCCAGCAACAAATCCTCTGCTGGTGTAAACTATTAATACACCAGTCATGGACAATTTACACCAACTGAAGATCTGACCACAGGTTGGGTAAATGGGAAGGAAGCAAGTGATGTAGGGTCTAGAAGGCAAAGACATTAAGTTTAAATGTGATGGAGGATCGGGAGCCAGGGGAGATAGTAAACAATGGGGATGTCGTGATCTGATTGACAGGCCAGGACAATAATTTTAGCAGCAGCTTTGTGGATAGGAGCAAAATTAGTAGCGGAGGTTTATGTTACTATTCCTCATTCCTCACCAGGGTGTCTGAGCTCTTAGTCCCAACCATAAAAATCTACTATTTATGGAGAATAGAGGCAAGGAAAGAAAACAAAAAGATCATATGGACTAATCTCCCCCTTTCCTCACCAGTTTTGTGGGTTACCTTCCCAATCCAAAACTAATTAAACATAAGCATTTGGATATGATTATTAATGATTAAGGAGCATTGCAAAAGCAACTAGAGGCCCCAGTCAGGGGCCATGTCTATACTATATGCTGTGAATCCGACTGGTGTGGTTACTTATAAGCCACTTGCTATCTGTCTGCAGTACATGTCGCGTGGCAGTTTCTTTATATAGGGTGAGGATGGAGGAGGGGGAGTCAGCAAAGAAAAATGTCACTTTAGAAGTTAGAAGCATTTACTTTCTTCCCACTGCTCTTCATCTATCTCCTCTCTTCCCTGGGTGTAATTTTCTTCTCTGCTAGATGTGGTGCTGAATATTAATGAAACAATACTTGGTTGAAGCCCAGAGGAAGCTGTTCATATGTACTGGGGAGCATGCGAAGGGGACTGATAATTTTGGCAGATCCAATAACCCTACTAACCTAGGGACATTTTTATGTTACTTGCAGCAGATAGCTGCTTCCAGCCATTGCCTAGTATTATCTGATAACGTCCCTGCTTAAAGAACAAAGATATCCTGCATCCTCTCCCTGTTTATACACTGAACAGATGACTAGGCTATGTTATTTATATGGTTTCAATAGGATACCCAGTATTTTTAATTCCCTTCTGCTAATGGTACAGCCGAACCTAATTCAACTTGCCAATTGCTTACACATCAGTATTATCTCCACATATTAGTAGAATTAGATGCTTAACTACTGTGATGTTACTCATATGAGCAAAGCTAAACTGATCTTCAAATATAAAGTCAGGAAGGACTTTTCTGCAGGGCACATGGAAAAGAATGTCAGGGTTTCTACTGACTTTTCTTTATTAATATAATTATTATTAGCCTTCCTGTGCGGCTCTGAGCAGGGGATTGTTCACCAGGATTGAGGGGTGGAGGCATTTCCCACATGATCCATTTCCCGCCTTTACCAGGGTATAGGTAATGAAGAAATTCTCTTCACTCTGTTGTCTTTGATAAATATTTTGCTTTAAACACATCTGCAGTTCTAGTGCCCTCTGTTGTCCCACTTAATCAAAATATGAGCAGGGCAGCTGGAAAGAAAATGCACTGCATATACAAAAGAGTTCTGTGAAACCCCTGAAGCAAGTGTTACTGCAACTCGCCCAAGCTTTCAAGAAACCCTCACCATTTCTGAAGGATAGAACACTACATGTGCCCCCTGACTGCCCCCCTGGGACCTCCTGCCCTTTCTCCGACCCCCTGGCCCCCTTACCGTGCTGGTTAGAACAGCGCGCTGGGCTGCAGGCGAGGAGGGTAAGGGGAGCAGGGGAGGGGCTGTGGCTGCTGGAGGCCCCGATTCAAGCGGCTCAATCCAGCCCGGCCACCCTGTCAGCCGCGCCGCACTACACTGCACTCTGCATCGTGAGGGAAATCCCGGACCTTTTTAGATTTTTACAGATTCCCAAAAATCCAGATGTGTGGTAACCCTACCTTTACTTAATACACGAAGGCCTGATTTTCACACACATCTTGCGCTGGTATGACTATTTTAGTTGGAACGAGTTTTTTAGCAATACAGTTATTGTGAGAGTTCAAGGCCAGGAGGGTCTGCTAAATCATCTAATCTGACCTCATGTATATTCCAGGCCATTAAATTTCACCCAGCTACCCCTGTTTAAAGCCCAGTAAATTATGCTGTAGTCAAACACAATTTATGTACATGTCACAAGTCTTACTCCATCTCCCAGGCAGCATGGCCCTCATGGTGGAACCAACAGTGTGGACACCGTTATGCTGTTATAAAGGTGCTCTATAATAAGTACTCCCCTTCCTATACTCAAGTAGCTATACAGGAAAAAGTACCTTTATAGTTGTATAAGTGTACCCACTCCTGGGGTGGAGGGTTGTACTGCTTTAACTATACTAGTTAAGGTCATGAAACCTTTTTGTGTAGACCAGAAGTTCTCAAACTGGGGGTCAGGACCCCTTAGGGGGTCACAAGGCAATTATATGGGAGGTTGTGAGCTGTCAGCCTCCACCCCAAGCCCCGCTTTGCCCCCAGCATTTATAATGGTGTTATATATATAAACACTTGCTTTTAATTTATAAGGGAGGAGTCACACTCAGAGGCTTGCTATGTGAAAGGGGTCGCCAGTAAAAAAGCTTGAGAACCCCTGGTGTAGACAATCCCTGAGTCTGAGTATTAAAAATGACCTGCAATGATTTTTTTTAAACATAGACATGTGCCTTTCTGTGCTTCTTTATAAAGGGACCTGAAGGGTTGGTTACTGCTGCTTTATCTCTTAGAAGTATCATGAATATAAAGGCTTCCTTTTTCCAAAATGTTAATTAGATACTGGAGTTAAGCGGGAGCTAATAGAAATACGTGACCATCTGACTAAAACTCCTTTCCCTTTCTGTTGCATAGCTTTCAGTCTCAGGGCTCTTGTGATATCATCATTTCACTAGTGCTCCATTTATCATCGAATCTTCCAGCCTAGAAAGGACCTGAATTTCTAATGTAAAGGACAGACATGCCCCCCCCCCTCGCCCGCCCCAAAAAAGCTCAATCCTTCTTTATACATCCTAAAGAAGCTAAAAATATCACAAGCCCAGTGTTTTTCTTGTTTTACAGGTCAACTTTGAAGTAAAGAACTAGCACTGTACCTTTATTTGATACCTCCCTCTGGGTGTTTGCATGGAACTGACTCAATATTCAAGTCTGATTGCAATGGAAATCAAGTTGACAGTCTCACTCTAGTTCCCACAACGCACTTTGAAGCTTGTGGGACTAAGAAGCAGCTGGGGAAAGACACTACGTTGTCTCTTCTACAGAAAGGTCCTTTACCTCCACAGCTACTCCCAAGCTTCCTGTTTGGGCCACATGGCTGTCATGGTGCAGATGTAAATGCAACCCCACTTCTAGCACACTGCTCCCTAGCCAAAGATCTCCCATTACTACAAGGACCCTCAGCAAAGGCGGGTGTGTGTGTGTGTGTGATGCCATAGATATGCCTGACACCTGTCTTCCACCAGGAGACACAGGATGAGATCCATGGATGGAAAGGACTATCCATATGCGTATCTCAGGGTATAATCAGGTCGAAGTTGTAACAAATTTCCTTCATTTTTTTAAAAAAAAATTGTAAGAATCATTTTCACTTATACAATACTTTGCAGGAGACGACCTCATAGTGCTTTACAAACATTAATGAATAAGCCTTCTGAAGCTCCTGTGAGACAGATAGAAAAAGCTTCTCCCATTTACAGATGGGGAATTAGAGGTACAGAAAGATTAAGTGACTTGTCCAAGATAACACAGCAGAGCAGTGTCAGAGCTGGGACTAGAAACCCGAGCTTGCTCTCCCCAACTAGGTTGCAATAGTTAAAATATACTGACATCTCCAAAGTACAGCCATAGTTGTTACATACCACATTTCTTTCTATCAGGTGACCTAGCGGTGACACTGACTCCACCAAATATGCATTTGTCCTACTGTGATTCTTCCATTATATTAATACTCTACCAAATAAAAAAACACAACCCTATATTAACTATTAGGAGGAAAAATGTAGCAGCTGGCAGCCCTGAGATTGGGGCTTAATTGTGCTAGGTACTGTACAAGCACCCAGTAAGAGTCAGTCACTGCCCTAGGTGCTTACACTCCAAACAGAAATGCTAGAAACAGTAAATGAGCAAATGGTGTGTGCACACACACGTATATACCAAGAAAGAGCAATTGCACATGGGCAACACAAGCAAGGCCAGGTTTAGGGATCAACAAAATAAAAAACAAAACCAGGTAAATAGTCTTGATCTACCTAAGGGCTTCTGACTTGGCAGTTTGCTGCTTGGGCAGACCTCCAAGGAACCCAGCAGAAAGATCAACCATCTACCATATGCCCAGCATCCTCCACAGCCGCACTGATGCAAAGTGTGCCGTGCTGGATGTCCCCAGCCTGGTCAGTGTTGGGACAGCGAGTTGTGCCGCACCTGAACCTGTAAGCTGGTTCCAGAAGCAGCACAGCAGCTCAAAGTCAGGAAGTCTTTCTACTGCCCTGGTGATGTGGGAGTTTTTGATAGCGCCAGAGGCCCTCTCCCATTTGGTCTGCCACAGCGAGCTGTTGTTTTGTCAAGCTGGATGGAGAATGTGTAGCAGGATTCCACCTACTCCTGAGCAGTGGCAAGTGTGGTACTTGCTGGACCTTAGTGATGAGTTTGTTGGCCATTTTTCTTGCCAGATGTTAGGTGGAAGAATACTGGGCAGGACTGGAAACCATGTGAGTTTTGTTATGGGAGGAAAAATTATCATCTCTGTTTTAACAGTTGGGAGCAGTTGTACATAGAGAATAAGTGACATGCCCAAGATCACACAGGACATCTGGCAGTATAATGACCAGATAGAAAGTGTGAAAAATCGGGACAGGTGGGGTGTGTGTGAGAGGGGGGGTAACAGGCACCTATATAAGAAAAAGCCCCAAATATCAGGCCTGTCCCTATAAAATCACTCTATCTGGCAGAGCTGGGAATTTGGCACCAAAACACAAGGACATTTGATCTACTCCATTGTGGCACATCCGAAAAGCAGGACAGTGGCGTTGTCACCACCTCCCACATCCCTTTGTGCTCATTCTTAAATTGGCATTTTGCATTTTATTTTTTTAGCGGGTGTCACAGGGGCTGGCCCTTGCAGGGGAGTCAGGGACCAGCCTACCTCGGACAGTCTCCTCTAGGGGAGCACAAGCCACTCAGGCCCCCTGGATTTTGGAGATAATTAAATCCTGCAGTGGCTGGTTGGCAGTTAATTAGCCTGATAAAGGATTACCAGTGCTCAGCTGAGGTGGCTCCAAGAGACAAGCAGCTCTTGAGGGAAGGAGTTTATCAAAGGAAGAGGCCTGTAGTGTGCTCTGAAGATCTCTCCACCCCCCGCCCCCAACATGCTACAAAAACTCCACAGCCCAGCTGTGCCACAACAACTGTTTTTCTGCATATAAAAGCCAGTGCCAGTGTTAGGTGGGAGCAAGCAGGGCAATTGCCTGTGGCCCCATGCCACAGGGGCCCTGTTAAGCTAACTTACTGGGGCTCAGGCTTCAGCCCCATAGCACTCAGGCTTCGGCTTTCTGCCCTGAGCCCAGCAAGTCTAAAACCAGCCCTGCTTGGTGGACCCCTTATTGAGAACCGCTGCTCTGAGTGACAGGGAACTCCTAAACAATGGCAGGAAGCTTCACCTGTCAGAAACTAGATGCTGCCCCATAGAAGAGCAGCAGCTGACAGATCTCTGCCCAGCCTTAGCTCCAGGGAAGGATTTTTTAATGGTAAGAGACCCTACCCCAGGGAAAGGGCCTGAGATGAGAGAATCTTGCTGAAGGGGAGTGGTGGACCCAGATGAAAATGGATAAAGTGAGATTGACTCCGTCTCCTGGCTAAGATGCTGGGGCGAAGGCTTGCTTTTCATTGGGCCTTCACTTAAGAAGCTAGACCCTTCAGAAGGAGTATTGTTCCTTATGTAAAACAACATAGTTTGAGGACATTGGGGGAAACTGAGGAAGCGAGCACCTATAGCATCACACTTGGCCAGGAGTGCTAAGGGACAGATACACCGTGATGGAGGATGTTAAGGAGCAAAGACCTTCCATCTTATGTAATAACTGCTTGGAGGGGACCTGGCCCTTCTTTTCCCAGAGATTAAAATGTTCAACCAGAGAGCAAAGATGGCAAGCTAGGAAGTTTAGCACCTTAAAATGATACTGCTTAATACCTCGGCCATATATCTGAGCAGGTATTGATCCTCAGCCACAGATGCCAGGCTGCCATCAGCTCACAGCACGATAAATGATAGAACTAGGACATGGTAAATAGCACTTTTAAAGCCGCCAGCAGAACGATAGCTTGGTAGATGCTTTGCATTAAAAACAGAGAGTCATGTGCTATATTTTTACAGCAAGGGGTAATGCAAGGCAGATTCTTGTTAAAAGAGAAATGGCTTCCAAGATATTACCAAAGTTTTTTCCCCAGCTAACTAAGGTTTTTCTCCTTCTTAGCAGTTTGCTTTGAAAACTCAGTTTTCTGCCCATGTTATTTCTGCTAACAGTGAAATGGGTTTTGATAACTTGAAGAAGTAAGCTTTTAATTTATTGGAATTTAGGGAAAACAACAGCTGCTGCACATAGTGGTGTTGCTGAGTCAATAGGTAGCCCTCTCTTCCCCAAATCTCCTCCCCAGCTGTCTCTCTACCTCACTATGGTAGCAGGGTTACTGTTGCTAGAGGCACAATCTTTGGGATAAAACCTAAGGTTCTGAACACTCATGCTTATTAAAGAGCTCCCTCCCCCCGGAGTAATGGGTTTTAATCCTGGAATCATGGCCAGATTCTAACTTGTTAGATTCTGGTGACCTAAATCCACTTTGGGTATAGCATGCTTATTTTTTTGCTTAACAGCACTGCACGTTGTTGCCATGTATCATTAAACAGTGCTTAGTTCCACCCAAGAAGTGGCTGCACTTTGTTACTGGGTGAAGGGATTCTGGTACTTGAAAAACACTTTATGATATTTCAGGTCAGTATAAATATATCATTGTAATTACTATACAGAGGTTACACTGTAGGACTGTACTGGATCAGCCCTATCTTCCACAGTTGTACTTACAGTTTAAGCCACAGACTGCACAGAAAGCAGAGATATGTTAATGATTACAAAGTAACACTTGTATCCATTAACTAAAAAGATGCTCTAAATGCTCAAGCACTGTTAGAAACTGAAGGGTTTGTAGGGAAGACCAGAACTACAGAACCTATTTTATACTCAGAATATGCAAGTGAATGTGTATTTTAGTCTGACCTCAACAGTTCAAATACTCTTGCATAAATTTTGCTGAAATTATCCACAACAGAGGTTTTCTCTTTAAAGAGTCTTTAATGCAGTATTAACACAATGTACACACTTAATTTGGTCTTCTTCCCCTCCATTTAAGAGTTATCTTTCTTTACATGATCAAAGACTGCACATGGAGAACAGTACACTGAAAAGATTTCCTTAAGAAAAGAAAAGGTAAGCCACAGGAAGGGCACAAACCCACCCCAAGCCAGACTTGTCCAATAAAAGATATAGTTTTACAATATAATTCTCTGTTTTTATTAGTATAAAAAAATCAATCTTCTTTAAATGACTAACATAATTTTGCAATAAAATATTCAGCTGGTGTTAGACACTCTTACAGCTGAATTGCAGTCAGGTAAAGTATTCTGATAGTTTGCATGCAGAGTAACCATATAGATTTATATTGTATTTCAACAAGTACTCCTGTTGGCCCACACTGGAAATTTTCTTTATCATTACATTAGGCACCAGTTCCTTCTCTCCCTCATATGTCATCTATATCTTTTTTTTTTTTTTTGGGACTACTCAAAATGGGAGTGGTTAATAAAAGAGGTATTGGGAGAAATTTAAATTAACACTAGCTCAACTTCTCCGAACAAAGTAGGAATAAATATTGACCTCTGAAACAAATGACATTTTGTATACTTAAAACCCACCCAGCCCATCAAATTTCCCCCCGTCTTTTTTTTTTTTTTTTAAAAAAAGGTTATTTGATGGAAGAACAGTTGTGTAGTCTCTGTACATTCAGGCAGCTGCATTTTCAGGCTTCCTACTGAAACATTAAGTCACACGATGTTCACAATTATGGATCATGGGGTTTTTCAATCATCTTCAATCCAAGTCTCCCAACCATTAAAAGACTGTTTAAAGGAAAACACTGTAAATTCATTGAATTAAAAAAAAAGAAAAAAGTGCAGAGCAAACTTCCAAATACTCCCCCACAAAACATAAGCAAATAGAAAACTGAAATGATCTGTTTTTAAAAAGATACATGGAATCTTAAATATTTTATAATCTTACAACACAGAAATTTAACCCCAATGTAATTGAACAGGAGTGACTTCAAACACATGGAGTAAGATTAGAAACAGCATGTGGTGTAGTACCTGGCACCAGCAATTAACCCTGCAGGCATGACTTTTCCAGAGTTGTAAAATCTCATTCCCATAACTCCAGTCAGTGTTCCAGATGCAACTAAATGAAAGATCAGATGACCAGTCAGAACTATTTCAAAGATACATGTGCAAGAGAGACATGCTAACTCAGAGCAAGCAAAAAAAGAGTGATAAATAAGATCAAGTGAAGCGTGAAACACGATTAATTTCATAAAACAGAAAAATCAAGAAAACTAATTTTTTTTTTAAAAAAAACCCACATTGTTCTGTAAGGGACAATATTTTAAACCCAGCTTTTACACATCTATCTGGTGTCCAGACAGTTCCCTTGGTAAAAGATGCATCTTTGATCAGAAATAAGTTATTCTAACCACAACTCAGGCATTGACTCCCTCTGAGTCTTTGGGCAAAGCTTGTGCATCTCAGTTTCCCAATTTGTGTGTCTGGGCACGCGCATGCATGTGTGAAACAGTGAGAATATATTTCCTCACCTCTCTGAGGTGTTCTGAGGATTAGTTAGTTTGTGTTTGTAAAAGGCTTTGAAGGTTTAGCATGCTTCATATACCTTAAGTATTGTTAATTTATTTCAAGAACCTGCACTATCTTCCATTAGCTGAGCTAAGAGTGAGCATTATCCATCTTGATCAATTACTCCCAGCATAGTACTGATGTAAGTTCACAGAGCTGCTAAAATTGAAGGACAAAACCGTTGAATATGACACACCTACAATTAAAAAGCTGAGTGACTAGAAAACAGGGCAGAGCTCATTCCTCAGCACAGAAAACATGTGGAGGATGAAATTCTTAGCCCCATGATGGATTAGCCATCCCATAGCAACAACTGCAAAACATAAAAGTGAGTAGAATGGCAGACATCTGGCACCACCTCCCTATATGGGGGGTTTGTTTAGTGGATCCATCTGCGCACAGATCCACTGCTCAACCCTTCACAAATAATTCTAATGGGCCTATTTACTCGAGTTAGGGTTTGCAGGCTGGATCCCTAGTTTGTCTATAACTCTAGTCTAGGGTACTGATCAGAACTGGCATTTAACTTTGTTGCCTTTCACAAATATTTTGTTAAAACTGCCTTAAGTCCTAATGGATTGATCACCGTAAATGTAATCAAACAAAACTTACATTTAGTTGCAGTTAAGACACCTTCACTCAAAACCTTACAAACATGGATGTGTGTGAAGAAGGGAAACAAATTTATGTTTTTATATTTGGGTGGGCAAACTACGGCCCACATCCAGCCCATCAGACCTTTTAATCCAGCCCATGAGCTCCTATGGGGAGAGCTGGGTCAGGGGTTTGCCCTGCTCTGATGCTTCAGATGGGGAGTGGGGTTAGGGGCTTGCCCTGCTCTGTGTGCGCTGTGGCTCTGCATGGCTCCCAGAAGCAGCAGCATGTCCCCGCTCTGGTTGCTACGTGCAGGGGTGGCCAGGGGGCTCTGCATGCTGCCCCTACCCAAAGTGCCGGCTTTGCAGCTCCCACTGGCTGCCCCTCTGTGTAGGAGCAGGACGGGGGACATACCGCTGCTTCTAGGAGCTGCTTCAGGTAAGCATCACCCACAGCCTGCACCCCTGACCTCCTCCCGTAGCTCAACTCCCTGCCCCAGCCTTGATCCCCCTCCTGTCCTCCAAACCCCTCAATCCCAGCCCGACGCATCCTCCTGCACCCCAAACCACTCATCTCCAGCCCCACCCCAGAGTCAGCACCCCCAGCCGGAGCCCTCACTCCTCCCCGTACCTCAATTCCCTGCCCTAGCTTAGAGCCCCCTTCCGTGCACCTCAACCCCCTGCCCCAGCCCCTTCAACGCCTCATTTCTGGCCCCACCGCAGAACCCATACTCTCCTCCAACACTCGACCCATGCCTCAGCCTGGAGTCCGCTCCCATACTCTGAACCCTTCTGCTCCACCCCCAGCCTGCAGCCCCATCCTGCACCCCAAACCCCTTATCCCTGGCTCCACCCCAGAGCCTGCACTCCAACTCCCAGTTTTGTGAGCATTCACGACCTGCCATGCAATTTGCTAACTTCCTGTTTTTGTTCGCTTTTTAAAACGACAGCTTGGGTGTGTAATTCCCAAGAATCAGTGAGAAAGGAAACTGCACCTGCCTGGGAACCAAAGGAACAAATTGCACTGCTGAAGTAGCATCTATATCAGCGGTGTCCAATAGAAATTCAATGCTAGCCACATTTGTGGTTTTGAATTTTTCTTATTAGCCACATTATTAAAAAAAACCACATGCATTAGCCACAATTCAATAGCCTATTAACCACGTGGCTAGTAGCAAACGTATTAGACACTGCTGGTCTATACTGACCCTTATGAAAGGTGCGAGAGGCTGTGATATTCCTCGGTCAGTGGGGTGCCTATACCATTTTATCCCCATTTATTAATGATTAAAAAGCAAACAAAGAGCAACCCTCTAGATTTAGCAGTGAAAACATAACCTGTCAACTGCAGAGAACCTCTGTGTAGGAGGGCCCCACCCCTGCATTACAGCAGATATGCCTATTGTGTTCCCTCCTCCCAGCCAGTATAAAGCACATGGCTCAATGTGACATCAGCATGTGACAACCATCGATTTGGCCAAGACCAGGGAATGAACCAATGGCCTCTAGATCTAAAACCATGCAATTGTACAGCTTGCTCTGAAGAGGGATGAGAGTTGACAGAGTGTTACGCTTAACCCCCCGCTGCCTCCACTGGATTACACAAACAAAATATTGTGGCTGCAATACAGAACATGTATTTTGGTGATTCACACCATATTACAGATCGTAATTTTTAACCAAAAATCCCCTGACCAAAAGTAGTTTTTTCACTATGTGAATTGCATCCAACCATACATCCCCACCTTCCAGCAGTAACAGTTTGAACTCCTTGACCTTCAGGTCCCCTAACTTAGGCTCTTATTATTTGAGCTACAGGAGCACTTCCTTTCTATACCAGCCACTGGAGGAGGACTTGACACACATTTCCAAGGGAGTTACATTGTTTACTAGTCAGCCATAGAACACTGATGATCAGAACCCCTTGCTCAGGGAAAAGAATGTGGTTTACAGCTGTTAAGGACAAGATAACCCAAAACTGTTTTAGTCTCTCTGAAAGACAGTGTGGTGCAGTGGAGAAGATTAGGGTTTGTTATCTCAGACCTGGGGTCTGCACCTGCAGTGAATGTGCATAAACTATTAACTTCTTTTAAAACGAATGGGGGCTGGAGGAAAAAAGGGTGGTGTCAACAGCTCTTTCCTAACTGTCTTCTAAGTAGAGTTCATGGCTGTAGCCAATAATAGGGGTAGTGAATCGCGAGGGAATTTAAACAGCACGTAGGAGAGGTGAATGTTGAACTCCCGCCCAGTCTCCTCTTTCCTCTAGGCTACTGGCATCATTTGATGGGGGTTTCTCTCTCACTATTTCTGGAAGTGATGACCATTCATACCCACAGCAGATTTTTCCTCAAACTGAAATTTGGCAGGTTTGGCTTGGCACGTTTTCCATTAAGGCTAAAATGTCATACAATGCTCTATAGACAAACACACCTGATGTACGGTATAACTGATATTATAGGAATCAGTACATGAAGACAACAATGCGGCTAAAAGCCAGAGCTTGGAGTGATTTAAATTTATTGCAAAAGGAGTACAAAGAAAAGTGAGACAGTCTAGCAGGGAGGGGTGTGGGAGATAAACCAAAGGGGATAACGATTAAACTCTTATTATTCTATCAATTCATTTTTCATGAAACCACCATGAAAATTTCAAATAGTGTTCTTAGTTTATATTCTATGTATTGCTTTTTGCTATTTCAGTGAGAGTTTTACAAAATAAAGGTTTTAAATGCCCTGTTAAAACTGAACTTTGGAGAACGATCTTAACTATGGTGCACCCTACTGCTGCACCATAATATACACCCTTGAAGTGTTATTCACATAACAGTAAGTTTATTTTTCGTAGATATTTTAAAGTAGACTCACTCAGAGAAAGCCACACATTTTTTGGATTCTGAGACATCTGGTAAGCACCCAGTCCAGCTAAGCTCCCGAAGAGAAGACCAGCAGCTAGAGATGGGACACTACCTTTAATAAATCAAACATACTGCACTTATTAGAAGATCAGACATAAACTTAGTCCATAAACCAAGCAGTCAAACAAAACAATCATGTTTCTTCACTGTTATAAGGTAGACTAGAATTTAGATCAAATGTGAGAGGATGTTAGTATTTGAATAGGCTAGCTTTTATTAAGAAAGTCATTATACAGATTCTAGCAAAGTACCAAATAACTCTAGATTAGTTGCAGGTAACATTACAGCATTTAGTTCTTTAACATGCAAATAAGTCATTGATAAATTACAAACACAAAAAGAGTCACTAGAATAAAAGCATCAGACTTGACCACTGATGGGTAAAAGAATTTTCTTCCCCCCCCCGATAAAATGTTTCCAGAAGCTCTTGAGAGGTACTAGTATGAAATAAAGGGATTAATTATGTTGGGTGGTACAGATCTCACACAGTAATGGCCTGAGATTAGAAAAGGGAAATTTAAACTAGCCAGGCAAGATGATTAGAAAAATTTACCAACAGCAGCTAGGAAGCACCAACAATAGAAGTATTAAAGATTAAACACACACAAGGCCCAAATCCAAAGCCACTGGAGACAATGGAAAAAATGATTCCCGTGGACTTGAATGGCTTTAGATCTGGTCCTTAGTGCAAAAGATAACCCTGCACTATTGACAGAAGAAGGATGCTATTTCCAGTCCTATCTTCAGTGGTTTGTACACAACCTGTAAATGGAACAGACTAAATGCTATCACCTTTAATAAGTCCTGAATGCCTTAATCAAGCATGCTAAGAGGAGCATTCTACACCTGTTGCTAATGGTGATAGCATTTCATCTGTTCCATTTTCAGGTTACCATTAAAATGAGCTGAAATTGTCAGGCCAGTACGATAAAAGTCTTTACTCCAAGTGTACCAGAATGAAGAGTGCTTACTGCTGTAGGAAGCTATTCATTCTTTAGTCATCAACACATCAGCTGCACTAGTGGTTCAGATCCCACATTGGGGATAAAGCAAGGGATGGAGTGACAGGAGGTGCAGGATATACTCATTTGTGTAATGAAAAGACATGCACATAAGCAAGAGGCTACTCTGTTCCCATCCAGTTCAGCAGCCTCAGCAACATAGCTACAGTTTCTCCTGCAAATGTGGAGTAACTGATTTTCTGCACAATGGCCACTACATACCTGAATTTTGCCTCAATGATCCAGAGTAATCAAATGCCCATGTCCACAACTACTCACACCTGGTTCCTACTTTCCCCCCCTTTTATATTCCATGACACAACTGGGTGGATGGAGGAAGATAGGTGGCATGATGCCAGGATTTCCGTGGCATGCCTGCAGATTGGTTTTGGAACATCCCTTTGAATACAACGTAGGCAAGATATGTTTCAGAACTTACGATGGAGCCAAACAAAACCTTAAGTTATTATATTCAGAATGTCCAAGTGTGCATATATGGACAGGCAGGCAGGGTCTCCGCCTATAAACGTAATATCACAAGACTGTAAGGATCTCCACACAGGAATATACAGCAGAAGTAATTTACACTAAGAACAGTTTTTAAAAAAGAAAAATAATTATTAAAGAGCCTACTCTGTCAGCAGTGACATCATTATACAAGGCATCTATTTTTTGCTAGGCTATCAGAATGGTCAGTGATATGACTGAACATTTTCAGGTTTAAGTTAAAAATAGATGGCTATAGAATAAAGTGAATATAACGATGGACAGAGCCATTTGCTCAGCTACTCTTCCTTTATTTTTAACATGTTATCCCCTAGTTTTACTGACACAGGCAGGTCTCAGTTATTAGCAGTCTCTCACTCCCCTATCAAGTCACCTCACTTGTTTTTACTCCTCCCCTCTAAAACAAAAACAAAAATCCTCTTTCCTCTCAGATTGGGAGTCAGGAGATCTGATTTCCTTTCCTTGCTTGGCCACTGAATTACCACATGACCTCAGGTAAGTCACTTAAATTCTGGGTCTCAGTTTTCCCATCTGGAAACAGAGAATAATGCTTACATTTTATAAAGTGCTCTGAGGAATACTGATCAAAAGGTCAGTGTAAGTTCCAAATGTTGTTTATTACCTCCATCCCAACTAGTCATCTACAGGATGAAACAAGCTAGTGGAAGCACATTAACAAGCTCTCTGGAGCGTCAATTTATTCACATTTGTGGGCAAAACTCCTACTGAGTTCAATGATGTAGGAGCAGGCCCTCGGGTAACAGTGAACTCCTCAGTCCACATTAAACGTGGATCTATCCTAAAAATTGAATGAGGGGTCCACATGAATTGAGGCCTCCCATTGCAAGAAGTTTATAGCTGATGATCCACAGTTCTTTATGAAGGAACGAAAACCAAGAAAAGCAGAACTGGAAGCAGCAGATCAGGGAATAAATTTCCAAGTACAACTATATTCAATGCAGCTCTGCAAAGGAATATTGCTAAATAATTCTGACACAGCACAAACAAGTCACACTACTTACAGAAGGTTAAAATGGAAAACTGAGCTCTCTAAATACTTGTGGTTACTCTTCTAAATGTACCATTTGTAGAAGTGATCAGGGGACCATTTGTAGTGCACAAGATGGTGCTAGTATCAATTATAAAAAACAAAATTAAAAACTACTAACAATTAACCTTTGTATAGGTTATCTGAAAATATATAAGTAGGTTATTTGTATTCAATACATCAGCAATAAAGCCTTTCTGAAGCAAGCTTACAGCAATTCACCTAAAGAACATAAAGGCCATCAGTAGACGACTGGTATGCCTGATTGTGAGCTTATCATGAAAGAACACCAACTCAAGTAATACAGCCGTCCACTCCCAACTACAGTGAAAGATATGCATAAAGCTTAAATTGTCAAAGTTAAGAATAGCATGAACATTTAGATAGTGTAACTTCTTATAGAAACAGGCTGTGCAGAAAACTTGATATTTTGCCTTTTATATGGGAGTGTGTGTGTGTGAATTTTTCCATTTCCCAACATCTGATTCAATTATGCACCGGAGTTTGAGGATTCATCAATACTATACCTGCTTTTGCGTAGCCAATTATTCCACCTGATGTAACCAATGCTGCATAGCCAAAGCCTATCCAGTCCAAACCCATTCTGGGAACATAACAAGGAAATCGGAGTTATATTAATTCTTTTCATTCCCTCCTTCCTTTACACAGTTTTTATACAATTTAAATTTCTTTTTAAACTTACTTTAATGCTCACAAAGGCATTAGCTTGATAACTCTTGAAACGGAAGTTCTTGTATAACGTATAGTTTTTGTATAACAACTAAAGATTGGGCAACAGCAATGCAAACTTCCCTATGCTGCTCTGTTTTCAGACGAGTTATTGGCAATTATTAAGAAACAAGAACAAACATAAAACACAGACTTAAAATCCTAAAAACATGAAAGCATATGCCATGATATCAGCGTATCTGGATGCAAGTGTCAGGGAGAAGCATCCCATATGAATGAACAGTTCTGGACTAAGTGAATGGACCTCACACACATTAAGTATAGAATATTAAAATAGATTTTAAATGAGTTTGATAAACATTGAACCTGAAGCCCAAGAAGCAGCAATGTGTTAGGAAGGTGGTTCAGTGTCTAATGGTTTGAGACAGATACAAGGAGCTGCTCCTTAACAGAGGCCATTGGTAATGTTTCCATGTCAAGCATCTTAGGCAATTCCTTATAATGACAACAAAGGGAATAAAAAACCTCATCGTCCTGCAATAGCTCTAGCCCAGAGCTTCCCTGTAAAGACAGAGACTGGGCCATGTTGCCATGATCGGTTCTGTATCTGAACTTTCTCCAGACTCAGGGGTATCTGGATCTAGGTTTGGGTTCAGCCCAGTACACACACAGGTGCCAGACAGAAATCTGGATCCAAACCTCCCCACAGTCTGGGGAAAACCAGAGGTGGGGGCTGGTTCAGGCTCGTTTCTGTAAGAGGGGTTGACAGACGCCTGCGATCGCCCCAGAGGGATGCAGAGTGACTATGGGAGAGCAGTTCGCTAGCAAACAGACAACAGTCCTGTCCTGGCAGGGGGAGGAACCAGCCGTGACCAGAGGGGAACATCACCCTCTACAGAAACTGGGGTCCCCCAAACACTCCCCCACAGCACAGCCTCGCTCAACCCCCACCCCACTGCCTGCGTACAGAGCCTTGCTCAGCCCCCTGCACAGCTCGGCTCAGCACCTAGCCAGACCTACAAAGCCAGGTGCTTGCCCCCATTCTCCCCAGCAGACCTGGAGCCCCAGGGCCGGGCGCGCGCACCGCAGGCCCGCGGCACTGACCTGCCCTCTCCTGGCGCCGAACCTCAGCGGAAACCTTCGCACCAGGCGCTGGGGAGTCCCGACGTTCCACCCCCGAACCTCCCCGGGGCGGGGCAGGGGCCGGGACAGCCAATCAGAGCCGCGTAAATCTTCCCACCAGGCGTTGGGGTGTCTCGACCTTCCACCCCCGAACCTTGCCGCGGCGGGGCTGGGGCCGCGTCAGCCAATCAGAGCCGCGCCCGGAGTGGTAGAGCGGCGAAGGGCGGCTAAGCAGCGCATAGCCCGGGGTTTCCCGCCGTTTCGGGGGTGGGGGGGGACTGGCTGGGCTCCCTCTCTCCCCAGCAGCTGAGCGCCTCACAGGCCTCCATGTATTTCCTCCCCGTGGGCACGTATATGTCTAGCGGGGCGATTCCATCTTGTGCCAGGGAGGGCTCCTTTCCCACAGTCCCCTTCTCCCCATAGCGGGACCGCTTCTGCCTGGGGCAGCGTCTGCATGAGCTTGCAAAACGGGCCCAGGCAGACAGAGGCCGCCAGGAGGCCTCCCTCCCCAACACCTCCCCCAAGTGTCCCCCGGCCTCGCCTTGCTGTCCCCATGTACCCCCCTGGACCTGAGCAGATCAGAGCAGAAGCCTCCCTGTCTCTTCAGTGCAGCAACATGCTGTCTCCCTGCAGCAACTTCTGCAGGGTCCTAATGCCAGCCCTCTTCTGCTGCCAGTTATGGGGGTGAGTGTACTGTTGGGGGGGCCCTGCCCCCCGAGCTTGCTGCTGCCTGCAGGGAAAGGGCTAGGGGGGTCCTCCTCTCTGGCCCCAGTCCTGGAGCAGCCTGCCTGCACCCAAACTCATCCCCTGCCCCACCCCAGAGCCCCCACTCCCAGCCAGAGCTTTCACACCCCCCACCGCACCCTCTACCCAAGCTCTGAGCCCCTCCAACACCCCAAACCCCAGCCAGAGCCCTCACTCCCCGACCCCAACCCTCTGCCCTAGCCCTGAGCCAGCTGCACAGGCAGTGCTGTGGGAGCCGGGGCTGCAAGCTCCACTCCCGGCCCCCAGAGCTGCGCGGCAGGCAGCCGCTGGGGCGGGGGGACCGGGGCTGCACGCTCCCCCACTTCTTTCAGAGCTGAGCCGCGCGGGCAGTGCTCTGGGGGTTGGGGCTGCACGCTCCCCCCGAGCCACGTCAAGCGGCCATAGTAAGGTAGGGGGAGATAGGGATGGGATTCTGGGCTGGTGGTTGGGAGGGGGCTTTTGGGGGTAGTCAGGGAGCAGGGTGGGTTGGATAGGGGGTGGAGTTCTGGGCTGGTGGTTAGGGGGCAGGAGGGTGGATGGGGTTGGGGCAGTCGGGGACAGGGAGCAGGGGAATTGGGTAAGGGGTGGGGTCCTGGGGGGTGGTTGGGGTCTCTGGAAGGGGCAGTCAGGGGACAAGGGAGAGTGGGGGTTGGACGGGTTGGGATTCTAAGGGGGCAGGAAGTGGGAGGGGGCCAGATTGGGGGCAGGGCCTTCCCTACCTGGCCCTCCATATAATTTTGTGAATCTGATGTGGGCCTTGGGCCAAAAAGTTTGCCCATCCCTGTCCTAGAGGGTTCAAAGAACCGGAGAGGTGTTGAATACAAATTCAGAGTGCACACCACATTTCAGGTTTCAAAGCAAAAAAAGTGAGCAGTCCCAAACCAACACTGTATAGCACTGAACCTTTTAACTAATATTAGAGTCAGAAACACAAACAAGCTACAGTCAGCATGAGTATACTTGCACCTCGGGCCTTATAATTGGCCGTGGAGACATTTATGGAAGGTGGCTAATGTCATACAGTTCTTTAGGCATAAATACTGCAAAGATTTACACGCAAGCAATTCCACTGAAGATAATAGGTCTACTCATGAGCAGAAAGCAAGTATAAAAGTCTTGGCAGGATTAGGGTCTTAGCCAAGAAACTTTTTAGTTTTTGATCCACATTCTTTAAAATGTATATGCTTGATTTTTTGGGTAGAGATTAATTTGCATATTTCCATTTATTGCAGTGTTTGTGAAAATTTGTCCTACATATTTAAAAATTCACAACTGCTATCCACTAGTCTACATGTATAAATGGCATCCATCACCTCAGCCCATAGACATATTATATAGAAATAAAAATAGACATCTGAAAATACTATACAAAATATAGTTCTAAAAGAACCACACAAAACTCTCAATATCTGCCATTAAAATGCTATCAATTAGTTAAAAGTTTGACTGGATATATCTCACACTGCACCCTTAAATGGATCAGGCTTATTTTATATAGGTAAAAGCTCTGTATAAAACCAGAAGCTTCTAAAAAATATTTTAGGCCTAAATGTATATTCAGAATTATGAAAGTTTAAAGTCACACCTTGATTTAAACTGTCCCTGAAGCTAAGCTAAATCAATATAAATCAGGTTTAAAAATCAAATTAAGACAGGGTTTAGTTCAACTAAATAATGGGGAAAGGTACAAAAGACTAACATAGATACCTACTTCAAGAGCACATTGCCACTACAAAGTGAAAGATCCTAGCAGAGTCCAGATGTTTGTTTTGCTTTGGTGTCAGAGGATCCTTTAGTCCTCAGCCAGAGTCAGGCTGCTGTCCTAAAATACTTTACAGGTTTTATTTTATGTCCCTCCAAGAGACACTGCATTCATTTTGCTGAGTTTTCCTATCCCTTCAATACTAATCTGGTCCTCTATAGTCAAGTTAATTGAATTTTTATATAGAATAGAGCAGGGGTTCTCAACGTTTTCTTTCTGAGGCCCCCACCAATATGCAAAACTCCACAGCCCACCTGTGCCACAATAACTGATTTTCCGAATATAAAAGCCAGGGCCAGAGTTAGGGGGCAGCAAATAGGACAATTGCCTGTGGACCCACACCACAGGGGCCCCGCGAAGCTACTTTGCTCAGGCTTCGGCTTCAGCCCAGGTGATGGGACTCAGAGTTCCAGGTTTCAGTCTCAGGTGATGGGGCTTCAGCTTTCTGCCCTGGACCCCAGCAAGTCTAACACTATCCCTGCTTGGCGGTGCCCCTGAAACCGGCTTGCAGCCCCCAAGGGATCCTTGGACCTCTGGTTGAGAACCACTGGAGTAGAAAACATTTCTGCTTTAGTGCCTATTGTCAGACATGATTCTTATTTTGACTACTGAACATTCTCTGCTCACTTTCCTTTAAAGATAGGTGGAATTATGCTCAGTATGAACACTCAGCACGATAGTGTAATGGTTCATCAGAAACACAACTTTACGTACATAATAAATACTACTCTGTCTCTGTTTTACACAATAAATCTCAGAGCGCAGACTTGATAAAACATTTTTAGGGGGAAAAAAGGAGAAGGAAAGAAATGAATATAAGCTTTTCCAACGTAACTAATTTATATTAGATTTCTTTGAACATAAAGATTTAAAATATATAGAACAACTTAAAGTTGTTCTAGCCCACTTCTTATTGACACTGGCATTTCAACAGCTTGAGAGTAAATGTAAATACTTGTAAAATGCCTGCACAAAAGTTACTAAAGTGTTTGTTTCAATCAAGTAAACCAACTCCTGGAAAAAAGAGGACAGAGTTGAATTTATGGACACAGGCCTTTTAAACATTAAAGACTTGAAATATTAGAAGGCAAAAAATATACAATTTGCTTTTTACACCCTCCTTTCATTGCTGTCTCAAGGGTTAAACACAAAAGTTTTCTTTTTGTGAATATATGAAGGATATTTTTGGTAGTTTTATTTTTATGACATCATGGAGTATATATTAAGATTGTCTAAAGATAACCCTTAAAGTGATAAAGGCAGGCACATTTTTAGTAAAAAAAAGTCCAGCCTAGTAGGTGTACTTAAAAGTTTTCCCTGAGTTATATAAAAACAGGTCCCCTCCAAAATTAAGTCCTGCTAGATACAAGTGCCCAAATACTGTGTAAGATCTTTATGGGCTGCCGTCCTGTTGCAAACAAGTTAACATTGTAGAAATGGTTAACTGCAGCCATTTTCACTGTATATTTCACTGAAACCTATTTTCAAGTTTTAATTATTAAAACCAGAAAATCCAAGTATATTTACGCAGAACTGCAGCAATTTTTGTAGGTTTAAATTGAATTTCAAAACTGTTCAAAGAAAAATTTTATACTATACTTGATATAATTAAAAATATAAATTAGGTATCCTACATTATGTGTTTACCTCTAAATAGTATATTTCAAGAGAAGTTAGTATCGTCAGATTTGCCACCTTCCAAAATTCTGAATGGTCATTTACCAATGTAGAAAAATGTTGTACACCCAAAGTTAGATAGTTTCAGAGGTACGTGCCCTGTTGAGATAACAAAAAATGCCTTACGCAGAAGTGAGGTGTAAAAAATGGTTAGTGATACCAAAATTTACTAATATCAGCTTATTATTTGAGTGGTAAAGAAGTTACATTCATTTTGAGCTCTTCAGTTTCGTTTTCTTCTTTTTCTGTGCACCTAATAATTTTCGTTTCTTGGGAGTCACTTGCTTATCTCCCTTTGCTGATTTATCACTGTTATCAGTCCAACAAATTTTCTTTTTCCTCGTTATCAATGGCTGTTCATCTTCATTTACTGAAACAAAGCAGAAAGTTATTCATCATGTGTTTTTAAGTTCAATATTTGAAATCTCTGTCAGCATGAACTACAAATTTATTTCCCTCACTTTAAAAAGAAATTATATTTTAGTGAAAGAGATGAGAGTGCCATGTATGTTACTTGGTATGCAATATCCAAACATCAAGTGAGCAAGTAAAAGTATTTTAGATGGTCATGCATGACTGCCGAGTAAAAACAAATACTGGGCTAGATTTTCTAAGTTAGACCCATGCAATTGGGTAAAATATCTACTTTATGTATACATACCTGATATGCAGGTTACCTATTAGATACACAAAACTGCGTACATTTAATTTTGTAAATCTGACCCAACAGGTTTAAGGACCCATGCACAGCTTACTGCCAGTCAAAAACAGCATCCTAAAAGTCAGAGCATTTTATTTACATACATATTACCACGTTAATTCTTACTTAAAGGTGCCTAGAGAAGACTGCAGAGAATTAAGATTTTGGTCAGACTAGCAGTGACCCTCAGAGTACCCTAATGCCAGATGGCCAGGGCCTCCATAGTATATAACAGTAAATCTCAGCTGGCCTGACCAGCTCAATGAACTTCACACACTTGTCATAATATTAATTTAAAAGGTGACTTGTAATGTGTCTCTGGAAGACCAATAACCCACTGGTCATTAATATCACTGTGAAAAGTGTGTAAAGAGACAAAAGAGAAAGGCCAATTGCCTTTGGCTCTCTTTGGCTCAATTGCAGATTAAACCAGATGTGACAAGAGACAAGGACAATGAGCCATTCATTAGGATCGGAGATTGCAGGAATACCATTTGCACTGAAACTCAGGAGATTGCAAAATTAACATAGCAGCGGGTTCCTGGTAGAGACAGAATGTTAAGCGCCCAGGAAGGCATCTTGGCTTTGAAGAAAAAGATAAACTTTGGAGATATAAGGACTTGCTACAAGACTGTGGGATTTTCGTCACGCGAGACAATAAAGAAGCCAGTGCTTTGTATCTATGAATGGTGGGTCCTCCTGTTACAACAGGCTGCAGAATGCTGACAATGTGATGTAAAAAACTACATCAAGCGAAAGCTATATCTTGCTAGAATTAAGTTGTCAACACTAGAAAGCTTGTTTTTTGTTTGTAGCTCTTTCTTACCTTTCACTTTTGCTTGAAATCACTTAAATCTGTGTTCTTTGTTAATAAACTTATTGTTTGTTTTACTACAAACCCTTTGTGCCTTGTATTATGTTGGAGTGTGATCACCCAAGCTGAGCTGACAAGCTGTTTTGTGTACTGACTTTTTGGAGGCAGAAAACTTGGTGTTCTCTCTGTGAGTGTCCAGTAAGAGAGACTGGACACTGCAGAGGAGACAGTTTTGGGGAGACGGGGGAGTGGAAGGGCTGTTGTGTCGCCCTACAAGGAACAACTGGACTGGTGGAAGCTCATTATGCTATGAGCATGCTGCTGATGTCAGGGCTCTGAACCAAAGCTGCACTTCAGAGGCACCCAGGGTTACAGGGCAGGCAGTGACAGAACGCATTAGTGGTTTGGGTGAACATCTAAAGGGTCAGACTGGCATGTTTCAATAATACAGTCAGTAAGTAGAGTCGTGTGTATTTGAGAAAATCATATATTTTTAGCTGGGAAAATTTAATCTTTCAAGTGCAGTTCCATTTGAAAAGTGATTCTGCAAAAAGCCATTGTATGGTTGCTTATTTATTGTGTCTTCGGTAGTTTTGGCATTACTGCTCCAGACTGAGACAGTATTAGGCCAGAAAGTTTGCACCATCTATCATTATGATGCCCTAAATAAGAAGTGCTATCATGTCCCTTAGTTTTGAAAGCACCACATTCAGCCACAGAACATGTAATAAAAGTTCCCACCTGCTCTCGTATTTTCTAACTATATTAATAGCACTTAAACAGGAATTATTTTCAACATAAAATAATCAGGATTGACCTCTGATACCATAAGATGATGATGTAGCATTGTCAGGATTCTCTGTGGCTTCTGAAGTTCCATCTAGCCATACTGCTAGACATGTAAGCCTGGCTTTGGTATTGACTTCACATAGCAAAGATGGGCTATCCTGGATCTGAGGAAAATATAGAAACAGATTCATTAAAAGGTTATTTCAATATAGTTTAAGTCACTTAACCTGTACCTCTACTTTTAAGGCCTTATATGTCCACACCACAACTGTTAACTGTGATTTTGTAATGCTGTCAAAGCCATAGCTCTGGGTAGCTTAAGGGTACATCTTGAGGGGCAAATGGGTGTGTTTTTTAATCACGTTGGTTCCACTGAGAGAGCTCAACACAACTGAAACCATTAGCTGGCTGGCTGTACCCTGGGTGAATCTTGGCTACAACAAAGCTAGCTAGTTTGCAACTTAATGCAACGCTCAATGGCGTTAAGCTAACATGACTGAAATATAACACTCCCCTCCCTTTTATTTCCTCAAATACATGGTTACAACTGTTTACAAGTAACATGGTTCTGTTTATGTGCACACAGCTTTTCTGCAATCACAACCACATTTGTGTATCTACATCTACCATATGGCTTAACTGTGTTTGTATTAATGCGCTTTGGGAAAATCTGGACAAACATTCCATAATATCTCATCAAGACAAAGTGCATCATGAGAACACACTGAGGAGCAATAGCAGCCTATGAAGCACTGCACTTTGGAATGTCCTACCACACAGAGAGTCGGGAGGAGGAAAGAGCAGGTATACCAGTTGTGTAAACATGTCTAGGACAGTTGTACTTCGGGGAGAAAAGCACATTGAATCAGTAATAGGAAAACAACCATGTGCCAGCCTAGATCTCTGGCTGAAGCCAAACAAACACTGTTAGCTGCCATGGTTGCTGAGCTTTAACAACATTGTTTAACTCTTGGAATGTGAACTTCTTGGATCAGGGATTGTCTTTGTGTCATTTGTACAGTGCCCAACACAATGAGGCCCTTTCGAGGTCCTTAGGTGCTACTGTAATAACAATCATGATAAAAAAAAAAGAGAACACAACCCACAATTAGAGCCAACCAAGGCAGTAATTGGCTACAAACTTGGTTAAAAATCGTAGTGAGAACTGGGCCTATCACATTTCAATGAAGAATGAATAATTTATAAACCTTGGCTAACTATAGTTACTAAAACTGTTCACCGTTTGCATCATGGAAAAAGGTATTGGGATACAAATGCAAAAGACACATCGAGCAGTGATGTTTTCTCTGCTTCGTTAAAAATAAAATATTTGGAATGAATACTGGAATAAAAGTGCTCAATATAAAACTGAAATTCCTTGTGTATCACCATCTTTAATTTTTTTCAGTCAAGGCAGTATTTTCCTTTTCTTGAACACAAAAAATAAATAATCTATTTAGTGTTTTTAAAGAGTGGTGTTAGTCACCAACATTATAAAAGATTATAGTAACCACGAAAGCATAAAAGATTGATTAGGAAGCTGTAAGCGTGGCCAGTTAGCTATGAAAGACAGCATAACCTTGCACAAGATGAAGGATGGAGGATGAAGTTACTTGAGAATTTCATAATTTTTTTTTTTAAAATCACCACTAAAAATTAAAAGTTTTTAAACTTATGGTAAGAGGAATTGATAGACAAAAGATCTAAGTGCATATATACAAAATATTGCTGATAAACATGGTGTGGAAGAAGTTCATGATTTCTAGTTTGGAAACAGGTTTATTCAACATTTAAAAATAATTTGTAAAATGCACATGTGACACTGCACCACATATTCTACATCGTGATATTATATGATTATGACATAATCATAATGATTTTATGCAAGAAAAGTCATGTGAGGTGTCATTGTAAAGGTTATGGTTTGTTGAATATGATTATCCTATTTGTATGCATGTATCGTTTTTGTATCCAAAGTTATAAATACTGACTATGTATCTATTTCACATGTAGCTGTTCCAGGGCAATGCCTACAGACAAAATGCTCTCAGTCTAGATCAGGGGTGGGCAAACTTTTTGGCCTGAGGGCCACATAGGGTTTGCGAAATTATATTGAGGGCCGGGTAGGAAAGGCCCCGGCCCCAAACCTGCCCCCTCCCACTTCCCGCCCCTGACTGCCCCCCGAGAATCCCTCACCCATCCATCAACCCCCCCAATTTGTCCCCTGACTTCCCCTTCCACAGATTCCTAGCCACCCCCCAGGACTCCACCCCCTACAATTCCCCTCCTCCCTGTTTCCTGACTGCCCCAACCTCTATCCATCTTCCCACCCCCTAATCACTACCCCAGAACCCCACCCACATCCAACCTACCCTGCTCCCTGACTGCCCCCTCCAACTGCCCCGCAACCACCACCCTGGAACCCCCCCCATCCCCCATTTTACCATAGCTGCTGGGAGTGGGGGGAGCATGCAGCCTCCGCCCCCAGAGCTACTCCCCGTATGGCTCCAGGGGAGGGGCAAGCGCGCAGCCCTGGCCCCCAGAGCGCTCCCTGCTTGGCTCCGGGGGAGAGGCCAGCACGTGGCTCCGGGGGAGGGGCAAGCGTGCCGCCCTGACCCCTGGGTGCTCCTGCAACGGCCCCAGGGGAGGGGCCAGTGCACAGCCCTGGCCCCCAGAGCACTCCCCGCGTGGTGCAGCCCCGGACCCCATAGCTCCCCATATGGTGCAGTTCCGGGGGCAGGGGGAAGCATGCAGCCCTGACCCCCAGAACGCTGCCCACACGGCTCCGTGGGAGGGGAGGGCGCGTAGTCCTGGCCCCGCAGCAGTGCCCGCACTGCGCGGCTCCGGGGGAGGGGCCAGGGGCAGCCTCCGCGAGCCGGATGGAATGGTCTCACGGGCCAGACGTGGCCCGCGGGCTGTAGTTTGCCCACCCCTGGTCTAGACGGCTGGCTGGAAAGGGCCCATTCAAGTTAATGAGCCATTAAGAAGAAACAATAGGCCTTAGGACAGGGGGAGACAACCTATGACACATGTGCCAAAGGCGGCACGCGAGCTGATTTTCAGTGGCACTCATACTGCCCGGGTCCTAGCTACCAATCTGGGGGGCTCTGCATTTCAATTTAATTTTAATTTAATTTTAAATGAAGCTTCTTAAACATTTTATTTGCTTTACATACAACAACAATTTAGTTCTATATTACAGAAAGAGACCTTCTAAAAACATTAAAATGTATAACTGGCTGGTAAAAACTTAAATTAGAGTGAATAAATGACAACTCGGCACACCACTTCTGAAAGGTTGCCGACCCCTTCCTTAGGAGATGGTTATCTCCCACCTGTAGAGTCTTCCTCAGGACACTACAGACAGCCTCCGAGTAATGGCTGCTGTGACAGGGACATTTGACCAGGTCACCTGGTGCTGGTCTCCACCTTGGGATATCAGTATTTTTTCATTAACTGGCATGGGAACCAAATTTTGAAACAGGGGAGTGACATCATCTTGGTTCTTCGCTGACTCCCAACCCAAGAAGACTTCTGGGAACAAAGACTGAGCTGGGGGAAGTTCTGGACCCAGGATAAAAGGATCTGGAGCCTATGAATGGAACACCTGAGGATTCCAAGCTATAAACAAGTGCAGCTTGTCCCCAAAGAATCTGCAGCCTGCCTGTATCATCACTTAGGGTGAGAACTTGCAATCTCTTTGTGTATTAAGCTTAGTTTGAGTTTTTGTTTATTTTCTAGATAATCTGCTTTGATCTGTTTGCTATTCCTTATAATCCCTTAAAAATCTATCTTCTGAAGTCAATAAACTTGTTTCTGCTTTATCTAAAACCAGTGTGTGGAAGTCAGAACTCGGGGCAGGAAGCTGTTGTATATTCTTCTCTACACTGAGGGAGTGGATGAATTTCATAAGCTTACACTGTACAGTTCCCTGCATAGCACAAGACAGTTTCATTTTGGGTTTACACTCCAGAGGGGATGAATGCCTGAGTAGCTAGGAAGTTCCCCAGCTGGAGCCTTCCCATGCAGGGCTGATCACAACCCCTGCATGTAACTGCAGGTGAGGCTGTCCCTATCTGTATGGGTGATAGTGAAAGTGCAGGCTGGAATCTGGAGAGAGCTTGTCACGGCAATGCAGGCTGGTGGGTCGGGACGGGGTGGGAGGGGCTCTGTGGTACCCCAGTTCCAGGAGATACCCCAGGGGGAACCTGTCACAGCATGCTTTTTAAAACCTTATGTTAACCTGCAAATTAGTTCTCCAGAATTTTTTCATGAGTTGTTAATGTACTAACCTTATCGAGTTGAAGACTCCACAATTTAATGTATCCATCACTGGATGCAGTAACGATAACCTGTACTCCTCCTTTTTCAAAACTGTAGATGTCTTTTATTCTAGAACAAAATATAATACCTGGATACTTAATATCATGACAGGTGGCTTCAAACAATAAGAACAAAAGGTAAGAAGTTGTCACAAATTAAAAATGAAGAGAGAACATTCTACACATCATTTAGGGAACCACAAACTATAGATGCTTCATGTGACTATTTTTGATTTAGGCATGCAAGATACAGCTCATAAACAGGACTAATCTGTTTTGTATTCTGCCATTTGGAGCAATATGTGCCTTTTAAAAATTCACATTGAGGGCTGCTAGACCCTCATTCAGGAAAGCATGTAAGCGCTTAATTTTAAGCACCTGCTGAACACCCTTTGACATCAACAGCACTTTAGCATATTATTAAGTGCTTTGCTGAATTGGCACCTAAATTAAGACAAAATAATTGATATTTCTTTAAAGGGAACATATAAAATTCCCTTTTTACTGGCCCAGATGGAGACCAACTGTGTTATTTTACATGCGTGTCCATTTGGATACCAGTGCAAGATTACAAATTGGCAACAGCCTGTTAGTCAATGCTTATATGGATTCAGTAAAGAAATAAAAGACTCCTTATGCCATTTTTTCCTATTTTTATTCATCAATTCCAAGGCCAGAAGGGACCATTGTGATCATCTAGTCAAACTGCTTATAATAAAGGCCACAACTTTCCCCAAAATAAATCCTAGAACACATGTTCTAGAAAAACATCCAATCTAAAAATTAGCACTGATGGATAACTCTTTAAGTTACCTAGTGTTGAGCAGAACTCATGACTGCTTTGTGGAGAAGACCAGGAAAAGGTGCAGACACTACCAAAGCAACTAAGTTCTGGTACATGTTTGTCAAAATACCTGTGTAGACATTATGGCTTGGTCTGGAGATCGGGTTATCAAACTTGAGGGTTAAGGTGGAATTGAGACCCTGCGCTGCCATATCAAAGCAACCTCTACACAGCTATGTTTAGAGCGCTAATGCGAGCCCTGTTAGCATAGGACTGTGGACCTGAGCTGAAAGACTCATTTCCACAATAAGTGTAGACATACCCACTGCGTTTTAGAACATAAGCACATTCTTCCAATGCAATTTGTTCCACCTCTTTTTCCGATGTCTCCATCCTTTCTTGGCAATTTATACTTCAAACTCACCTCCTTCTCCTTTCTTACACGCTTTGACCATCAGTGAAATATCGAACAAGACAGATGATTAAATCATCATCATTGGGCATCTGAGCTAAGGCCATTCAGATGAACTGAGCAGTTCACACTTCTCTAAGCTATAATTTCCAGTTCTCTGCAGAAGCAGATAAACATCTCTGCATCAGTTTACATTTGTTTTACTTGTTTTCAAGGTTCTCTCCTCAACCACAAGGGCTTGAAATTTTAATTAAAACCAAAAACAAATATAGTAAGTTGAGATTTTGGAGAACAAGACAAAAAAATGCTAAGTACCATTTGGCACTATGGTGCCAAGGATAGATTAGAAATAAAACCCGAAAGCCTTATCACTCTTAAAAAGTAGTTCCTCAAGAATTGATTTGAGGCACACAGGTGGGCAAAATAGGTAATTATTGTGCTGTGCTGTAACTATTTTATGGATAAAAAAAATCTGAATGTGGAGGTATAAATCCATTTTTCTTTAGAATACATCCATGAAAGATGTGAGCTCATGCTCTTGTTGGAAAATATTGGCATGACAATTTAAAATCACATACACACAACATACTGTATTTAACATCTATAAAAAGACTTGCATATTTTTCATTTTGCTCTCTATCCTCCTAAGGCTTTTATATGATATGTGGATAGTCCCTTCTACCTGACATGGGGCTGACATAGCTGCCATCCAGACCATATTATTGTCAAAATCATCACATATCCAGTGGGTAGGTATTAAAATAAATCTCACACCGGGATTCCTTCATGTTTCGTATAAAAATAGGTGCACATGCGCACTCGGTGGGAATGCACAAATCTGTATTGAATTTGCAACTCAATCAGAAACAAGGCAGTCTACTTTTAATTTTAAAAATAAACTGTATTAAGCCAAGATGTTCTGAATGCTGCCACTAACCAGGCAGTAGTGTGTATTCAGCACTGCCATACATTTTAAAACAATTTACCAGGACAAATATGAAATACCTGTTTTCATGAGCTTTAAATTCACAAAGGCACTTTTGTGAGTCACAACTGTACAGTCTTATAACTTCATCATCTCCGGCAATAGCAAGAATGGAGTCCTTGAAGACAAAGGGAAGAAAATGCAGATGAGGCTAAAGTAATTCAAACAAGTTAGCTTCCCACCCGCTTTTTTATGTACTTACTGTTATAAATCTAACTGAAGAAATTCTTTTCTCAGTTGTGATGGTACCACTGACAGATGCTGTTTCAAGTTTGTAGACATCCACTTTATTAGTTATGACCACCACATACTTCTCTCCACTGGGAGACCATTTAACTATGTGTGCATCTGAATAATTTTAAGTAAAACACAACCAGAAAAAACATAAGTTTTGCCTTAAACAATCATTTAAAAACTCTGAATCTCATTCTTGACATCTTCACTCTGCAACCTTTAACATGCAATGTGTATGACCCCAATCCTGCAAATATTTATGCCAATGCTTAATTTATTATCATGAGTAGTACTATTGACTTCAGTGATACTCATAATAGTAAATGTAAGCATATGCATGTGTGTTTGCAGGATAAGGGGTTATATTACCACCTGAAAGGGGAAATATCAAATCTTCACATGTACTGGAATAAGTCTAGTAGTAGCAAAATAGATTTTTAAATACATTGTTAGGTCCCAAAATTTACGTTCTGTAAAAGTAAGCTTTTACAAAACCCTACCAAAAATCAGTGTTCCAAAGAACTAAAAACAAACTTCCAATAAAGTATTATATTTTAAAACAAACACTTTTCTGTAGTCTTTGAAACCCAAATTCAACTTAGTGCATAAGAATCTAAAAGCGAAAATCTTTAGAAACTGTCTAGTCTATTTTCAACGTCCAAGCTGAAATAAATGAAGAAAGTAAACAAGTAATACAAATACTAATACTACCACTAACAGAATAAATATCAATTTTTTAGTTTTGATAATTTCAAGGGTTATAATTAAACCTTATTTAAAAAGATTTTTAGTCTAACAATGTGTACTTGAGGAAAGAAATAAGATTTCTACCATAGTGTTACTATGGCCTGTCCATGGCAATTTCTGTATTAAGGACATAAGCTTTTCATCTTTAGTAAGATAGAGCAGGGTGAATTAATTAAAAAGTCCAACATTTGCAAGTCAAACACTACCCCTAGCGTACCTTTTAAACATACATGCACATACACAAAAGGAACTCATTTAATTTTAGTTTTAATAAATATTTTGCAGATTAGATTGATACACTCACTTTGCTTCAGATTTTTGATGAAAGCAGATCGTCCTTCTACAAGATTCCATGTTCTGTAAAATACCAAAAAGAGGTTGAATATGCACCACATAAAATAGCACAGAGAAATTAAAGTACCATTTACTAACCATTGGTAAGGCTACGTTTTAGTCATGGGTATTTTTAGTAAAAGTCATGGACAGGTCACGGGCAGTAAACAAAAATTCACAGCCTGTGACCTATCCATGACTTGTACTATATACCCGACTAAATCTTCGGTGCTCTGGATGGGGCGCTTTGGGAGCACTACGGTTGTTGGGGGGGGTGGGGGAGGAGAGCAGCACTTGGCCGGGAACCTCACTGGTGTTGGGAGGAGGTGCAGAGGGAAGAAGGGGTAGTGTGGCGTGGGACAGTCGCTGGTGCACAACGGGGGGAAATGGGTGGCAGCATGTGCCCGGGACCGCCGCTGGCGCTGTTCTTTAAAAGAAATACTTTAAAATGCTGTTGCTATTTTAAAAAATGTAATAGCCTGCACTCCCGTCTAAAGCAGGCCATCCAGTCCTTCTCCCAACACCAATCTTTTGGATTTGTATTCTTCCATGAAAGGTTGGCACTTGTTCCATCTGCAACTGACATCAGTCTTGAGGCTAACAGAAGATGCCAATCTAGCAGTTTGATAAAGGTGGGCTTCTCTATTCCTTTGTGTTAAAAAGCCAGTTTTGTATACTACAGAGTCAACAGGATGAATATTAACTCTAATATTTCAATTGAGCTAAGAGGAAATTTCAAAGTGCTAGGTACAGCTACACTATGGAGACTTCACCAGTAGAGCTACATCACCATAACTAGCCGGCATGTCCCCCCAGTATTGATGTAGACTAGACCGATGGAACACCTCCTCTCTGAATGATGGTTGCTATGTTAACGGAAGCCCACTTCCATCAACAAAGCAGCACCTATGCTGGGGATTAGGTTAGTATAGCTATGTGGGTCAGAGGTGTGTGTGTGTTTGTTTTTTTTAAATCTCTGACTTACATAGCTATGACCACCTAATTTAAGTGTAGGCTAAAGGCACAGATGTTCTCTGCCTAGATTCTAGCGTGAACCTTATCCCAACAATAATCTCTGCCTAGTATAAAAGAAAGTGACCCCCACAAAGTCACAGGACCTCCTGGTCAACCTCCTTCTAAACCTGGCCAAACTGGACACCTACAAAACCAGGGAGAAGAGGTTGGATGATGGGGTCCCCTACGACTGTGGGGCCTATTTCCAATGCTCCGTCCGCTCACGTATCCGGGCACAGTTCCTCTGGGCAGCATCCACTGGCTCCCTTGACACCTTCAAGGAGCTGTCTGGGGTTCTCTGATCGGTGTCCCTGTCAGGTTCTCTTCGTTTTACCCTTTGACCCCACTCCCGTCCCTCTTCTTTCATTAGTTGTTCCCCGGCATTATTTGGCTTACAGGCCCTGTGGACCTCCCCTTAGGCTGGGAGGGGTCCTTCAGCAGTAGGTGGACTTGCACCCGCCCATTTCCTGGATCCCAATAGGATAAAACAAAGTGAAATGAAAAGGTACATTCTGACAGACCAGGAATCCTGCAAGTGTGAAAACATACACTGTTACATAGGTTAACTGACAAGAGCATCACAGATACTTCCTTGATCCTTGCTTGACAGCCTAGCCTCAATATAGAATCCTTGTTTTTACAGTAACTCCTCACTTAATATTGTAGTTATGTTCCTGCAAAATGTGACTTTAAGCAAAATGATGTTAAGCAAATCCAATTTCCCCATAAGAATTAATGTAAATGAGGGGGTTATGTTCCAGGGAAATTTTTTTCACCAGACAAAAGACTATACTATATATATATATATATATAATGCGCACACACACACACACACACAGTATAAGTTTTAAACAAACAATTTAATACTGGTACACAGTGATGATGATTGTGAAGTTTGGTTGAGATGGAGGGGTCAGAGGGTGGGATATTTTCCAGGGAATGCTTTACTGCTAAATGATGAACTAGCAATTGGCTGAGCCCCCAAGAGTTAACTCTCACACTCTACAAGGCAGCAGGCATGGAGAGAGGGGAGACAGCATGACAAACAGAGACACACCATGTATGTGTGTCTGAGACACAGAGATGCACATTTCCCCTTTAAGTACATGGCCTTATTAATTAGATCAGCTTGCTGAGCCCACAGCTGCTGCCAGCAAGCTCCCTCCATCCTGAGCCCTGTCGTGTGTCCCCCTGCTCTACGGGGGATGGGGCAAGCAGGGTGCAGGAGCAGAGGGAAGGAAGACACCCTGACACTATCCCTGCCCTTCCTCTCCTCCCCCCCCGGCACAGCAAGCAGGAGTCTCTGGGAGCAGCTCCAAGGCAGAGGGCAGGAGCAGCCCATGGCAGTGCGGGGAGGGACATTTCAACTGCCGGCAACTGATAGCCTGTAAGACAGCTGCTGCACAGGGGAGCAGGGAGCTGATGGAGGGGCTGCCGGCCCACCCTGGTTCCAAGCCCCCACCAGCTAGCTGCAACGGGCTGCTCTTCCTGCAAGCAGCGGACAAAGCAGGCAGCTGCCAAACGATGTTAGTAGGGAGAATTGCACAACTTTAAACAAGCATGTTCCCTAATTGATCAGCAACGTAACAATGAAACAATATTAACCAGGATGACTTAAAGTGAGGAGTTACTGTAATTCAATGAGATAACTTAGGAAATTTCACTAAATAAGATTTTTAGCCAGTTTTGACTCACCTTAATGTTTTGTCTGTTCCTACTGACAGAGCTAATTTTCCAGAAGGGTGAATAGAAAGAGATGTCACATGTCCCCTAATAAAGTCAACAACAACAAAAAATTAATCATGTATTTTCTTTGTCACATAAATAGCCAAAAATATCTAAAAAAAACCCCGAAACAGGTCAGAAGACTCACTTGTGTGCTTTAATGGATTTCAGACATTCCCATCTCTTTGTGCTCCAAATACAAATTAATCCATCTTCTGCTCCACTCAATAAGTGTGCATTCCCATAGAACTCTAGGCAAGTTATCGTGCCTACAGATCAAGATCGGCACTATTAATCGACATTATGACATCTTGAATAAAAATACTACACAAAAAATAGTTTTATATAAAATATCAAGATATTCACTTAAAGACATGCTAATATTTTAAAACTTAATTGATTAACTTCAAATAAAGTCAAATATATGAAATTGTATTTCGAAGTGCAAAATGAAAGTCACGAATTCTTTTCATTTTGCATCACACCTTTAACACAGATACCTTTTTACCTAATACCTATCTAGGAATTACAACATTATGATTACATTATAAGTACACCTCATACATTATTCTTGCAAATAATGTATTCACAAAACATGCAGCAATACCTCTGTATCTGTGAAAAAACAGCCTGCCTCTAACATCCAAACATGCCAGTCTTTTGTTCTACTTGTTAGATGAAACCTGGCTTACTTACTATATATTTCTTCATAAAAATAAGTTTAACTACCATATTTAAATCACTGATGCCACTCTATTCTCCTTGTCTGTAGTAGCATACAATTTTGAATTCTGTCTGATCCCTCACTCTCTAAAGTAAGCCACATTTATTTATTTTATATGCATTTGATAATTCCTTAATCCAGTTCAAATGCATCTCAACTGAGGCCCCATTAAAAATTGATAGTTCTCTGTTACAGAAACACACCCCTCAGTAAATCATGTAATTAATACCTCTAAAAAGAAAAGTTCCCTTACCATTATGATGCAGCAATGCCCCATGTTCTATCTTCTTTTTCATGTCATATATTTGGATTGTTTCATCTCTGCTACCAGTGACTACATATCTGTTATTCACAGCTACTGCTGATAATGAGGCAGTGTGGGCATGATGGGTAAAGTCAGGGATAGGCGTCCAATTCTGAAAACAAAATATAAAATGACTGAACCTTTTTTGAAATCCATCCAGTGTGATATTTTCTAATTTGTCTATAACTAGATTATCATAATATAAGACTAATTTTTAAAATAGCAAAAACTAGCCATGCTCATTTTACCAAACACACAAAAAAAGTTATATTCTGTTACAAATCTAATGGGACCTTTGTGAAGGAAGTTTCCTAGTGGTCACTGTATGGCTAGAATGACACCATCAACCTAACAATTCTCGGTCTTCAGAGCTTCCCTTGTGACTGGTGATGGGGATGGATTGGTGCTGTGTGGAAAGAGGTTCTGGCTTCCAGAAGAAAGAGACAAGTCGAGACTCTTAGGAAAATCCAAGCCAGTTCTGCCTTTTCTTCTTCAGCATTTTGGCAATGACTGCCTAGGAAGGAGTATTGCGGAAAGGAATTTAGGGGTTATTAAGTGGATCATGAGTTAAATGAAAGTCAACAATGTAACACTGTTGCAAAAAAAGCAAACATTCTGTGATGTATCAGTCTGTTGTAAGCAAGATATCAGAAGTGATTCTTCCAGTCTACTCAGTGCTGATAATGCCTCAACTGGAGTACTGTGTCCAGTTCCGGGGAAATACATTTCAAGAAAAAAGTGGACAAATTGGAGAAAGTCCAGCAGAGAACAACAAAAATTATTAAAGGTCTAAAAAAACATGACCTGCGAGGAAAGATTGGAAAAACTGTTGTTTTTTTTAAGTTTGGAGAAAAGAAGATTGGGGTGAGATGGGGATGATAACAGTTTTCAAGTACATAAAGGGTTGTTAAAAGGAGAAGGTGAAAAATTGTTCTCCTTAATCTCTGAGACCAGGACAAGAAGCAATGGGCTTAAATTGTAGCAAAGGAGATTTAGGCTAGACATTAAGGAAAATAGGAGGTTGTGGGATCTTTGTCAATAGAGATTTTTAAGAACAGGTTAGACAAACACCTGCTGAGAATGGTCCAGTTATTACTTTGTCCTGCTCTGAGTGCAGAGGACTGGAGAAGTTGAACTACTGAGGGGCCTTCCAGTCCTACACTTCTACAATTCTATATTCTTGACATCCCCCTCTCCACCCTTGCTATGAAGCCTTGATGCTTCCCTCAGTAGCTGAAGCAGAAGTGGTAAATTGTGGAACTAATGTGCCGTTAGCTGCAATCACATAGTTTATTCTGCAGATATAGTCTATGCCTTCCACCCCACTGTCTCTCTTTTCCAGTTGGGGTGTAAACGATTCAGGACACAGACCATCTAGTGTTCTGTGTCTGGGCAAAGCCCAGCAAAACAAGGCCCCATTCTGGGTTGGTTGTTGGGTATTAAGGACCACAATAAACGTACTCAATAATAATGATACAAAGCCTGGCGCTCTGTGCCCCTCTAGATTTGGCTGCTGGGCCAAAGAGAGCACGGACAGGCCCATGGCCGCCGGGTAACTCGACCTGCAAAGGCTCCTGCTTTAAGGGCCCCGCAAGGCACAAGGCCCCCCAGGCACGCGGAGCTGCACCAGCACGTGGCTGGGTCCAGGGACTGGGGGCCGGCGACGTGCAGCGAGAGCGAGGCGCGGTGTCGGCGGCCTGTAGCGTGCAGAGCTCCCGGCATCCCCCGCTGCAAGCCAGGCCCCGGCGCTGATCAGATCAGATCAGCTGCGAGGAGCCCGGCCGGGCCCGCTCCGCTCACCGCTCCGGCCACGAGCGCCCAGCAGGAGGACGCCGCTGGCCGCGCGTGCGCAGTCACCCTGATTAAAGGCCGCGTGCAGCCGGGCAGCGTCGGGCGCGCGCACCCCTGGGGTAAGTGACTGGGAGACCCGGGCCCGTGGGAGGCGCCGTTACCTGCCCCGGCCGCACCGCGAACCCGAAAAGAATCTGCTCGTAACAGCCGCCGACTAGCTCCATCTGCCCGGCGTGACCCAGGTCCTCCTTCCCCCCCGCGCTGGGAGGCGACGCCTGGGGTCCTTCCATAAGCCCGTCGCAGAGGCTGTCCTGGCCCTGCCTGAATCGGAAATGACAACGCCCAGACACCCCCGAGCCTGCGGCCCACTGCTCGGATTTCCCAGCTGGGGTGTGTCCCTTGGAGTCCCCAAGTCGGACAGGGAGTGCGCGGGCTGTGGGCGCCGTAGGGCCCTGGGCTTGGGGTAACAGGCGTTGCTGCGGGCAGCCTCAGCGTGAGGTCCCGGGCGGGGGCGGAAGTAGGACCCGTACTGCTCCTTATGGCGACGCCGTGGCTGGGAGACGTTAGTGCCGGGACCGGGTCGAGGGGGGCGCGAGGGCCTCGCGAGCAGGGGGGAAGCGGCGGGGTGGGGGGCTTCTTTCGTCCTCCCAGGGTTATACCCCCCCCACCGTGGGTGCGTGGGGGGGGCTGGCCTTCCCCTGGGCATTTCCCGGAGCCAGCCGCCCCTCCCCCTTCCTCGGCTGGCGGCTCCCCCCCCCCCCGCCGGGTAGATCCACCCGCTCACCCCCACCCCCGGGAGACTGAGGGGAGTCACCGCGGGAATCCACCTCTGGGACCGTCGGGGGTCGCGTCACGGGGCTCGGGGCCAAACGGCCCCCCTGGGTCAACGGGTGAAAAAAAATCCCCCCCCCCCCGATCTTTTAAACGTTCCTGTCAGGGGCTTTCTGGGCCTTTGCCACGCAACACAAATACCGTCACGTGCAAACCACAGGGCAGCAGCTTCCCCCTCCCCCCGGCTAGGCACCTATAACCAGCCCCACTGAGCCTAGTTCGAGCACCCACCCATACACATCCTGAGAGTGTCCCCTGTTTTGCTGTGTAGTGACATACAGCTTCGAGGGCTTAAATGTATCTCTGAATATTTGATTCATAGGCCATGGTTTTTCCATTTTACTATAATGTTAAAAGAAAGAATTGGAATTAAGGATATTTATGCAACATTATGCTGATAATGGCCTTTTTAAAAAAATGGTCTTACTTTTAAAAATCTTTCCTTCATGCCATTGCCTGAAAAAATTAGGCGTGGTCTACACTAGAAAAGTTTTACTGAGAGGACTGACAGTGGGTGTGATTTTCCACCTATACAGTCATAAGCCATATTTTGGATGCAGTTAGACATGTATAAAAGTACTTTATACTGGTATAGTATGTTTTTCCTTCCCAACCCAGAATAAGTTGTACTAGTCTAAGCATTTTGATACAAATATAATTACGGTTACCCTAAGGTATTTTTGACATTTTAACTATATGAGTATAATTAAAGAGACAAAACTTTCAGGTGTAGACAAGCCCATACGTGCATGCTTAAGGTTAAACGTGAGTAGTCCCATTGAGTAGCCCTATTGGAGTCAAATACTTAAAGTGAAGCGTTCAAGTCTTTCCAGGATTGGGATCTTAATATAAATGATAAACTATCCACGTAGCTAATGTTAGTATGAATAAGTGATGCATCCTATTTATGTGCATACCTCTAACTTGTTAAAAAATTTGTTTGAATTGCAGTGAAAAGATCAAATGACAACTATCAAGCTCAGAAAATAAAATACCAAAATTATTGTTATGTATAGAAGACCATGAAAACTGTGATCAAGATATTATTGCATCACTTTTTTTTCTGATACAATTTTTCTGCGGTCAAATTGCTTTTTTTATTGTGGTGCAGCTTGAATTAAATGTGCACACAGAGTGGTAAGTCCAAAAATGAACAGCATAAATGGTCAAAAGTAAATTGGACAGTTTTTAATCTAAAGACCTAGTATTAGAACTTTTTTATTTTATTTTTATGCAAAAGTGGAATTCTGTTGGCTCTGTCTCTTTAAACAGCAGAACTAAACTAAAACCTTGCTAATGCACATTTTGCTAATCTGTGCACTTCATAATTTGTGCAAAATGACATCCATCTCTATCAGAAAAGAGTTAATAATAGAGTGATGTTGTAAAGTTTCCCATGTTGTTAAAAAAAAATAATTTCTGAAATTCATAGTGAAGTGCTGATCTTGAAAAAATTAAAGCAGTGATCTCCAACCTTTTTATGCCCAAGATCACTTTTTGAATTTAAGGACAACCCAGGATCTATCTACCCCACCCCTACCCCAGGCTCACACTATCTCCCCACCCCTCCCCGGTCGCTCTCTCTCCCCCTCCCACCTTTACTCACTTTAACTGGGCTGGGGCAGGGGCTGGGGTTTGGGAGGAGGAGCGGGCTCTGGGCTGGGGCCAAGGGGTTCACAGTACGGGAGGGGGCTCTAGGCTGAGCGTGGAGCAGAGGATTGGGGTGGTGGCTCTGGAAGGGGGGGGTCAGGGCTGGGTCACAGGGTTGGGGTACATGTTGGGGTTTGGGTGCTGGCTCCAGGAGAGGATTGGGATGCAGCCTCCCCAGGGCGGCTCCTGGTTTGTGGCACAGCAAGGCTAAGGCAGGCTTCCTATCTGCTCCGGCCCCACACTACTCCCGGAAGGGGTCAAAGTGCCCCTATGGCCCCTGGAGTGGGGGCAGGGGGAGCTGTGGCGGCAGTGTTTGCAGGCAGGAGCGTTGTGCCAAGACCTCAGCCTCCCACTCCTCCCCCAGAGGGGCTTGCTGGCCGCTTCTGGGAGCGGTCTGGGGCCGAGGCAGGCAGGGAGCAAGCCTAGCGGCAGCCCCTCTACACCACTAGAGATTGTGATCAACTGGGGGAGTCCCCAGGATCAACCAGTCAATTGCAATCATCAGTTGGTGACCACTGGATAAAAGCACGTGAATAACTATTCACATGAATAGTCCCACTGAAGTCATTGAAATTGCTCACCTGTTAAAGTTATGTGTGTGTTTAAGGGCTTGTCTACACATGAAAATTAATTTACATTAAGGCAGATTGTGCATTTAAAGCACAGCTGCTGTTCCTGAATAACTCCATATGTAGACAAGCTAAGTCTTGGCAGTACTTGGGTTTTAACAGTTTTAAAACTGAGTTACTATTGTGATTTACTAAATTCGTAATAGTTTCCATAGTCATTAGAATGAAAAAGATGTAAAATGTATTTTGCTACATAGATACCACTTTAGGGCAGTATGTTACAAAATTAGTTATGTGGCATAATACGGGGTGAAATTTCATCAGGCAAGCATTTATTAAAATGTACAAGGTACTGAATGTAAAAAATCATTTGCAATGGAATAGAAGAGTTTTAAAAAAAACTTTGTGAGGGAAAGTGCTGTGTGCACTGACCTGCTCTTATCCGCAACACTGTTTGACTAGCGAGGTAATTTTAAAAGAAAATACATAGTGAATAACTATTTCAGATTTTCCTTAAAAATTGTATAGAGCAAGTGAGTGAGCTAAGGGGAAAAGGCATTGAAACTAATGGAATAAATGCATAAAGCTGTAACCCTAGGAGGGACTTTTGGCCGCTATTGTAATACAAATAATAATGAGAGCCTAAATGGCTATGTAAGTTACAAGTAAGTAAGGGTGAAATTTACATACCAAGCTGGCAGAAGGGGTGTAGCTAGAAAAGATACAAGAGGGCAAAATTCTCCCTCTGCTATACCTTATTCTATCTTGTTTCTTTTACAGCTACAGCTGTCTCTTCTATATGTACCACTCTGCAGTCTCTTATTGATTTGTAATTTACACCACCAGTCAAGGCACCTTTGAATTTGGTCCAAAGAGAGGAAGAAGCAAGAAAATCTCAAAGGCCCATAAAAATGAGCTAGCTATCTTTTTAAGCTTTTGGTTGATAGGTCTTTCCTCACTTCTAAGCTAACCTTATATCCCTCACCAACCAAACACGGATTTAAAATAATAGTAGGGTATGGCCCAGATATGTATGGAAAACCTTGAGGCAGTAGTGGAATAAGAACAAAACTCACAACTGTCTTCTAGAATAGGGAAGCTGAAAGATAATTGCAGGACTTGGTGAATAGAAAGGATGTGTGGGGTCATTATCCCAAAATCAGGCTATGTCATGATATGATGCAATGATGATTTGATCTGCAAATAATCAGTGGTTGCTGATAGCAGTGGTCTGCATAAGTGTATTAAGGTGAGGCTTTTGTAATGCAAGTCTGAGCTCTGGAACCTTTCACAATTGCTCAGTTTAAATCTCTTAAATCATATTTAAGAGAAGGTGAACAAGGTTTCAGCCGTGCAGCAACAATTTTTTTAGTTGAATTACTTTTCATAAAAGCTTCTCCTCTCCTCTCCTCCTCCCCTGTTTCTTTGAATAGAGGATCAGGATAAATTGTGAAGCAGTGCAGCATTCCTTGTGAAGAAACCTTCTGAACAGTGGCAAACCAGGTAAGATCGTCTGGTGAGAACAAGTCCAGGTCCACAATGCTTAAGAGAAATACTAAACTACATCCAGAATTCTTAGCAAATATAAAACTAAAATAGTTTCTCTGAGTAGGTGGATTCTAGCCCTGTGCTTCCTTCAGGTAATTTGTTAATTAATTACTCTCCCCTGCTCTGGAAACCTAATTATATCAGCTGAAGCAGATTGGGGGACATGACATGAAGCACTGGACTTCCCATTGTTTAAAAGTGAGTTCTCATGGAGGGGCTTGCCTGTAACACACTCTGAGCAGGATATATGCAAGCACTCACACAGACATTAATGTTCTTCTTCTAGTAAGTAAAACTTACTGAGAAATACGAAATGCATTAACTCTTGGAGCCCTAAGGATGAGAATCCTCATTCTTGAGATTCTAAGGTGAGGAACGTGACCTGCGTTAACTCGACTATCATCTCCCTCCTCTTCTTTGTAGTTGCCCTACCTCCTTCCTCTTTTTTGAGTGAGGCATGCTTTGTGCCTGTTTCTTCTTTGCCCTGCATCTGGGCACGAATTCCCCTGGGCTCCAGACTAGAGTCTATCTGTCCCTCGCCTCCTTTCCCTTTGCATCCCATCTATCGACTTCCTCTTGGTTCTTGGCCTGAGCAAATGACTGACAACTAGCTGTGAGGAGAGGTGTATCTCAGCAGCAGGAAGAGAAGAGCTTCCAGCAAAAGGGAAGCAGGACCAATTGAAGCTCATTCTAGGCAGGAGTGATAACCTAGCTATGCCATTCAGTCACCCAAAAAAAATGGTACTAGAGTGCTCTAGCACAGTGTTTCTCAGCCTTTTTGATGCCAGCGACCAGCTTCCTGCCTTCCTAACCTGTGTCAGGAAGTTTTCAGAGACTAGCTCTGGTCCACAGACCAGATGCTGAGAAATATTGCTCTAGCAAGTCCTACAGAACACTTAGGCACAGTCCGGTCCTTAAAGTGATTAACATTTAGGATTGGCCAACATCTAAGGGATAACTGTTTTATTTTATTTAATTTTTTTTTTTTAAATTCCAAGAGGAAGCTTTCAATCCTTTAGCCAGATTGACAAGTCAGGGGAATATGGCTGTTCATACAATCCTTTGGCTCTGTTATTTTTGCCAGGCATTTTCCCCAGAGGCTGCTTTCCCTCATGGGAGGCGGAGGGAGAGATGGGACCCCAGGCTTCTTTCAAGGGCAAGGTGAATATGGGGAAATCACCTGTGGTGATGGGGAGTGGGTGGGAGGAATTTAAACGAGACTAAGTACTATAAAGCTTTATTTTCATCCCAGCAGGATACAATGGGAAAGCACAAAAGAGAGTCCCTACAAACCTATAGCTGGTGGAGAGGACCACAGAAAAAACGAAAGAAAAAGAACAAAATAAAAGCAGGAAGAACAGACTATGTTAGTGTTGTTAATCTTCCAATCAGGTAAAAAACTCTTGAAACGGACCAAAAGAACTAGCCTCTGTTCATAACAATCCTTCTAAATCAATAGTAGCACTAAATGAATAATTTGAGATTCTTAAATGGAGGTTCTTATGTAAATGCCAAGTATTGTTTACACTAGTATATTTTGTAGAAGTAATAGTCTTTGTAATGAGATTTCATTACACCACTTTGCTATTAAATCTTTGCTGAGATGTGAGTGACGCCAATAGTATATATTTTTGAGGTTACCTTTTTGCTTCGTACTTTGAGATCCATAAACTATACATTTATTCATTTGTGGTTGGTATTTTTATCATTCCTCTTCTTTCCTCTTACTAAGAGATAGTAAAATCAAATCTCTCTCTTTTTTTTTTTTTTTTTAAAGTGTATTGACTTGGACATCTGCTCTCTCTCAAAGCAGAAGTAAAGCCTGTTCAGCTAGAGCAGTAGGCTAGACTCATTATCTTTGAGCATACTGTGCCACAGTGGTTGTACTACAAGATTTGAACCAATTCTGCAAACGTGTACACTGCCAAGTGCAATTATCATTACAGTGTGTAGTGCTATCGAAGACCCTGGTGTTTGCAGGATTAGCCCCATAGTTGTTTATTATATGCAATAACTTAATTAACAGCTTTCTGATCAGTCTCTTAAGATTTCAGTATTCTTGTAATCTAATTATTTTTTTTCAATCCTTTTTAGACCAGAATTCTCAATAGTTGTAGGAGAGCTAACTCCTGAAGTGGATGATTTTCAGCTCTATGACTATTTTGTGAAAAGGTACCCTACATGCATTGACTGCAAAATAGCCACTGACCTACTGGGATACTCCAGGTAATTTTTACACAATCAAAATGCTGCTGATAAAAGGACTATAGACAGTTATTGTTTGTAAACCACTTAGTCAAACTTAAATCTAGATCATGTTTCTGTGTTGTTTTTTTTCCAAAGCAAAGAGAAGGTAGAACAGAGGTAGCGTCTAAAAACAAAGCAGTATTAGAGGAAAATCCCTTGTACTATTTCAAGTCTTTGTCTGGATTGAACATTTAATAGGCTAAATTGTGATTTCACAGGGCACATATTTGCACGCCAGAAAACTTACCTGGGGAGGCAAAGGAGATGTACATTGAATTAATGAGGCTCTCTGTTCATGCCCAGCAGTGCACCTGTGCATAATCACGTGCTGTACTGAGGACTAAGTATTATCCCTATTTGATGGATGGGGAACATAGACAAAGGGCAACATAAACTGCAGTCAGTGGAGTTAAACCTGCTTTTAGCAGCAACGAAAAGGGCCCAGAGAGAGTTTGACTTGCCTGAGGCCACCCAATGAATCAGTGGCAGCACTGAAACTATAACTCCTTGCTGCTGGTTCCCTGTTAAGATCACAGTACACTTTCAGGGCCAGAAATACAAAATGCTGAGAAAATTAACTTTTCTTCTTAAAAGGCTAAGTACTATAAATTGATAGCTCTTTGTTAACACTAATTGAGGATGTAGATAAATCAGTTGCCGTATACTCCATTAATATGGAATCTGCTTAGATATACAAGTAACTATATTATTTTTAATTATTTATTCTTTTGAGAACCACAATTAAAAGAAACTTGCTCTATTAATCTGACTGCAATCAGCTGTCAATATTTGCTTTTTGATGCTAGTTTGAGCTCTGAGAGAAAGCGTTTAGTATGGGTGTTTAAAAACAAAACAAAACCAAAAAAAGGTAGTAGAAAACAAATATATTGTAACCCATATTAGCTACAATGCTAAATAAGGGTTTTGTCTGCAGAAGACAACACTGAACTTATTAACTCTGTTATAATATTGTTGCTGTGTATACTGGAATTACTAAAATCTCTACATTTTGGAATTTGCAGGGGATATGGCTTTGTCAGATTTGGTGAACAAGGTGATCAGATGAGAGCACTGCAAGACTGCCAAAATGCACCAGGTCTAGGTGGAAAACGAATCCGACTGAGTATAGGAATTTCTAAAAGGTAATGAATCACTCTTGTACTGATACAGGAATTAAAGGTAGTCATTAAACACTAGCTTCATCTTGTCAAAGCATATCTCATCTACAATAATGGTGATATCATCCCATATTTCATGACATAAAGGATCTAGTTTTGCATTTCTTCTAGTTAGTGCTCCTCCATCTCCTTTTCCTGTCTGGTAACCATGAAGTACCTAGAGCCTGGCCAGAATCTTGGGGTAAATTTTTTCAAAAGCACCTAAGTGAGCATGTGCTTAACTTGGCTACTGTGAGTAGTCCCATTGAAATCAATGTAGCTATTCATAATAGCAAAGTTAAGCACATCATAAGTGATTTCAGGATAAGGGCCTTAGGGAGTAAGTAAAGATTTTTCCAATGAAAATAGCACCGGGTTTATTTTACAGTGGTCTGGTGAAGTGAAGGAGCACTGTTAAACAGGGAGAACAAAAAAAGTCTATAGTACAGAAGCCAAAACCAGATCCCAAATGTGATATACAGAAAATACACCACTTTCCATCAATGTTCTTTGCTCTCCAAGGATTCCTGAATTTGAAGCTCTTAACATGCAAGTGAGGACTGTGAACCAATCTTAAAAGGTTTCTTGTTCTGCCTTCTAAACTCTTAGTCAGTTATAGGCACTTTTTGAGGCTTTTATCAGTAAAGTTTGGGTAAATTGATTGACACTCTCTCATCCAGTACATGGGTGAAATAGCATGTAATAAAGAGGAGGAAAGCTCCTAAACATAACTTAAATTACCTTGCTTTATATTCCTGTTAATCAATGGGAAATATCAAAAAATGAAGCTCCCTTTTCTCCTAGGTATACCCAGACCTTGTAAATATTACCTCTTTCCCTTTAAAGGAGGTAAATCTTCTAATTCAAGTTGGCGCTACCGAAAGCTGGTCTGAAAGCTAGATACCATTGTCCTCAAACTGTCAGGTTAGGAACAAAATGTCTATTTCTCCTTTTTGGCAATCCTGTGATATGGGATATGTTTGTCTTCCACATCCCAAAACAGGATTAGTGTTGGATACTTAAAAAAACAAGCTCACTCTTTATTGTTTACAAGGTCCTTTCAAAAACTTCAATGCCTTTCTTTGCTAATTTTGTCTTTTTCCATTTGGTAAAAATGACTTCATTGTTCCTGTGTATAATAACTGAGAAAAGATAACTTAGTTCAGTTTATGTATCATTCTCTTGTTACACTAGTAACTGTCATTAAAGTGTGGGTGCAGCTTTCATGGCAAAGGTGCTATAGGGATTTATATTTCTAGTTTAGTAATGACAGACTGGTTGACTTCCGTGCCCTTTAAAAATAAAAAATTAAAATCTGGAAGTCATTACCCAGCAGACATTTAATCTGTTTCAAATTTAGGTTTAAACTGGAGGTTTTACTTTATTTTGGTTTTAGTTTTGCTCTCTTGGTTAAGGTGCAAATGGTACAACTGGCTTTTCTGTGTAGAGAACTATCAAAGTAAATGCGGGCCCTACAAGTACAGCAGTCTGCCTGCACAGGGCCACATTTGGAATTAGATATTATATATGGAAAATCTGATATGTCTCTGGAATGTGCAAGCAGTCCATCTGACTTTATTGTATAGTCTATAATGATGAATAAGTATCAGATGAATCTAAAACAGGGAGTTTGACAATTTTTTCTTCAGAAAAATTAGAAAACAACTATTTTACATTTCTTCCTTCAGTCTCTATTAGTGAATCAGGTTCCATTTTAGAGTTCGTGCTTTTGCTGCTTATTTCCCACTTCTCTGACTTCATAAATTGTGGCAATGATTGTCACAAACAGGATTATAACTTCAGATGGGAAATAAACTCTCACAGCTGCTGAATGCCAAACCAGTCTGCAGCCAAAACAAGTTCAGGTGGAGTGTGTGTGTGGGAGGGGAGGAAATTGTGAGTTATTGGTTTTATTTCTTTTTTTTTTTAAAAAAAAAGAAAAAAACGCTCAGATGCTCCTTGAAATGTAACCTGGGATCTCTTTCGGATTTTTTTGTTTTGTATTCTCCCCCCCTCCCCCTCCCGAAACAAAGACTTAGTAATTAGCCAAGCAAAACATAAAGGGCTAAATATAAAAGAATGTAGCTTTAAAGCAGCTGTACTTGATAGCTGTTTGACAAGTACTAATTAACCAATTTATAGCAGAGCACTAGGCTTTAGCTGCAGAAACTGCATTTATGCTGACACTGAAACTTAATTTAAAGTAAATGGATAGAAGTAGTAATAGTTTCATGGATTTGGATTTTACTGAGGATAGTAATTACTATTGGTATTGGCAGAGGTGAGAACTTTTTCTTTTGTATAAACACAGATGAAAAGTACTGTGCAGTGATTTTCCTCGCCATTTCATTTCTGGCAACTTTTTCAAAGAAATGTTCACCTTCAGAACTTGATGTACAAAGACTTACTGAATTGTTTAATTTTAAACTAAAATCAGTTTTACATCCAGTTCTTAAATTCTAATTATGCACTCTTAAATATGTTTGTAGAATGAAAGCAGAATTCCAGCGGTATCAGTCATATAACTATAATGATTATTATCAAGATTATCAGAACTACTACTCACAGTGGAATTATGATCCTTATGCTGATTACAACTATAGCTATCCTTCCTATGACAACATGCACAACATGCAAGGTGTTGGAGATTCTGCTATAGGAGACTCAATTCTGACTCCAGCTGTATTTGAGGTATTGATGTTACTGAATTTACATTGAAGATAAGTTCTTGCCAAAATCTTAATAATTAAGTTAATTATGTAATTTATAACTTTATGTATAGCTGTGTGTCTTTTTTCCCCCCTTTGGTTTTAACGTGAAAACCATGCTTAAATTGTATGATAATGTGTAAAAGGACTAAATTGCAGATTGAAAATCCAAGCTTTTATATGATAAACTTCTCTAGTATTCTATAATCCTCTAAATGTGAACCATTTGTTCTTAATTTTTTTTTTTTTTTTTGCCAAATGTGACTGACATTATCTCTAAGTAATTTTTTATCCTAATAGTCTGTCCATAATGCACAGTTTAATTCTCTAGCTGTTCTAAGCCAGAGGTTCTCAATAGTTTTGTACTGGTGACCCCTTTCACATAGCAAGCCTCTGAGTGCAAGTCCTCCCCTTATAAATTAAAAACACTTGTTTATATATTTAAAGCCGTTATAAATGCTAGAGGCAAAGAAGCGTTTGGGCTTGGAGACTGATAGCTTGCGACCCTTCCATGCAATAATCTCATGATCTCAGTTTGAGAACCCCTGTTCTAAGCCATAGGCAATTTTATAGCTTAGTTTCTCCTGAATGTCTGTTTGTTTTTTAGAAAGAGAGTGGATTGGGGTTGAAAAACCCCATTGTTTACAGCTTTAAAAACCTTTTTCTTTCTTTTTAATGAAGATGCATGAATACATTGAAAATCTTTTTTTTTTTTTTTGGATAATGGAATGTAAAAATTTCTGAAGAACCTGGAATTAAAAATTACACTTCTATAAAACTAACAAACATATTCTTGTTTGTTTCAGGAGACTCCAACTGTGGCTGAAAACAATGATGAACTAATAACTGAAGGTAATGCTAATGCTGTCGTACTTCCAGATTGTTTGGTCCTAATAATGTCTGTCATTATAAAATTGCTATATAAAACTGTTTACAACGTCATGGTAGCTCATGGACAATATCTGTACAGATGTTCCATTTGCATTTCCAAATGAGCTATTCTAAATACTGGCACAGAGGTCAGCAAGTTGGAAATGTAACGTGATTTACATTGTATGTAAAATTAGGAGTTTTCAGACTTGGCATTCCCTAAGACAAATTACTATCTTCTAATTTACTCTTATGTGAAGATGAAATAGTCTTTTGTCCCACTCTGCTAATGTTCATTCATATGCTACTGTCCATCTCATAATTCCTACAGCTCTTTCCAGCCTTGACTCTGCTTTAAAAATATCTCAGTAGAAAACAGGCTTCATAAATCTTTTACAGCATGTTTAATATCAGTGCTGCTTAGCAGAATCATATGCTAAAAAGCAAAAGAGACAGCTGTTACATTTTGTACAGAACTCTTTTCCCATCATCCCAAACAAAGTCGGATGCCCTACCATTTATCTAACCATAATGGCATGCTAGCTTATGCCAGAGGGCTCTTTCCCTGCTTGAATTGTTTATCATGATTGTCTGTCTGAACCTGACCAGATGTCAGTCTTACTTTGACCCTAACTCCTTCAGTAACTTTTTACCGTCATATGAGACAAGTGTATGTTGGATATTGGGATATTAGGAAAGCATATCCTGGCATGCATTTTCTCTCCTTTTTAAGTGTAGGGGTAGTGATATTTCACAAATTTTGTAGTGATGTCTGTATAGCTTAATACCTTCAATAAGTCGTCTGTGCAAGTTTGTTTTAATATAATTAAATTTTTCACAAAGTAGTAATGTAGTCTCCATACTTAAACCCTAAGCATTAATGTAATTTAATGTGGGGTGCGGGGAGAGAGGTTATTTTAAAGTCCAGTTTGCAGAGGGTTTTTTGGTGGTGGTTTTTTGAGGTGGAAATTTTGGTGTAATGAATAACAGGTAATCACATGTGAAGCTCTTGCCATTAATTTTTATGTGTGTGCCTGTGTAGGTCTTTTGTGCTGGTTCCAGTTTTTTTATTTACTGGGTTTATTTTTGCAGATCCACAGCTCCATCTGGATATTGATGAAATGAACAGACAATTTATGGAGAGAAGTGAAGAACTCTATGACTCACTCATGAATTGTCATTGGCAGCCTCTGGATACGGTCACCTCTGAAATCCCTACTGCTTTCTAAAAGTGTCTTACATGAATATATAGCATGACCGTTATGATCAAGGTGCTAACATTACATTTCTTCTACATTATTCTAGACCATAAGTTTTAAAGCACAAGGATGGGTTGTTGTTTTGCTAAGCTTTTGACAGCCTTTGTAATTTTTGTTCATCACTCTACTCATGAAGCATCTTGAAATCATGTAAATATTCTAGAAATGTAAAGAGTTGAATAGAATCTCAAGATAGACTTGCTTGTGTAAATAAAATCTCGTTTCTGCAAACCTGTCAGTCGCAAATTTCACTTCACATGTAAGCGATGGGTACACATTCTCTTTTGGGCTTGTAAAATCCAAATGGACTCCTTGTTTCCATAACTTTCTAACGTCTGCTTTGGAACTGACACCATGCTATAGAATGGCTATAGCTAGAGTAAACATTAGATCTAGTACCAAATAAATATAGATGTGAACATATTCTGAAGATGCTGTTGGCTCAATTAGCTAGCAGCCATCAATCTTAGGGACTCTGCACTTGGGAATGGAGCATTCATTCCCGCAGCTCTCCAGCAGCCTCCTGATACTGAAGAATTGCAGTTGAGTAGCCATTTGTTACTGGCTTTTTTTTTAATAAACTGATTTAAACTAGTTAGCTGCATCCTTAACTTGTGCAGTGATGTGCACCTGGCACTTCTGTCCTATTTAATATATTGTCTATCAGCAGTCCACTTCTATTTGCATAGTGTTCAAAGGTTCACAGAAACTTCTGAAAATATCCTTGGCATCTGACATTTACTTATGTAGAAAGCCCAAATATACCTTGTTATATATCCATATAATCCTACTGTGAAAACTCATTCTTCTTTACCTTGCTTTCTTCACTGCATTTCTCTTTTTTTTGGCCCTTTGGTATGCTAGTAAATTGTACCAACTCAAATTTCTGTTAATTTTATTTAGGGTTCCTTACGCTCAAACTTTGTGCCACTTGTAACATGCAAAGGGAAGGGTGTACATTACGTTTTAGTAAAAGGTTATACAGACTCCATCTGGACTTGAATGTTCTCATATTAACACCCTGTGTGTTGGGGCCTGGAAGATGATGTGAATGTTCCTCCATTTCTTTCAGTTGGACTCTGAATCAGAGTCACTTCTGATCCTGGCACCAGCAACATGACATGCTTGTTTTGTTACGTTGATGGAAAGGTCATCATTATAGCTTGTTAATAGTCTCTCTTATGATTCACAATGTGAGGTTTATAAACCATGTACTATATCATTACACATTTTTAGTAGCTGGTAAATACAATGGCTGTTGAATCAACATTTTTTTTTTTTTTTCCTAATAGTGCCAACACCTAATCATTGACAGTTAATCCCTTGTACAGTAGCCAATGGTGAATTTGGTTCTGACGTGCAGGGACTTAAATTTAGTTTTATGACTTGATTTGTATCAAATTGAAGCTCTGAATCTTTAGTTTTCTGATAATTTGTGTTGTGGGTTTGTTGTTTGTTTTGTGTTTGTTTTTTTTTTTAAAAAGTGACCAGAACAAAATCTGAGAGGGCTGCCTAAATGGCAAGCAAGGGGCCTATTGTGTAACGAGAAGGGGGTTCAAATAGTTCTCCCTCCTATAAGGGGCTGATTGGGGGGAGTTCGCAGACTTAATTTATTGTGCTGTTTCTGTACAGACCAATAGCAGATGAGAAGAACAGGCTGTCAAAGAATGCAACAGTAACATGAGTACGCACTCCACCCACAGTGCAGTGTCTCCATCTTTCCCCTCAACTACTCAGCATGCCCTATGCCATTATTGGCTTTTCTGCACGCTGACCAGAACTTTCTACTGTTTTTCTTTCTCTTACCTGCTGCCGGGATGTTCTCCCAGCCCTGCCACTGTGAGGCAGACAGGAGGCATCTTCCAACATAAATTCTCTCATAGACCTGCAGGAGGCTCCCTTACTCTCTAGCTGTTAATCTGTGAGAGTAGAACAGGACCCATAATGCAAAGAGCCTCCTGTATGGCAGGGGGCACAGCAGCAGAGAGTGCCATCGCCTGGTGCCTTGCTTCTAAGAGCTCATGCTCTGGTAGTGTGAAGAGCATGCCCGGTCAGTCCATAGTGTGAAGTGACCAACTTTGTGTCCAGACCCACATTTTGCAAGCCCCTTGAGAAGGGGGCTTCAGGAGGAACTAGTGGTCTGGAGGGAGAGTGGATGGACTTGATGAGGATGGGAGAGAGAGTTGATGGATGTGTGTGGGGAGGAGAAGGGAGAGTAATGGACAGACTCAAGGGGAACTCGGGGTGGGGGTTGATACATTTGTATGTGCAGGCCTCTTGAAGCTTGAGGGAGAAGGGTTGGAAAGGACTTCAAGACCTTTGCAGCTCTGGAAAGCAAAGTCACTTTATTGATATAATTTCCCTCTGGTGCTGAGCTCTAGAGCATATGGCTTGAATTTTGTACATTGGTAGCAGTGACCCCTACACCTCTGACATGTAAGCTACCTATGAAGTTTGTAAGCCCCAGATACAGTAGCTACATGTCATTGCTAAACTCTGGTACAATTGTGCCCTGCAATCCTCCCGCCCATGCATTATTCTCACTCAGGGCCAATGCCCCTAGTGTGAGTCCCCTAGTCCAGAGCTTCCCAAAGGTGGGCTACAACACAATCCTGGGTGTTCCACTGGTAAAACTGCATTCTCCAATCAAGTCAAGGGCAGAGATTGGGGGTAAAGAGGGGCTTGTAGGGGCATTGCCCCTTCCCTCTCCCACAGACTGCATCTTTCCATTACCCTCCCAACCCTGGCTTCTCAGTGTAGCTTCAGGAAACATAGCACCCATGACAGAGCCTGTGCAGGGAAAGCATACAGGGCTGAACTCAAGAGCTGGAGACAGCAAGGAGCTGAAAATTGAAGATGAGATCTGGATGAGCCTCACTAACCTGTCCCCAACTGGAAAAAATGTGCAAGGAGAAGCAGGCACTTCCATCCCATTAAGAAGACTCCTGGTCTGTAAGTTATTTTATATTTTTATTTACAATATTTGATTCTTTTCTAATTAGCAGGGTTTACTTTACTTATAAAGCAGAGAAATTCAGATTTTACACTTAAAACTTTAAAACATAAAGTGTGTTCAAAGTTGGACAACTATTTTTTAAAAGCAACAAATAACACAATGTGTTTTTTAACAATTTTGTTAAAACTCTTGTTTTGCTTATTTTCAGTTTTATACCAAATTGAGTTTTCCCTTTTTGAACACTGCACTTTGCTCTCAACATGTTTTTAAAGTGTAGTTTTATTATAACTATTGGGTTTCAAAGATTTTTAAGCATTTCTTTGAGTGCATATTGCTAGGACTTATAATAATTTGTTAAAATGAAAAGGAAACATACATTGTTTATTTACTCTGAAATGTATATGGACGTACTCATTGCAATTAATAATTTTCCTCGAAGTGTTAATAGTGGGCCGTAGTGCCTATTGCAGCTGCACAGGTGGGCATCAGGGAAAAAAGTTTGGGAACCCCTGAAGTAGTTAACCTGGTCTAAGGTCTGAAGAATATTTTGCCTCTCTGTGGTACCAGCAGGCCTGCTGGATGACTCAACCCTACTCGAATGCTCCAGCCTTTGATACCTCGCAGGACTTCGCTTTCCATCCACCACCAGAGAATGGAGCATCCTGGCCCCACAGGGACCAATGGTTCTGTGGTTCCCTCTCCCCCATTGCAGCCCTGCCAGAGGCTGTGGGAGAGGGAGGATCCTCTCCCTGTCATCCAGTCAGCCCTGCTCATTCCGTGGGCCAGGAGGCCTTGGCTCTGGGGGCCTCAGCTGATTAGCTGTTTACTCAGGCTCTCCAGTCCTTGAGTGGTGCTGCTCCACTGTTTCCATTTGGTGAGTCACAAACGGGTTGTAAAACTGTCTGGTGCCTCTTGGGTTGGAGAAAAGGGCTGTTCCCAGGTGTTGGGAGGAGGCGGTGAGGGCTGTTTTGGGTTGGGGCTTCTGTAGAACATACCTTTCCCCTGTCTTGCTCTCCATATTCAGCACTCAGCTCCAGGACAGGGAAGTGCCACTTCAAGAGCCCGTGAAGCCATTGCCCCAGAGCCCCTAGAAGCTACGTAGGGTCACCCGTCCTGGAACTGAGGACACTGTGGGAAGGGGGAGATTTGGGACAGGGTAGTGGGCAGAGGTAGGAGGAAGGAAGTGAGTAGTTCCTTCATCAAGGGTGTGGCTTCTGCTGATGCACATAGTATCAAGGCACCTACACCATGAGCTTCTAGAAGGCAGTGCCCATTGGGCCTTTTCCTCCTCTCTCCCCTCCCCGCTTGCAGAGGGTTCCCATGATACAAAGGGGGAGTTGCCCCTACCACCCTTATTCTAGCACCCTTTAGGGGCTTGATTGAGGAGAAGTGATACAACTTTGTAGTTTCTCCAACCACCTATGCAGCTGTCCCTCAAGAATCCTGAATCTAAGTAATGGATGTAAGATTTTATCTCCTGCAGATTGCTGATGCCAGCTATTGAGTGTCCATCCTGGGGCTGAAACAATCCCAGTTCTCATTTAGGTTTATAAAGCAGTTATGCAATGCAAAGTATTTAATTAGTAGTTTCTGTCACTTCCCCCTTGGTATCTTGGATTTGGCCTTACCCTCCAGTCTGCAAGCTGAGACCAAGGACTGGCCTGATCATGATTTACTGGTGCAAAAGAGTTACAGATTTCTGCAACCTCCCATCCCAAGCTGGAGGAAGGAAAAACAGGATCTCTGAATCTAGAAGTGGAGCACAGACACCTGTGTCCCACCATCCTGGCTGAGGAAGGAGCAGATGGTCAGTTCCTCCATGGAGGCTAGTGAAAAACTCACCGAAATTTCTACTCCTTGTTCAGAATTCTGTTGGTGTCCTGCAAATAATGAATGAGACCCCATAAGTGGTTGGGGGTGAGTGGATTTTGAAAAGTTAAAGACTTGGAGGTAGATTGAAGCCAGAGGGATGGGGGAGGAGGATAGAGATTGTGAATAATTTAGGAAGGAGAAGGGTAATTGGGAAGAAGGAATTGATGCAGGAAAGGAGAAGGTGAGATATGTAGTAGGAGAAGGGAGAGATCTCTTCTCTCCTAAAGGGATGGGGAGGTGCATAAGTCCCTAAATGATGTTATCCAAGTTAGAAGAAGTTGATGTAGTGCACAGTTTTTATGTCAATTTGATTTTATACTTGTGCATAAAACTCTGGGGGCTGTGATGGGAACTCATAATGGGCATGCTTGGTGCATGCCAAGGCAAACTCCTGTAGTGTTTCCACTGTTTCTGTGGAGTCTGATAACAGACAATGAATAACTCTTGCCACTGTCCCAGGCAACCTGCCTCAGTGTCCCTCTCTTGGTTTCTTGTCCAATTCTCTTCAGCTCATTCTAGTCTACCAGCACTGCCTCTAATAAGTATTCTTCCTGCCAAGACTTTTCATGCCATTCCTCCTGACTTAATTTTATTCCCATCCAAATGTATTTAAAACCTGTCTCTTGCTGATTGATTTTCTTTAAGCAGTTTGGAAGGACTGCTTTTCATTGACTCCTGCAGTGTGTTCATTGTTTCTGTGAAGTCTGCGAGCGGGAACAACAATGAAGGACTTTGCCCATTCTGTTTTAATAGGGCATTCATTGGTCTTTTAGCCGCAGTTAAACAGTATTCTCAGTTTCTGGGGTAGCCAAGTTGGAATTCTCTCTGGTATCTTCTCATATGAACCTTCTGGGTAATTTTGGGCTTAGTCCTGGGATCCAAGTGTATGCTATTCACCACTTCATTTACTCTTCTCAGTACTATACAGAATCCCTCCCAAGGTTAATCAGTTTTAGGGCTCCTACCCTTCCACTAAGACTATGGGATCAGATTACTGTGCCCCGCCCCTCCTCCCCCCCAAAAGTTTTCCCATATGGACTTTATGGTTAAAGTCTTTTTTCAGTTTCAAATGCTTTCAAATTTTCCTAAGGGAATGTGTGCTTTTTTAGTTTGGGGCTGTGGAATATCTGTATAGTTCAAATGATCCAAATTCCTTTGTTCCTTCTCAGAAACTCTACAGAAGAGATTTCCTGGGGTCCCTAATTTATGTCCAAACATGAGGTGCACTGGGGTTCATTTTGTACTTTCATTGACTGCTATCTTATAAGCCATCAAAAAGAATGATATATGCTGGTTACAGTCTGTTTGATGATGTTCTGAAATGGTAGCCTGCTTAACCTTTTTTGACCCATTCCACCTTCCCACACAATTGTGGTGTGAATCTTATGGATTCCTAGAATCTCATAAACCTGTTGAAATACTTTTGATTCAATTTTTTCCCTTTGATCTGTGTGTCAATCACTTGGAACCCAAAATCTGGCGAAGAATTCGTTCATTAAAACTTCAGTGACTGGCACAGACTTTTCGTTCCCCATTGATTAAGATTCAGGCCATTTTGTAAAGAAGTCCATCCCATATTTGTGAATTGCTCTCCATAATGAGGAAAAGACCAGACAGAAAGAATAAAAGGGCACATCACAAATGACTGACTGTTTCTTCTCCAGGGATTAATGAAGGCAATTAGTGGGGCAACATCTTCTCTGTAAACCTATCTGGAAGGGCAGTTTTATATTTTACCACATACTTGACATAGATTTATAAATATAATGGGCTAGATCAGCATCTGGTATAAATCAGATTTCAGAGGGGTAGCCCTGTTAATCTGTATCAGCAAAAACAATGAGGAGGTCTTGTGGCCCCTTAGAGATTAACAAATTTATTTGGGCATAAGTTTTTGTGGGCTATAACCCACTTCATCAGATACATGGAGTGAAAAATACAGTAGGCAGGTATAAATATACAGCCCATGAAAAAATGGGAGTTGCCTAACCAAGTGGGAGGTCAGTGCTAACGAGGCCAATTCAGTCAGGTGGATGTGGCCCATTCCCAACAGTTGAGAAGAAGGTGAGACTATCAACAGAAGGAAAATTACTTTTTGTAGTGACTCATCCACTCCTACTCTTTATTCAGCCCTAATTTGATGGTGTCAAGTTTGCAAATGAATTCCAGTTTTGCAGTTTCTCCTTGAAGTCTGTTTTTGAAGAATGGCCACTTCTTCTGTCTTTGTTGAAGAATGACCACTTTTAAGTCTGTTATTGAGCGTCCAGGGAGATTGAAGTGAACTTCACTGGTTTGTTTTAAGTAGCTGAGATTTGGCCCTTTTTGGTTTGTTTGTTTTTATTAACACTCAATTAACATTAGTGACTAAATTTTTGCTATACATGTTGTTGATCTGACTTCACTTAGAAATAGTTCTGACTCATCTGTCACTTACAAATCATCTATAAAGGACCAAGGATGTAGCCAGGTTTGAAGAGCAGGGAAAGCGACTACCAAAAAAGAAGGCGCCACTTCCAGGGCGCCTTCCCAAATCACGGAAAAAATTAAAAATTGACCTGGTGGAGCTGCCGCCTAAACGCCGCTGCCAGACAAAGCAGTGAAGCGGGTATGGCCGCCAAAAAACGTGGAGTAATTTTGGCAGACAGACCTGGTTCGCCACTTTGTTTGGCGATGGCGTTTCAGTGGTAGCTTCACGAGTCCCCTCCCGCTACAGCTATCTGGTGAGTTCAAAATAGGCACCACTCTGAGAAATCTGGCAGCCGCTCCTCCTGATTCCCCACCCCCCCAGCTATGCTACTGTAAATGACTTATCTCTGTTGGCACATTATGTGCTTCTCCTTGCTCTTCCCTGGACCACAACGTAACAACTCCGGTCCCTCCACTTGCAGTGTGGGCTTTCATAACAGCCAACCAGAATCTGGCCTACAGTAAGTTGACAGATATTACTTTTCTTTACCACATTTTCTGATTATATTGATTCAAATCTTTTTGATTGCTGCAGGGTGGAAATCATCCCCCAGAGTATGTGCTTGCATAATAGCCTGAGTTTACACAGCAGCATTGCCATCTTGAAGCCTGCCAAAATTATGTCAGGCCGGGCACTAAATAAAACCCTGAGCTCTAAAGAGCAATAATGGTTCTGCTTATTTTCCTGAGAGCACTTTTTGCTAAATACAAACTGCGATTGGAGCTGGGGGAAAAAACACCCCTGGCCACGACCTGGCTCGGTCTTTATCCGGCCTTCCCCCCACGCCAGCGCCTGCCACTTCCCGAAACTACACTTCCCATGAGCGTTTGAGATGGGGAGCACTAGCTCCTGGGTAAGACGCAGCAGGATGACGCAAACCGTTGTGCGCGAGTTAGTGACGCAACCTGCCCGGGCGGGCGCTGTGTGGTGGGGGGGGAGGGGTGCACGGAGTCGGCCGCGGCGCGGGCGGGACGGAGCCGGCAGCGGGCGCGTGAGGCCCCGGAGTCCGCGCGACAGGCCTTGCGGCGCGTGGCGGGGACATCTCCATAGTGACAGTGACAGCACAGAGGGGAGGCGGGAGCGCGCGGCGCGGCCAGGCCGCGGGGGGAAGGGGGAGCGAGCGGGGGCCGGGCCCGCTCTGTGCCGGGGGGCCGGATCCCAGCATGGCCTCGGGCGGGGGAGGCGGCGGCGGCGGCGCTGGAGGGGGGAAGATCCGGACCCGGCGGTACCACCTGGGCGCCGCGAAACCCTACCCGCGAAACAAGCAGGTGAGTGGCCCGGGGATGGGCCGCGCCGCTCTGCCAGGCCGGGGGCTCGGACTCACGGCGGCCCGCCCGGCCGGGGGCCCGCGGGGTCCGGGAGCCGCCGTTCGCCGCGGAGGATTCCAGGTCCCGCGGGCGGGGAACCCACGTGGAGCCCGGGGGGCGGTGGGGCCGCGCGGGGGGTTCGGGCTGCGGGAGGGCGCTGGGGCCGCGGGAGGGACACGGGAAGGGG
>ML677334.1:27364079-27386121 GCA_007922305.1 Dermatemys mawii
GGGGGAGGCTTTCCCATGCGCTGAGGCCGGTACGCATGTGTGGGGGTTTCCTCTCGGGCAGCGGGGAGGGGTTTGGGATTTCCCTCTGGGAGCGCGGCGGGGGGGGGGGGGGGATTTCCTGTCCTTTTTTTTGGTGAAGCAGGGAGGGGTCGGGGAAGGAAGAGGAAACGTGTTTAGCACTTGGTGCCATGTGTGAATTAACCCCGTCTCACTTTGCCTCAGACAGCTTTGACGGGGCGGGAAGGGGGAAATAAAAGCATTGGAAGGAAAAATCTGGAGCGCGTTTCCTGGCACACAGGCTAGCTGGTGTAGGGTGTGGATTTTCTCAGAATGTAAACTTTGATTCTGCCCATCGTGTAATATCTCTGGACCTTTGGGGTGGTGCAGCTGCTCTCCTGATACAATCTTCTTTTTCTAGACTGCTCAGTTTACTAGCTGCTTTCCCACTCAGATTGCCAAACTATTTTTATTTATTAGCGAGCATAATTTGGGTTAACTTTCGGGCAAACATTATACACAATCCAGATAAATCTCTAGAACAGGGGTTCTCAAACTGGGGTTGGGACCCCTGGGGGGTCACAAGGTTATTACATGGAGGGTGGGTCACAAGCTGTCAGCCTCCACCCTAAGCCCCGCTTTGCCTCCAGCATTTATAATGGTGTTAAATATACAAAAAAGTGGTTTTAATTTATAATGGGGGTAGGTCTTGCTATGTGAAAGGGGTCACTAGTACAAAACTTTGAGAACCACTTCTCTAGACTGACATATCTTAAATAGATGTTAGAATACAGTGAATTTTGAGGTTTGAAGGTCTTTAAGATCAAACCACCCAAGTCTTTAATTATTATTTACAAGTTTCAAAGCATCTTACAAACCGCTTTATAAGGGCAGTGTGCAGTTGGTTGTCCTTGTGTTAATTTCAGTAGACTAACAGTTCGTAATCTTTAACCTCTCATGTAAAATTTTCTGGTACTGTCATTCAGTGTATATCGGTTGCTAGCACATTGTAGGTGCTAATCCCGTGTAAGTAATAATAATATTTTAAAAACTATTTTAATTGGTTTTTTAAATCTTGCTGGATTTGTTTATATATTACAGCACTTGACATGCAAGGCTTTTGTAGATAAAAATCCAGAAACTAGGTGAGAAGGCTGGTGGACAGGCAAATAGATCATTATTACTGTGTGTGTTTCTGGGAGTATTAGGGTGCTCAGATACCTGTTTACTGTACAAATCTCATCTGCGTGGGTATATATGTATGAATACATTTGGGAGTGTGTTTATGTAAATCATTGAACTAGGTTAATACATTATTTAATGAGTAACTTGACAAGCTAGCCAATTCAGTTATGTTCTGTTTGTATGTAGAGTGAAGGACTATCATACATAAATCTCATAACATACTGCTTCTCAGAATAATAGAAAGGAATTGTAATTTTTCTACAGCCTTAAGTATACTTATACAATTGTGTAACACTGTTCTGCGTCTGTCCCTGAAGATCTTTAACAGGGGTACTCAAACTGGGGATTGGGACCCCTGAGAGGGTTACGAGGTTATCATATAGCAGGTCGTGAGCTGTCAGCCTCTATCCCAAACCTCTCTTCATCTCCAGCATTTATAATAGTGTTAATTAAAAACACTTTTTTATATATTTTATATGGGGGGATCACACTCAATGGCTTGCTATGTGAAAGGGGTCATCAGTACAAAACTTTGAGAACCACTGCTCTAGGAGTTAGTGGTTTAATGATGTCTAAACAGTGAAAATCAGTTTCTTCATCTCTAAGTGTAGTAATGAAACATTTGTGTAAAAGCTAAAGTAGTATTGAAATAGCAAGTACTGAATGTGTTGATCACTGCTAGTTGAGGAGTGACTTTGAAGGAGATGTATGGAAAGTTTTACTGTAGTAATTATGAACTCAGTCCTCTAGTCTAAATGCACCAGTTGTGTTGTCTTTGTATATTCCCAATGGGTTCATTTGGTAAGTGCTGAAGTAAGCATGTATGTGGGAATATTTGCAGGATCAGGGCCTAAGAATAGATACTTGAATGTACTGGTCAAATTTACAGATGTAACTTGGTGAAATAAGAAGAAAATTGCTTTCTTTATTGTAATGCTTTAAAACTAAAATTTTCAGGCAAAAATTATAAAATCTGAAAGCCCAATTCTTTGTTTTTCCCCCTTGAGTAAGTCAATTTTTAGTGGCCAGGCTTTTTAAATCCTGCCACCAACCTATATCAGACTAATGGTTTAAGATTCAGACTAATGGCTTTAATCTTGGGGATATGTTGTCTGTAATTTTAAGGTTTTGTCTACCTTTTTGTGCACTGGTTTACCTGTGTTTGAAACTTGGTTAAGCTGCACCAGTGTACTGTGTGTTCACAAGGGGTTTGCACATCTATATAGCCATAGTACTGCAATCCCCTCCCAAGTCCTGGCCATGCAAATTGCTTTGAGCATGTGGAACCCCAATGAAGTCATTGAGGTTTGATGCCTGTGTCTGCCCATGCAGAGCAGTTACTCTTTCAGGCCTAATCCTGCATGTACCAGTGCTTTAAATCATCATTTTTTCACGTGCACATACCCTTATTCTAAACTGTTGGTTGTTTTTCTTCTGAGTGACATGAAATGCAAAAGCCAGAAGAAATACAATATTGTCATATATCTGAACTGCCTGCCCTGTTCTGTGAGACACATCTTCTGATTGTCTGCTGGTGAATCATGCTAGGAAGAAAAAGTCTCATGACTAGGCATAACTTTTAGAATTTTGCAATCAACAGTATAATTTGGTAATGTTCTGTAAATGATTAAGAATAATAATGTTCATTTGAGTATTTTATGAGTCTGTCTCTACATGCTTTAGTTCAGTAGTAGGTTGGTGTAAGAAACTGAGCACTAACAGGTTTTAAAAGTTTGTCTTTCTGTCAAGAATTCGGCTATAGTGCATTTCAGCTCATGTTTTATCTCTAATACTATCTATATGTAAGTGGCAACCATGTTATCAGGAACAGTCTTTAACCATGATTTTTGTTAGTAGGTACAGTATTAACACAGTTTCCGCCATCAGCATAAAGAATGACTCCTACAGGGGCCTATCAATACTGAGAATTTTTAGCAGTTGTCTCATATTTAGTCTAGCAGTTGTGCCGATAAAGCTGGAAATGCTGATGTATGGTGGTACAGGCATTTTTACCAATTTTTATCTATCTCAACTCACTTTAAATGTAGCTTAGAATTGTTTTGTGAAACAATTTACAGCACAGCTCATTAGTGTATATTAGCCAGGGAACTCACATTAGCATATAGTTCAGTCACAAACGTAGACAAGACTATAGATTCATAACAGTCCTTACTGGTATATACTTCAATTCTGTCTCAAGGCGTAGGTTCTTTCATACCCAATGGAAGAATAAAGTTTGTAATGGAGACAGGTCCTTTTTGAAGGAGAGAAGTAATGTTTACATCCCGCTACTGTATCTTATCCTAGGTAGTTTATCCTTCAGTTTAGAGCATGAGATTCTCCCAGAGTAAGATCATGTCTAAATTGTTTTGTTTATATTACTGTTTCTGAAAGTGGTTCCTGGACCACTGCTGACTTACAGAAAACTGACAGATCATGTGGTGCAGGCTCTTCTATTATTTTAGTTCCTGTGTCATATTAAAGACAGCTAAAAATTGATTGAATTGTTCATATTTTTTTCTGATATTATATTTAATGCATAAATATTGTGCAACTGCAAATTGTGAAAGGGAGGTATTCTGTATCGTGACACAGGAGAAAAAGTGATCCCCAGTATAATCTTTCTGTTAATATGTGATCTGCTATGAAATGTTGAGAATCCCTGGTCTGTACTACTTTTTGTATAATACATCCCTGTGGTCACTGGTGCTATAGAAGTAATAATTATGCTGGGTATTCCAAAATGCTACTTTGCTGAAACCCTTTCTTGTAGTCAGATTTTTAAATTTTGACTCATTAGAACAGAACTTTAGATTATTCCTCAGTTTCTCAACTCTTTCTAGATTTTGTCTCAAATCTGATTCTTTCCAAGAATGGCCATGAAAAATTTGTGCAACTTTCATGTGTTGCCATCAGATATATCTCAATCTGCCTGGTGGCTGGGCATTCACCAGATTAAATGAGTGGTTTATTTCTTTATGACACTTCAAATATCTGCTGTTTCTTCTTTATCCCATTGTCAAAACACTTAATGAAGACCTGTGCACACAAAGTTGATTTAATCTAAAATGGGAATTCAAACTGATATTGTTAAGCAGGAATAAACCCCTGTGTGGATGCTCTTATTTTGGTTTTAGAGTGGTACTTTCTGGTTCAGTTTAAGACTGTTGAGAACAGATTTAAAATAAACTGAAATAAGCCATTCTTAACTAAAATGAAAGCACAGGGGATCTCTCCACTTTAATTAAACTGGTTTAAAAATTATTTAAAGGATGGACTGTGGTGGAAAGTTATACTCATAGCCAATGTTCCCTCTTTTTTTTTTTTTTTTTTTTGGCAGGCCACGTGCTCAGAAAATTTCTTCTGTGTAAATTTTTGTGCGTGCGGTGTTTCACAATGCGCGCCTGGTTTAGGATCTGTGTGCGCACTCGCACAGTTCAGCGGGAACAGTGCTCATACCTGCTGATCTGTAAACCTAAACCACTATAACTCTAGGAATAAATATTTTTAGACTGGAAAATGTGTGTGTTCCCAGGTTAATTTAACTTAAAGCCTCTTTCTGTGTGATGTAAGTTTTTATTCTGGAGTAAATACATGGGGAGTTATATCAATTTTACTAAATCTGTTTAACTATACGAGTAATTGTCCCCTACACTTTCCAAAAACTTCCCGAATTGTCTGTGCACCACTGTATTGCTCTCCCAACAGATATTGGGGTGATTGAAGTCTCCCATGAGAACCAGGGCTTGTGATCTAGTAACTTCTGTTAGTTGCCTGAAGAAAGCCTCATCCACCTCGTATATAGCTGACTACCACCACATCATCACCCTTATTGCTCACACTTCTAAATTTAATCCAGAGACTCTCAGGTTTTTCTGCAGTTTCATACTGGAGCTCTGAGCAGTCATGCTGCTTTCTTACATACAGTGCAATTCCCCCACCTTTTCTGCCCTGCCTGTTCTTCCTGAACAGTTTATATCCATCCATGACAGTACTCCAGCCATGTGAGTTATCCCACCAAGTCTCTGTTGTTCCAGTCACATCATAATTCCTCGACTGTGCCAAGACTTCCAGTTCTACCTGCTTGTTTCCCAGGCTTCTTGCATTTGTGTATAGGCACTTAAGATAACTCACTGATTGTCCTGCTTTCTCAGTATTAGGCAGGAGTCCTCCCCTCTTGCGCTCTTGTGCTTCCTCCTGGTATCCCACTTCGCTCAGGGCTTTAGTCTCCTTCCTCTGCTGAACTTAATTTAAAGCCTCCTCACTAGGTTAGCCATCCTGCTTGTGAAGATGCTGTTGCCTCTCTTTGTTAGGTGGAGCCCATCTCTGCCTAGCTGTCCTTGGAACACCATCTCATGGTCAAAGAATCCAAAGCCTTCTGTCTGACACCACCTGCATAGCCATTCGTTGACGTCCACAATTCGATGGTCTCTACTGGGCCTTTTCCTTACACAGGGAGGGTGGATGAGAACATCACTTGCATCTCAAACTCCTTTATCTTTCTTCCAAGAGCCACGTAGTCTGCAGTGATCCGCTCAAGGTCATTATGCAAAGTGAAGAATATACACAAATTAACATATTCTATTCTTTTTTTTTTTTTTTTTACTGCCGCTATTGCTTTGGAGTTGGAGGCTGGTCTGCATTGTCTTAAACAAATTTAAATCAAGTGAACTAAATTAGTGCAGATCTCTAATATAGCTGCTGTGACGGAGTCAGACCAGAAGGGTATAGGAGAGTGCTGGAAGGCAGGTATATCAGCCTTAGGATGTGCAGGTCCTTGTTCCCTGGATAGCCAAACAAAGGCTACTCCAGACCAATCAAGACACCTGGGGCCAATTAAGAACCTTCTAGAAAGGAGTAGAAACAGCTAGCCTAATTGGGACACCTGAAGCCAATCAGGGACTGGCTGAATCCAGATAAAAACCTCCCAGTTAGTCAGGTGGGCTGTGGGTGTCAGGAGCTGTGGAAGGAGGTTATGCTGTTGGTGAGACTGAGTGTTGGACAACATATCATACTGAAGGAAGGAGGCCCTGAGGTAAGGGTGAAGTGGAGTTTGAAGAAGCAGGGACTGCTGTGGGGAAGTAGCCCAGGGAATTGTATTGTGTTTTGTGCCTAAAAGGTCAGCCATCTTAGCTGATACTATTAGGGTCCCTGGGCTGGAGTCCGGAGTAGAGGGCGGGCCCGGACTCCCCCCTTTTCCATCTTCCATATTGGCCTGTGATGAAGGTAACTCACTAGGTGGTGACTCTTGCCAATTATACTGAGAAAGGGAGGTCACTCTGGGGCCTAGATGAGTTTCTGAGGCCCCTAAATCTGCCAGGAAGCGCAGGACCCACAAGGACAGACTTGGAGCTTTGTCACACCGCCCTTAAACTGATTTAACCCTCACTTTAAATTATTTTGTCTTAATTTGGTTAGTAAGGGTCAAACAAGTTTAAGTATATCTGTATTAATGTATTGCACTGTATTAACGAGATTGGTTTTAATAGACTTAATTAAACTGATGTAACTTTTCTAATGTAGGCAAGTCCTGATTGCCTTCCAGTTGCGCATTAAGTGACATGACTACCATCTGTGTTGGAAAATTTAGGAAATAAAGGAGCAATTTCCTGAATCTTCACAGTATATGATGCTACTTACGGCTTTCAGCATGCTCACCTCAGGTTAATTAAAATTAAAAAAAAACTGTGAAAGAAATCTTACAATTACAGATATAAATACACATATGTAGGGAAATGAGTATTAATATTGTGACATTCACTTGCCCACATTGAATATATATTTTTGATTTGCACTTTGTAACCTTAACATTGCTTTAATATGTTAATATTAAATTGATGTTTCTTGTGGGTTTGGTTTTTTTTGAGAGACACAAAATCCTTGACTGATTGTGTTTGAATTGAAATAGTTCCAATTTGGTTTTGATGTTCACACCTCGTTGAAATGAAGAGAACAGGAGAGCTGTCATTACCATCTTTGCTGCTATTTGGCTGCAGACATCTTCCATATAGGTTAGGAGCATATTGGGCACCTTAATCTTTGCCAGTGAAAAAGAAAATTGGGGCTGCTCCACATTAGACAAGGTACACCCACATGTTCAAACCCCTTATATAGATTCACTTACACAGTTTTCAGTCTTGCATCTGTTTAGCTTAAGTCAATTTAAGCTAAACTGATATAAACAAGATTTAAACTGATTCAAGCGTATCTATATTAGGGATTTACTCTGTAACTAGATCAATTTTAAATCTGTTTAGTTACATCAGTGCAATTTTTATAATGTAGAACAGTTCTTTGTGTTTAACAGAAGATTAGAATGTACAGAACACTACAGAATGAATCAAAAATTGTAGACAACCATGATGGAAGAATAGCAGAATCTGCTATTTTTGCAACCACAGGTTTCTTTTGTCCCTGTCAGTCTTCAGAGGAACTTATTCTGTGCTTCCGTGGGATATTTAGTCTCCCTTAAGCAAATTGTAGCAATCCTTGTGTTTATCAAACTGGTCACAGAACAGATAGAGGGATTAGTCAAAATGTAGATTTAAAAACTCTTGAGCCCTGACTAAAGTAACTACAATTTCCACTGTTGCTACCCAAAAGTAAATTTTGGGTCCTAACTCTTCTGCCGTAGACAGAGCCCCCTGTATGATGGTTAAAAGTTGATAGGGCTTTGATGAGCCATGCTAAAAATCGTAGGTGGCCACTGAGCATAATAAAAGTGATTTTTTTTTCATTTCATCGCCTAAACTTAACAAGGTGCTACTTCTAAATAAGGGCTGTCTACATGCAAAGTTTCAAACTTAAGTCTAGTAAACATTAGGATTTTATGTGGGGATAGCTATGTCTCTTTTGTGTGAAAATACACACGCCCATGAGAGCTAACTATGCAGACCTAATCCCTGGTACAGACAGTGCTAGGTTGATGGAAGAATTCTTCTTGTGCTAATGGGAGAATCCTTCCCATTGGTGTAGGTAGTGTCTACAGTGAAGTGTTACAGAGTTTGTGTCTAACTCAGAAATTGTGTCTTCGCTAATAGGGAGGACTCCTGCGAACAAGACAAGATGAAGATGTAATAGGATTGGCATGTTCAGTGTTTGAATCACAATAGCCCCATCGTGTATCAGCTCAGTCTGTAAGAAGGAAGGGAGGTAAAGACAGTACAGCATTGATTCTTGAAGAGTTTTTGTCATATACAAATCCTATTAAATCATGTGGCTAGAGAGTAAACAAAACCGAGCCAACTGCTGAACCACTTTTAAGCAATGAGTAATTTTCCTAGTGTAGACCCTGCTACAATGCTGAAAACACTGAGGAAGTTCTAGGCAGCTAGATGACAGTCAGTGTTTAAAATGTTAGTTAGTTTATATTAATGCTTCCAGCTGGTATTGCTGCAACAGTGGTAACGAAAGAATAAAAATCATAAGTCTTGGGTGGGCATAGCAGTCTTTTACGTTATGTATGCATAATGGTGCTAGAACCCACTCTTTGCTAATATTGTTGATGTGCATTCTAAATAGTGAGTAGGAAAAAAACAAATAATTGTGACCTGCCTACAAAATTCCCCACATTTAAACATGATTGTGGTTAAGCCATATTATAGCACTTTTTTTCTTTCTTGTATTGACAGATAACATGTTGAACTAAGGGTATGGTTACACTTACAAAATTATAGCGCTATTGCTTATAGCGCTCGCCTTATACAGCAATAATAATAGCGCTATTGTATGTCCACACTGAGCTGCTCCAGCGCTATAGCATGGCCACATTTGCGGCACTTAATACGGCATTAAGAGCAGCGCATTAGGGCAGGTATCCCACAGTACACCTCTTCCTGATCTGGCGCAATGGCTTGTGGTAGGGGGGGCGTCACTTGCGGGGCATTCTATATCCTGTTTGAACTACCCATGATGCTTTTTGGCATATCCCAGCAATCCCTGTGTTTCCTTCCACCTCCGGCGCCATCTTTCAAGGGTTTCAGCAAGGCACGCTCCGTCTTCCATTGTCGAGTGCTGCAATGAATCCAGAACTGCTGAGGGACATGCTGACGACTGTCGCCAGCACATCTCTGTGTGCAGTGGAGTTATTCCTTGACATGCAGGATGACAGTGATGATTCTGAAGACGAGATCGAAGCGGTGAATGCATTCGACACAAAGCTGCTTGTCTCATTAACGGACATGCTCACGGCTGTTGAACGCCGCTTCTGGGCACGGGAAACGAGCACAGAGTGGTGGGATCGCATCGTCATGCAAGTCTGGGACGACGAGCAGTGGCTGCAAAACTTTCGAATGAGAAAAGCCACTTTCATGGGACTGTGTGCTGAACTCGCCCCTGCCCTGCGGCGCAAGGACACCAGACTGAGAGCTGCCCTCCCGGTGGAGAAGCGGGTGGCTATCGCGATCTGGAAGCTGGCTACCCCAGACAGCTACCGATCGGTGGCCAACCAGTTTGGGGTTGGAAAGTCGACCGTTGGAGTTGTGCTGATGCAAGTGTGCAGGGCCATTAATCGCATCCTGCTACGAAAAATCGTGACTCTGGATAACGTGCATGACATCGTGGCTGGCTTTGAAGAAATGGGTTTCCCTAACTGTGGTGGGGCGATAGATGGGACCCATATACCCATTCTGGCGCCCGCCCACCTAGCTGAGGAGTACGTTAACCGAAAGGGGTACTTCTCCATGGTTCTCCAGGCGCTTGTGGATCACTGTGGGCGTTTTACTGACATTAACGCTGGCTGGTCTGGAAAGGTGCATGACGCACGCATCTTCCGCAACACCGGCCTGTTCATGAAGCTGCAAGCCGGGACTTTTTTCCCAGACCAGAGGATCCCCGTGGGGGAAGTGGAAATGCCCATAGTGATTCTTGGTGACCCTGCTTACCCTTTAATGCCCTGGCTCATGAAACCGTACACAGGGAGCCTGGACAGCAGTCAGGAAAGGTTCAACTACAGGCTTAGCCGTTGTCAAATGACTGTGGAGTGTGCTTTTGGGCGTCTCAAGGCTCGCTGGTGCTGTCTTTATGGGAGGCTAGATTTGGCCGAGGGTAGTATCTCCGCGGTTATTTCCGCATGCTGTGCCCTACATAATCTTTGTGAGCGGAAGGGCGAAGGCTTCACTCAGGCATGGTCCTCGGAGGTTCAACGCCTGGAGGCCACATATGCCCAGCCAGAGAGCAGGGTTCATGGAGGGGACCAGCGCGAGGCTGTTAGGATCAGGGAAGCCTTGAGGGAGCATTTTGAGGCTGAAAGCCAGTTCTAAAGTGAGGTGCAGATGGAGGGAGGGAGGGAGCATTCTTTTAACAGGAACAGGCATTTGCTTTTCTGTAGCCTGTAATAATGTATGTACACTTAATAAAGAAACCAATTTATTAAGAAGACAATTCATGTATTGAACAGGTACTTCGGTTGCTGAAAGAAAATATTGTGATGCATGTGAGGGGGAAGGCAGGGGAGGTGCAATGGGGGTGTCGTGGGGTCAGTCAGAGATCGGAGTATGTCCGGGTCTCTGAGTCTCCAGTGCCCTCACAGTGGCCATGTCCCCCGAACCCCATTTGCGGTGGCCAGTAAGGCATGTTATTAGGGGTAGACTGCAGTGGATAATGGTCTGGGGGTTGTTCGGTGAAGACAGAGGGGTTGGAGGCAGCTGTGGATGGTGATAACCATTTGGCTGATGATACTGGCCTGGAGGGTACAGAGGCAAGGAAGGGGAAGGGAGTTGGGGCAAACGATAATTGGGGTGGTGGGTGCGGAGCTTCTCCTCCTGAAGGGTGACAAGCCGCTGCATAGTCTGCAATTGAAGCTGCAGTAATGAGAGCAGCTTGTCGGTGCTTTTCTGGCGGTGAATCGCGTTCTCCTTCCGCGCCTTCTCCCTCAACTTGCTCTCATTCTCCCTCCACCTCTGTGCAACTCGATTCTCCGTTACAGCCTGTTGCATTACTTGCTGTACAAGATCCTCTTTGCTCCTTCGTGGCCGCTTCCTCAGTCGCCTGAGCCTCTCAGCTGTTGATAAGAGCGATGGCGAAGGGGTGAAGGACGACCCTTCTAAAATAAAAAGATACATTTCACAGTGGTTCCCTTGTAAAGAGCAGACATGCCTATCATTCCCCCGCATTCCCCGTTTGCCTGTCCCGCAGACAGCACAGATACAGCAACGGAGCCCCTGCCATGGTGAGTGGACTCCAGAGGCAAGGGAAATGATTTCTTCCCTGCCCTGAAAAGCTGTGGCGGGGGTGGGGGTGTGTGTGGAGTGCCGGGAAGTGGCAGGAGCCCTACTCTGAACACTGTTCCAACATTCTCCGTAGGTGTTTGTCCTGGAAGATATCTCGTTGCTTCGAGTCACTGAGGAGCAAAGGGAAGGGATTTTATTAAGATGCGGCTTCCGCCCAGGGCCATATGCAGCGTGCCTATGTGCAGCAATGCTCCCCCCACCCATTGTAGCACAGTGGCAGGGACTAGTGACCGTGACCAGGACGGGGACCACGCTGGCTCTCCCGGGAAACCTGCGCAGGCGCATTGCAAGTGCTCTTATTGAGACCTTTGAAGAGATTACTGATGATGACTACCGCGAGGTGATAGACTACATCAATGCTCTATTCTACATGTAGGCAAGCATGCAAGCATCCCCTTCCACCCCAAGCTGCCTGCCTTCCCCATAGAAAAGCAGCTTTACCGCCGCAATGCACTGCTGAGCTGGCCCCTGCAACCGCCGGACGCTGTGGCTGGCCGCCCTCCTCCTGGCTTTAGAGGAGAGCTCCTGGCTGCATGCCCCCCTGCCCTCCTCCTGGCTTGAACAGAGCACCAGGTGGAATGCCCCCCTCATCCCTTTCCACCCCAAGCTGCCAGCCTTCCCCATAGAAAAGCAGCTTTACCTCCGCAATCCGCTGCTGAGCTGGCCCCTGCAACCGCCGGACGCTGTGGCTGGCTGCCCTCCTGGGTTGAGAAGAGCTCCTGGCTGCATGTGTCCAGGGACTCCTCCGTGCCCTGGATCGCTGCTGCCTCATCCTCCTCCTCTTCTTCATCCTCCTGGTCTTCGTCCTCCTCCTCACCCCCCCCTTCACTGGTGGGCTGGGAAGTGTCCGTGGTGGTCGATGGAGTGACCGTGGGATCACCACCAAGTATCGCGTGCAGCTCCTTATAAAATCTGCAAGTCACCGGGGCTGCCCCTGAGCGGCCGTTTGCCTCGCGGGCTTTGCGATACGCATTCCTAAGCTCCTTTACCTTAACACGGCACTGCAGAGTGTCCCGCTCATGGCCTCTTTCTGCCAAGGCCCGTGATATCTGCCCATAGGTGTCAAAATTCCTGTGGCTAGACCGCAGCTGAGACTGAACAGCCTCTTCCCCCCAGCAGCTGATGAGGTCCAGCACCTCACTATTGCTCCATGCTGGGGATCGCCTATTGCGAGGAGGCATGGCACGTGGAGTCATGATGATCAATCAGAATGATCACCTGCAATGATTCCCTGAGACCACGCCACGCAATCAATCAGATCAATGAGAATGATCACTTGCAAGGATTCCCTGAGAGCACGCCACGCTTGGCTGGAGCAAACAGGAAGGGGATTTTCAAATTTCCCTGGAACTTTAAAGGGCGGGTCTGACGTGTGGTCACCTGAGGACAGGACAAAAGATTTTGCAAGTGATGACCAGAGTGGCTCGAACGGGAATTATGGGACAGGCTGGAGGCCAATTAATACGCAGTGGGTGTCCACATTCTTCCTGTAGCGCTACAGCAGGTGCGCTACAGCCCTTATTCCCCATGAGGAGGTGGATTTATAATAGCGCTATAACTCCGCGGTTATAGCGCTATTAGTGCCTTGCCAGTGTGGACGGAGAGTAGGTTATAGCGCTCGTAGGGGCTTTATAGCGCTATAAAGTGCCAGTGTAACCATGGCCTAAGTTTTACTCCTGGTTGACTGACACACACACTCACATACTCTCTCTCTCTCCCTCTCCCTCCTGTCTTAGAGAATGTTACTAAAGTGCATTTCCTATCAACACAGACACAAAAAATCCAGGAAATCACCAGTTAGACTACACTAACACCCAGAGCAGCTTCAGTTCATGTAATTTATTGCTCTAATCTCACCAGTCCCAAACCTTCAAAGACTCTCACAAAGAAATTCCTGCTGATACCAACTGGTATTAACACAGTTGGGGTTCCCTAGTAGACAAGGCTCTAGTGGCTTCAGCTGGCTTTACTGCTATGTTAATTAAAGCTGCCAGAGCCTTGTTTGTGCTTGAGCTCCCATTGGTGTTAACATGGGTTCAGCTGAATGTGTAATAACATTAATAGGAAATTCTTTTATAAACAAAGTGGTACATTCTTCACCTCCCAACAAACTTTCACTTCCCATATATAACTACCCAGAAAGCACACATCCAGTTTCTCCAAATCACAAAGAAATGCAACGGTTTAATTATGACCTCAGCAAGACATATTAAGATAAACATACATTGCTTCACTGTGAAAGTAATGAGTTTTTACCACCTTAAAAATTCAAGGTCCTGGTTAAGATTTGTATATGAAAGTTGTGGGCATGGGGGGAATTGACAAGGATTTTTATGGCGACAATGGCAGGAAGTGATGGATTAGGAGTTTTTGGGTTGGGGAGTAAATTGTTAAGGTAGCAGAGGTGCTTGGAGTTTGGGGGCAGGGAGTGATGGGGGTAGTATATAAGGAGCACTGTGGTACAACACAAGAAGGCGGCAGGGTTTTGCTAGTGTTTCCTTGTTTCCTCCATCCAACAGATACTCCTGCTGGAATTCAGTGCCACTGCACAATGCAGAATTTGTGACAGCCAGAGCCCCATCTATCCTTGCCTTATGGTGAGAGCTCCAGTTGCCCATTCTCCAGTTTTTCTGGATTTTTGGTTATCCAGTCTAGCCCTGATCCCAATTAGATCGGATAATCAGGGTTCTTCTATACTTTTATTCAGCATATTTTTATATAATAGTTTCTGTTTCAGTGAAATTAAATATTTCATTTAAACAAAGATAACTATTAACAAGGAGACATGAAGTTCAGTATTAATATGCCTAGCAAGGAATCTGTTTGTCAAAAAACATTTCCTGAATCTTTTATGTTGTCTGTTTTGTTACAGATATACTTGCTGACAGGTATTTTGAAATAAATTACAAATAATTGAAACTGGCATGATTATATTGTCATTTTGACAAAATATGCAAAATTTTGCAGAATTTTAAAATACTGTGTGCAGAATTTTTAACTTTTTGGTGCAGAATTTCTCTGGGAGTAAAGAGAGGTGCAAAGTCTCAGTGCAGAATGACTTACTTCCTCACCAAACTTTCTCAGATCTGGTGGGTGGAGAAAGCAATAACATTCTAGTGCAGGGGTCAGCAACCTTCCAGAAGTGGTGTACCGAGTCTTCATTTATTCACTTTAATTTAAGGTTTTGTGTGCCGGTAATACATTTTAACATTTTTTAGAAGGTCTCTTTCTATTAGTCTATAATATAGAACTAAACTATTGTCATATTGTAAAATAAGATTTTCCCAGTGTTTAAGAAGCCTCATTTAAAATTAAATTAAATTGCTGATCTTACGCCGCTGGCCCACTCAGCCAGCTGTCAGCCTGAGGTTCCATTCACCTAGGCCAGCAGCGGGCTGAGTGGGGCTTGCGGCCGGGACCCCAGCTGGCAAGGGGCTGGCAGCCAGAACCCCAGACCTGCAGTGGGCTGAGCGGCTCAGGGATCCCGGCTGCCAAGCCCACTCAGCCCGCTGCCGGTATGGGGTCCTGGCCCTGCCCACAAAGAGTGGGTACCTACCTTCTCTCTAGTTCTGGCCCATTCTGTTCCTCTCTCTCTGCATTGCACTGAGGGTGAGAGTGCACTGGGAAGAGGGCTGGGGATGAAGGAGCAGGCTCTGGTTGGGGTGTAGGGTCTGGCCAGGAGCTAGAATGAGGGAGGGGGCTCAGGGATGGGGCAGGTGGTTTGGGTGTGAAGCGCTTATCTGGGCAGCTCCCATTTGGTGCGAGGGGTGCAGGAACTCCCATTTGGTGCAAGGGGTGAGGGTTATGGGGTGCAAGAGTCAGGATGTGGGGGGTGCATTGGGGTGTAGGTGGGCTGGGTATGTGTGGGGGTGCTAGAGTCAGGGCAGGGGGCTGGGTGTGCATGAGGAGGGTGTAAGAGTCAGTGGAGAAGGCTGGGGGCATGTGAGTGGGTGCAAGTGTGGGGGGCTTGGGTATGTGTGCAGGTGCCAGAGTCAGGGCTGGGGTCGTGGCAGGCAGGGTGGGTGGGTGAAGGAGTCAAGCAGAGGGCTGGGTGTGTGAGGGGGGTACAGTGGTCAGAGCAGGGGCGTGGAGGGTGTGCAAGGGTGAAGGGCAGGTGTCTGGGGGGTGTGCTGGGCTGCAGGGCTCAGGACAGAGGGTTGGGTATCTGTGGGGGTGGGGTCAGGGCAGAGGGCTGAGTGTGTGTGAGCGGGGAGGATCAGGGCAGGAGGCTGGGGGGATATGCCCCGATTCCACCCCCTCCCCCGCGGCCCTCCCCCGCTTTTTCTCTGCCTCGGCCAGCCCGGAGCAGGGAACATGCTATGGCTCCGTTTGTGCCCTTCCTCCCTCCTTCCATCCATCCCTCCCTTGCTCGCTGCTGGCTGGTCAGCTGATCTGCTGGCAGGGACTGAGAGGAGAGGAGAAGGAGGAGGGGCAGGAACCCACCATGCTGCAGGAAGAGGCAGGGGAGCCTGGCAGGACCAAGCTTCTGCCTGTGGGGACAGGGAGCAGAAGCTTTGTGTGCAGACTCCCCTTCCTCCTCCTCCTCTCCATCCTTGCTAGCCGATCAGCTGACCAGCCGGCCGCGAGGGAGAAACGGGGGGGACGGAGAGAAGGCGAAAGCGCACAAATGGAGGGCGGAGAAAAGCCGCTGGGCTGGGCAGGATTTTTAATGGCACACTACAGGTGTGCCATTAAAAATCGACTCGCGTGCCATCTTTGGCATGTGTGCCATAGGTTGCCGACCCCTGTTCTAGTGCTTCCCTGGTTTCTTCATTTCCTGTACTTGCATCTTTCCAAACATGGTTGCTCCCTCCTTATGTGCCAGAAACTCGCTATCCCATACTCTACAAACCCTGCTCCCCTGTATGTTAACACAATCTCATTGCAATTTTTCCCATCATTTGACAGTCTGTGCTAATGACTTGTCACTTCTTCAAGCGCTGATCCTTTTGGGTATTCACTATGAATGTTCTGTGTGCCTATGACCAGAAACTCTTCATTAGCAGTGTCTGTTGCTCTGCACCTTGCATCTCCTCATGCTCCCAAAGGATGGCAGAAGGGACAGTGCAGATTGACCACCTCTCCAGAACCTTCTGTGTCCATTCTTCTCTTCTTCATTCTCCTACCTAGAATCTGTAGATATTGTAAACAGTATTTTAGCTGAGATAGTTTAGTCTAGTTTTAATGCTAATTAGTGGAGGATTGAGGGTGGTCCTCCATTAGCTCCCCTTTGTCTTGTTTACCTATTATGCACAAAGTACTGTGCTTTAAGCCTTGCCTAGCCTGCCGCAAGGTCTTTCTGGTGAGCGACCTGCATGACAGCTGCTGGTAATGCCTTGGGGAGGTTCACATGCCCTTGAGATGTGCCATCTCTTGCTTTTTCCCTCCTTGTACCAGGTAGTTTCATGAAATCAGGCTCTGAAAACACTTCATGTAGCTCTCCATGAGACCATGCTTGTATCCTGAACCCTCCTGCTCCCTTTCAACATGTTTGGAGTCACTGGGCAGTGTCCCACTGTCATCTGGTACCAGTGGTTCAAAATCCTTCGCCAAGCACAGGGGCTCCATGAGGCAGATGCATGAGAAGGACAAGGGCAAACACAAGGAGAGGGGCAAGTCCCCATATAGATCTTTGAAAAACAGGTCTGCCCCACCTCTTCCTCTAGCACCGCCTGAGACTTTGAACCCCTGAACAGGTGCACTCAGTGCTTGTACTAAAAAGGCAGTGTTAATGGTACTGGGATTTCCAGTGCCCCAATGCCACACATTGAAGGATCATTAACAATGCCTGTCCTGTATAAAGTCAGAAGGGTTTCTCTCCCGCTCCTCCATTTCAATGGTCCCAGCCACTTACAGGTCCTCCTCCTCCTCCTCCAAGACAGCACCAATGGTCTAGACAAAGCCAAAGACATCAATCAGCCCTGTGATCTTCTGGAAAACTTCGCCATATGTGCAGATCCGACATCTCTGATTTTTCTCTGAACTGATTCTGTTCCAGGAGGTCTCCACCTAGGGTGACCAGATGTCCCAATTTTATAGGGACTGTCCCGATTTTGGGGGCTTTTTCTTATATAGGTTCCCATTACCTCCACCCACCTCCATCCCGATTTTTTTACACTTGCTGTCTGGTCACCCTATCTCCACCTCATCTATTCTCCATTCGTTTGCCAATACTGTGAACCAGCTGGAGCAAGAGATCAACCTGATCCTCTCTCTTTCCTACTCGTTCTTGCTCCTGATTGGTGGGAACCATCCCACTATGCCACCAGCCCCACCGTTGGAATATGAAGAATCCTGTTCATCATACAAAAATGAACTTGTACTGACTGTCTCTCCAGATACCTGACAAAGAGCCATCACCACAGACTGCTTCCAAATGCACTCGCTTGCCCTCATATCCTTGCCAACAGCATTTGTTGTCCTGGGACTAATGTTACTCTCCGTGGGAGTCCACATCAATATCCCCACAGCCCATCCTATATCTTTGTTGAGATCCCTGTGACCCATACTTCCAGGCATCTGAATATGAGGACCCTATGTTCTGCACCCCGTAGTGGTTATCACTAGATGAAGAACCATAGTTGCCAAGGAAGCAGCTGATGGAGGAGGAGCAGCTGGATCCACTAGTGAAACTCTTTGTCCTGTCCACATGAGGCGCTATCAGCAGCATCTCCATTACCACCAGTTTGTTTTAAACAGTGTCAGGATCACCTCCAGAGAATCACAGTCGCTCTCCAAATTCCACTAGAGGAGTTCCAGGATCCAACCCACATGCTCTTGCATATCCTCCAGGCTATGTTTCCATTTTGAATGGCAATCCAGATTGACAAGGCCATCAATGAACCTGCCAGAGTTATCTTGCACACTACTGCAACTTGTACCCCAAAGAGGGCTGAGAAATGCTCCTTTCCTCCCCCCAGAGGCATGGAATTTCTGTTTTCCCACCCTACCACCAATTCCTTGGTGGTCCAAGCAGTTACAAAAAGAAGCCAGTTACCTCAGCCCAAATCCACTTCACTGAATAAAAATACCAAAGGACTTGACCTCTTTGGAAGAAAGATGTTTTTATCAGCTTACTTTAGCATTCTGAATAATAAACTACCAACTTCAGTGTCTGAGTGTGACTTCGAATTATAGCAAGCTTCTTCAGGAAACCAGACCTTAGTTCCAGGCCATCCTGGATTAGAGAAAGCTAGTGTCAAGAGCTTGTCTCCAGATGTCCCTTGATGCAGTGTCACAATCCATAGTCATGAGATGGGCGTCATGGCTGCTGGCCTTGGGGTTCCACAGGGATGTCCAAACCACCCTTGCAGGCTTTCACTTTGAAGGTGACAGTCTCATTAGGGACAAAACTAACAAGCCACTGTATACTCTCTGGTTTCTGAGTAGTTATTCTTCGGCACCCCGTAGAAAATACTCCAGGTCTCCTTTCTGCCTTGACATCAACCACCATCTTCTTCCAACAGAGATGTGTGAACCCCCAAAGTAATGACAGAGGATCCAGCTTTGTAGGCACCCTGCATCACAATCTTCCAGTTTATAGTCTCAGCTGCTTCTTGTATCGCAATACCCGAGAGTTGACAGCCAGTCCCCACAATGTTTGCTGCTGTCCCCTTCAGAGGCGGCCACCTAGTTCATTTCCTTTTGTTCTGTGCTATGATCGTATGAAAGTCCATCCTCCTCAAACTGTCAGGGCCTGTTCTGTGAAAGTCCAAGTTCTGTCAGTATCCTCACTGCAGGGAATCCTGCTCTCAGAGATAAGAAGAGCAGCTACTTTAGACTCTGTATTCACCTTCACCAGGCACTGTGCTCTGGTCCAAGCTTTTGTCTGTGAAATGCTTCCTTTAGCATGGCAATCCTGTGCTCAGTGATATAAGAAACTTCATTGTGCCCTCTTTAATGAGCACTGTTTGGGAGTCTCCCAAAGTGAATGCCCACAGGGACTTGCCTTTGAAGAAGAAAGGAAGATTACTTACCTTACAGGAACCAGAGTTTTGAGTTGTGTAGTCCCTATGAATATTCAAGACTGCCTTCCTTTGCTCAAGTCCTTTTGGGATCCATGTTAGAATCACAACTGGAGAGGCAGTTGGTCTGCACTTCCCTTTATGCCCTTGGTTGAAAGCACATGGAGGTGCAAGTGCAGAGCAATAGACACTGCTGTTGAAGAGTTTCTGGTCTCCGGTGTACAGAGTGCGTTCACACCCACAGTAACGACACATCTTGTACTCCAGTTACTATAAGTAACCTTTTATTTCTTCATTCCAAGGGTTAGATGATACACTGGTAAAAATGCATATGTCCTGTCTAAGCTACAGTTTATATCATTGTTACTACATGTTAGACTGGTTCTACTGAGAAATTGTGGGGCCTAATTTTTCTTGTCTAAACAAGGCGTTTCTGTCCACATATACTAAACAAAGTAAACACCCTCCCCCAATTCGGGTTATGCAATCATATTTAAACAATTTTTTAGAAGGATACCGTAGAATAGGTCATCTATGACTTCATTATATATGAGTGTGCATCAGGTGTGGATGAGTCCTTTATAGATTTTTTTTAAAAAAGCACAAGAGACTTGACCTTACTAGTGTCTCACATTTTTATTTTCATGCTTAATTTATTTGAAATCTTACTCTGAACAGTAACATAGTCTCACTTTCACTGTTCTTAATGAAGTATGACTGTGCTAATTGTTCAGACATCTAATTCAGGACTTTAAATTCTGATTGTCATCCATTTGCTAAGTATTTTGGCCAAAAGTGTTAAGTTATGATTCTGCTCTATCTTGGGGGTGTTTAGCAATACAAATTGTCACAAACAGATCACTTCAGTGGTCCCTTCCTCTGCACTGTCTCCCCACTGAATAGAGAAGTTATCTGTCCTAAATTTCAAAGCTCTTCATGGGGGTGGCACTCTCTCCCTTCACCCTGAGAGATTGCCTTTTCTTTGATGACCTTACGCGATAACTACATTCCACTGGAATAATAAAACTGTTGACCAATAAGTGGAAGTTTGTAAATGTGGAGACAGAACTTTTGCGGGAGCTGGACTTTGGCAGTGGAACTCCCATAAGAAGTAGTAATAATCACAGACCTCACCACTTTAAGAATTAATTGTGAATCATATTTCCTTGTCCTTCTCTCTCCACAGATAATATAGTGAGAGAGAGCTAAATCAGACAGCTCTTCCACTGAACTCACAAGCAAACTTTTAAAAAGTTAACTGAGCTATATTTTTACTGACTGGGAAGGAAAGGGACGGGGAAGAAGGTTGTTACTCCTATTTTTTAGATGTTATGAAAGTGTTCAGATAATATGATGAAGGGCCCATTTAACCACATAATCAATCTGAGATGGATTGGAAAACGTATTTCTGGATGATTTTCTATTCAGTACATGTCAAAGTATTTGTTAGGAGTGTTGTATTCTACTTTGCCATCCTGCTGCCATGCCTTTCTTTAAATAAGTTACAATTTTAGTCTGAAACAATTTTTCTTTATGTGAAGAGAACCAGTATCATCGGTTTTGAGCTGGCTTTCCATTATTACAGTTCTAAATTTTGTTTTTGTTCAGTTGTAGATGTATTACGCTACAGTAACTCCTCATTCAAAATCGTCCTGGTTAACATTTCATTGTTACATTGCTAATCAGTTAGGGAACATGCTCATTTAAAGTTGTGCAATGCTCCCTTCTAAGGTTGTCAGCTGCCCAGCAGGCTATCAATTGCCGGCAGTTCAACTGCAGTAGTCCATATGTCCCTTCCCCCACTGCAAGGTGCTGCTCCTGCCCTCTGCCTTGGAGCTGCTCCCTGAGACTCCTGCTTGCTGGGAGAGGAGAAGAAGAGGGGGGCTAATGTCAGGGTGTCTCCCTGCTCCTGCACCCCGCTTACCCCATCTTCCATAGAGCAGAGGGGACACACCACAGAGGGAACTGCTGCCTTAGGCAGCAGCTGCTGGCTTGCTGATCTAATTAAGGTAGTGTACTTAAAGCTGAATGCGCATCTCTCTCTCTCAGGGTGCATGTCTCTGCCCTCCCTCCTTTCCTGTTGCATTCTAGAGTGTGAGAGTTAACCCTTGAGGGCTCAGCAAATTGCTAGTTCATTTAGCACAGTGGTTCTCAAACTTTTGTATTGGTGACCCCTTTCAAATAGCAAGCCTCTGAGTGTGACCCCCCCCCCGTAAATTAAAAACACTTTTTAATATATTTAAAAACATTATAAATGCTGGATGCAAAGCGGGGTTTGGGGTAGAGGCTGACAGCTCGTGACCCCCCCATGTAATAGCCTTGTGACCCCCTTAGGGGTCCTGAACCCCTGATATAGCAGTAAGGCATTCTCTGGGAAATATCCCACCCTCTGACTCCTCCACTCAGCCTTAACTCAAAGCTTCACAATCATCATCACTGGGTACAAGTATTAAATTGTTTAAAACTTGTACTGTGTGTGTGTGGGTGTGTGTATATATATATATATGTGTGTGTGTGTGGGTGTGTGTGTATATATGTATGTGTGTGTGTGTATATATATATATATATACACACACACCCACACACACACACATATATATACACACACACACACACACACACACACACACAATCACAGGCACGTACTCTGCCGCAGAAACATTAAGT
>ML677334.1:27386221-27442012 GCA_007922305.1 Dermatemys mawii
CACCCACACACACACACACACACACACACACACACACACACACACACACACACAAATTCCCTGGAACCTAATCTGCCCCATTTACATTAATTCTTAAGGGGAAATTGGATTCGTTTAACATCGTTTTGCTTAAAATCTCATTTTTCAGGAACATAACTACAACATTAAGTGAGGAGTTTGTGTATGTATATCTAATAGTCTTACTGCAAACAAATACAGTTAGCTAAATCCCCAGTCTCTTTTATTAGGGTTGCGAGGGATTCCTCTCATTTTTTTCCCCTTGCATTTTAGTGTAGTGCCCATAGTAGTGGTTAAGGTGCATATTAGTACTTTAAATTTATTTTTCTTTTCAGTGTTGTATCTGATGGCTATCTCAAGGTGTTATACCTAGCATGTGCTCTGATAGTAATATGTTATGCCTATCATTGATCAGTACTAAGGCTTGCATGCAGCCTGAAGTCTCGCATTTTCCAATCTTGTATGGTTTTATGAAATGTTTACATTATATACTATGGGATGTAAACATAGGATATATTTACCTTGACAAAGACACTCAATATTGGGGGAGCAGATAGGAACAGACTTTAACCAACTGGTAACCTGAATTCCTTAGAACCGGGAATGGCTGGGTATGACTTCTCTTGTAGCAATGTGGATTGCTGGTAATGGTAGGCTGGGTGTACATGTTGCAGATTTGCAAACAGTACTAAAATGTAGAACAATGCAGTATCTTCTTTGAGATATTTGGAGCTAGTAAACTAGCTGGATATTTTTTAAAGCGTTTCCAGGTCTCAGTTTAAATAATGAAAGAAAAACAAGCTGGTGTCGAGAGACAGTCCTTCATTCAGGATTTTATAAACAAATTTTGGAAGTATTCCAATTGCCCTAAATGAATCAAACATTCCAAAGGATTATGTAATTGGTGGCCTGCCAGTAACTTGTTGTTCGGAGCAAAATACCAGTATTAAATCAGAAAAGTACTGATGCTTCATTAAAAATACAAAAACCAAAACCCAGATATGTTGTTCTGTCATACTTTACTCCTGGGGGAATTCTGCACCCAAAATTAAAAATTCTGCACACAATATTTTAAAATTCTGCATATTTTATTTGTCAAAATAACACAATATAATCATACCAGTTTCAATTATTTTGGTAATTTATTTCAAAATACATGTCTGCAAGTGGGTCTGTAACTATACAGACAACAAAAAAGATTCAGGAAATGTTTTTTGACAAACTCCGTACTAGGCATATTAACACAATAACTTTGAGTAATAAATCATTTAAACTACAATACAGAAATGTATTTCCCACACCCCTCAAAAGCAACTGAAAGGCTTGTGGAAATTGGGGTAATGGAGAGCTGAGGGTCAGGGAAGAAATTGCTCGGGAGGAGCTTGGGTGTCAACCTGACAGGTTGTTGGGTGTAGGTGTGAGAAGTATGGAACAGGTTTTTTGGTGGGGAGGGAGGGAAGGATTGTTGGAGAGCCTTCCCCATGCAGAACCTGGCTGACCCTTAGCTTCTCCCATTCAGACAGACATCATCTGCCCCGACTCCGTGTGTTTCTGAACCCCTTGTCCTCTGCCCCCTTGTGCCCCTGCATCCCATTCAGCCAGGCATATTGGCACATGTCTCTGCACCCCCGTTCAGCCAGGCATAGCCACCCCACTCCCCATATATCCCTGAACCCTCATTTTGCGATCCTCACTCCCTCTATCCTCGTGGCCCTGCATCCTCATCCCGTTCAACCCCTGGCTCAGTGTCACCCCACTAACTGCTGTGTCCCACTACAGTCTGCCCCCCACTAGTCCTCCTAAACCCCCATCTGTGTGACCCCCAGCAGCTCCTTGTGTGCTGCTCTATCCTCCCTCCTTTCATCCAGTGCATCCTTAAAGGCCCCATATGCAGGGCTCTGTGAAGAAGGTAGCCTCTGCCCCCTCCCTACGGCTGGCTGCTTCAGCCCCTAGGCCAGCTGCCTCTCTTCCAATGCCACATCAGCTCCTGGTGAGCGAAAGATGTAATTGCAACTTCCCTTCACCTCCCTGTCAGAATCAGTTACTCTGCGGGGAGGGGGGGAATCTGTGGGGGACATTCATTCTGTGCTTGCACAGTGGTGCAGAATTCCCCCAGGAATACGTCAAGATCACTTTGTTACTGAGGCATAGCAATATGCAGTTTCATTTTGAGATTCATGCATTCTAAGAAATTAGAGTAAACTGAGAAGAAAAAGGAAAATCCTGAAAACTTGGCTGTACGTGAATATTTACAGCCCTATAAAGATGCTTATTGGTGGCTAATTTCCACTTGTTATTTACATTGGTCAGTACATACCTTTGACTCTTTGAAGGTATGATCTGAACTTCATGCAAAGCCTTTTAGCTTCTCAGTTCATTAAGGCAAATTGCAGTTTTGCAGCCGATGTTCTTTAATGCTGTTGGCTTGAAATCTAATCAGTTTTTTAAAGAAAATAATTTAATGTAGTGTCATGTAACACACCTGGTCTGGGTTTCCTTACCACTTGTTGTGGTTTTACAAACATGCTTTTTTCTTTTTAATTTTTTTTCTTTCCTATTGCTGTGTGAAAGCCAATGCAAATAGGTGAAACTGTCACATGCATAAAGTACTTTCATGGTATAGGTACATTTACAGACACTGCACGCCCAATAAGCACAGGTATAATAAATAGCAATGTAGATAGTGAGGCACAGCTTAGATGAGTAGAGTGACCTGTATACCTAACCCTAGGACAAGGGTTCTCAACCTTTTTCTTTTCTTAGCCCCCCTCCCCCAAAAATGCTATAAGAACTTCAAGGCCCAGCTGTGCCACAACAGTGTTTTTTATGCTAAGGGTTAGCAAGCAGAGCAATTGCCTGGGGCCCCACACCACAAGGCCCCCCGCAAAGCTAAGTTGCTTAGTCTTCAGCTTCAGCCCCATGTGGCAGGGCTCGGGGTCCTGGGCTGCAGTCCTGCATGATGGGGCTTTGGCTTGCTACCCTGGACCCTAGCAAGTCTAACACCAGTCAGGCTTCCAGATCCCCTGAAACCAGAACCACTGCCCTAGGGTATATACTCTACATGGCTCTCTACATGCCCAAGCAGTGCTTCCTGGACCTACACTGCTACTTTTAACAGTGTAGCATCCCACTCTTTCCATGCTGCTGAAGCCTTTTCCCACCACAATGAAAGACTCCGGCAGTATGAGAAGGTTCCAGAATGGGGAAGGCAGTGGAGAACTGTTCTAACAACAACGTTTCAGAGGCTTTCCCCATTGCTTCCTGCCACCACAGCCTTTCACTGTAGTGAGTGTGGATGCAGCCTGCTTTTCACAGTAGTCTGGCTGTAGTTACATGTACCCTACACACCACCACCGGTGTGGACAAGTCTCAGATGCAGAAAGTAAACTATATTGTTTACTGTTATATTGAGTACAGCTGCTAGTCAAATCTTCATCCCAGGTAGAGGCTTGACTTGATTTCAGAGTTGCATCTTTGTAGGTACTAAATAGACATCAAAATGACTTTTTAAATAATCAGCCAAAACTGTAGTTACCACCGCTCCTTTTAGATAGCACTAGTTTTATTTTTTTATTAGCGTTAAGAACATAAGAATGGCCATACTGGGTCGGAACAATTGTCTATCTAGCCCAGGATCCTGTCTTCCGACAGTGGCCAATACCAGATGCAGAATGTGGATAACTGAAGATTAGTACTGTGTGTTTGCAAATATCTGTTCTTCAACTGCCTATCTTTTGTTTCCAGGATTCCATGTTTCTGTGATTTGTAGTGTTTTCCTGCTGTTTACACTGGAATGAGAATAAGATTAAAAGAATTTAAACTGGTCAAACTACTATTGTTATTACTAACAATGGCACCTGAAACTGCTGTAATGTGTGAGAAATTGTCTAATTCAGTAGCTCACTGACATAGGGGTTTTGCCCAAAGTTGCACAGGAAACCTGTGGCCAAGCCAGGAATTTAGTCCATGACTTTGACACTCCCATCCAGTGTCCTATGCAGTGAATCATCCTTCCTACCCTGAACAAGGGGATATATTTTCTTAAAGTCAAATTACCAAAAAATAATTTTTAAAAAATCAACAAATGGCATCTTGCAGGAAGGCCAAGTTAAGGTGTTGGCACTGTAGACATGTGCCTAGGGCTCTAGCTCCTGGGAAGAAAGCTTTAATCTAAAACAAAAGTTCTGTTTCTAGCTCTTATGGTTGTGAAATAAAACTTGAAAACCTGACCAGGATATAACCCATACAGTAAAGTCTGAGTCTGCAGACAGCCTCTGATGGTAGCTTCAAGATCTGAACTGACACAACTCATTTTAATAGTGTTAAATCTGAAATCCACTGTTCTGATTGGCTCCCACCAACACCACTCTGGGAGGGTCCTTGCTGCTGCTCTTCAGTTATGACAGAACAAAAGTAATCTGACGTCTTTTCTTCCTCAGTTTAAGTAGTTTGAATCTTCAGGTTTACTCACTGATTCATGTTTATGTATAATCTTCTACAGGGAAGTCCACATAGTTTAGTTTTGTTTGCTTTTGAAGCATTATGGATGTTCTTCAGTGTCCTGCCACAAACCTATTGATTTTTGATGTAGAAGAAACAGAACTTAAACTGACAATTCTACATTTTTTTAAGTGCTCTGAAATTCCAGTTTCAAGTTACTGCTTGAGTGAAATAGCCTGAGATCTATGAATGGTTTTGTAGTGCTTTCTTAGTATACTGTATTACATTTATTTTTCCTTCAAATTGGAAAGAAATGATTCAGTGGACTGCATAACTACATTATGATTTAGTCTGTTTAATGTTGTGATTCGGATACAGTCAACTATCCCTATAGGGAAGCTGAGGTTTAGTGTTCGTACTGTATAAGATGCCAAGTGCTATCTTGGCAGTAAGTATGGTTTACATATTGTGTACGTTTGTGTCCATTGTGATTTTTATGATGCTATTCATAAATGAGATTCCATATTTAAACAAGGAAAGCTAGAATGCCACCACTTTCTTTCGAATCAACCAGCTGTGGAACCTTTTAACTTCTCTCACAAGTGTTTATATTAACTTGTTTGAAAGACTTTTGTTAGAAAGTCTCTGATTTCAGTCTCTGAATATCTTTTATTCTAGAAAGTTGAGCATAGCAAGGTTCTTGTTCTGCCTATTAGGAAAGAAAATTACATAATTACCTAGAAACCCTAGACCTGGATTCAGTAAGTTAGTTAAGAATGAGCCTGACTTTAAGCACCTGGGTTGTCCCTTTGACTTTAAATAGGACTGCTCAGGTTCTTACTTAAGTATATGCTTATGTAGTCCTATTTAAAGTTAGTGGGACTACTTAGGTGCTAAGAGTTAGCATATACTTGTGTATCTTGCTGAATCGGGCCCTTGAGAGACAGGGGGGGTGAAGTGACTAGTGGATGGAATTGACTGGAGTGTTGACATTTGAGTGATTGAAATTGAACTTTTTACAGAAGTTCTGAACACTTCAAAGGTGTTTGTAGTATCTGATATGGTGATTCTATATAAATCTGGTTAGCTAATCTTTTCTCATATTTCAAAATGTGTTGAATTCAGGAGGGTATTTTTCATTCTAATTGTAGTAGAGATGAAAGCCAGCAGCTTTCAGCTCTACTGCATTATTAGTGCTTAATGATTACCAGATGGTATCTAAATAAGTACTAGACATACCTGAAGTGGAAGGAACAATAGAAAACAAGTGACGAATGGAGAGAGGTAATGAAATCATAATCTTCTAAAGTAAAATATAAACTGTGCCAAGAATTATTAAATGGCAAATAAAAGCATTTGTATATTTTAAAAAGTGCAGAAAATTAGGTGTTGGGGGCTCTTAAAGATTAAATGCGTCATTGAGTTGAATTTAACCAAGGTAAAAAGAACAAGGAATACTTGTGGCACCTTAGAAACCACCTATAAGGTGCCAGAAGTATTCCTCTTGTTTTTGTGGATACAGACTAACACAGCTACTATTCTGAAATCTGTTAACCAAGGTAGAAGAGCAGAACACTAATTATTTTGACAGTCCCACATAGATACATTCTTAATGCTATTGAAATGTAGGCAAGTTTCTTCCCAATACTTTTCAACATCAACTTAGTTCAAGAGCACAGTGTCTTCAGCCCTCAAAAATGAATGACCAGTTGATGACTTTTTCAATAACACTAATATAACAATGATAAATCAGCGTTGATTACTCACTCATATTAGCAGTTCATCAGTGGATACAGATATCTGTTCAAAGCATAGTATTTTATAGATTTTGATACAAGTCAATGTTTAAAATGTTTTAGAATGTTTAAGATGCCATGAGCAAAAAATCTTGAGGCTCATGGTAGTTGGAAGTAGCTTGATGTCAGTGTAGATGTTGACTAAAGGTTTCTTTGTTCCTGATTAACACCACATAGGGACACACTTATTCTAGAAAAAAGAATATCCACATATGGAATTAATCAGGAGAAACTCCATGTGTAGACAATCACTAAGAGAAGGGTTAGGAAGAGGGTGGTCTTACTCTGGAGGAAGAACATAGCTTAGTGACCTGGCTCCTGAATTTCAGTCAGAGTTTTGAGATATGGGTGAGAGAAGGGCATCAGGGAGATTGAGAACTCTGATACAGGGAAATGAATAAATTGTCCAGTGAGTAGTCTTCATATTTGTCCTTGAGGAATATAATACTTTCTTTAAGGGTTTGAAATTCTTGTCTTTTGTACAGTATTCATTTTCTCAGCAGCTCTTGCCTGACATCTGTCTTTAGTGTCTGTAATGTTGCATGTCAAAATATATTTTTGAGTTAATGCTTGTTGTTAAATATAAACACTTTCTTTTTCAAGCAGGGAATCATTAGTAGAGTTACGGAATCAGTGAAGAATATCGTACCAGGGTGGTTACAAAGGTACTTCAATAAAAGTGAAGATGAATGTGTAGATGCAAGCGAACCTTCAAACCAGCAGGAAACTCCAGTAAACTACCATCATGGTTATGCAGATGATGACACCCCGATGTTTGATGGGAGGGTCACTCCTGAGTCAACAAGAATTAATTTAGAAGGTATGTGGGAGATTGCAATCAAAACTGTAGCCAGTTAGTTGAATAATATTTATTCATAGATTTACATTTCTGAATTAATTATAACTTAAGGGAAAGTGGGGAGGAAAAGTGATTTTACAAAATCTGATACAAATTTTTTAATAACTTTTTTCAATTTTAAGTGCAAACATGTCATTTGAAACATTTTCTTCCTGTGTTTTCTGAGGAGTGTCCTCTAGGGAATTATATGTCAATGAGTTTCACATCATCCATTAACTAGCTGTTAAATGGTTATGATTTTTAGTCAGAAGTAAGATGGATTTTTTAAAAAAACAAATGACCTCTAGATGAAACACTCTTTATCCCATTACCATAGAAACATTTGTCATGTTTCATAGTTCCCAAAATAAGATACTGATGAGCACTCCTAGAATGAGTGGAAGATACCCTCCTCGGAGTCCTGACCTTTTTGATCAGGCTCCTTTGATCAGTAATACAGGTGGTAAATTCAGGTTAGTTCTTAATTACCTTAAAAATTAAGATACCGATAACATGAAAAAGTTGGCAGGACATGGCAATAGTTTCTCAAGTTTGCAGTGCAGGACTATCCAGATATTCCCATCTGTGAGCATGTATTAAAAACATTTGCTGTGATGATGGTGATCAGAACTGCTAGCTTGGGTAAGAAGGTCATTTGTGTGCATCTATCCTTAGATGACTGTCAAATTGGAGAAAGTTAGTTGCATCTGCTAGCAACACCATCCGAAGAAGACTTAAAGGGCAAATAAGAAAATTTACAGCACACTCAGTCCTTGACTGGAGAGCAAGTTTTCATAAAGGAATAGGGGATGTCTTCAGGACTGAGGAACACATAGTGTCTTGGGTGGAGAAGTACTTACAGGACTTCTCAGCAAGGACAACCGCAAAGCACATTTACTCAAACAACTCCAAAGGATTAGGAATTACATGACTGTCCAGAACCTTTGACCAGTTATGATGTGAATGGGAAATGCCACAGATAAATCATCATAACTTGAGAACAGAATAAACAAACTCCATATAATCAGAGTTCAGGAACCATTGACCTGAAGCACAGATGCTCTTTCCCAAACTGGACCATTAACCTGATATATAATTATATATATAATTCCTCTCAAGATGATGTCATAAAAATCTGCTGGAGATTGGGCAGACTGGTTAGTGACTCAACCATGATTCTGGACACTGAGCTAATCCATAGATGCTGATTTTGATAGCATTTGCTTTCCTAGAACTTCTGAGGTTTGTATCCCCTGTATGCTAAAATCCCAGCAATAACTGATGGCAGGGAAACAACATTTTTCATCTGTAGGGAAGCCAGTACAATAAAATTTAGAGAAGATACCAAAAAAAGTACCTTCATTGCATATAATCAAGTGACTATTAATACTTTCTATCCAATAGAGATTGTATTAATTAGGTGAATTATCTAATGTCTGAATCTCATTTTCTTCATACATGCATTTTGTAATTTTCCGTATATTTTGTGATGAAAGATCCTGTTGGAGAGCAATTGGACTTGGGGGACAAAATTAGGGCTGCTAAGGAAACCTTGACATTGAATTTCCTAACTTCTTTGTAGTTTAAAATTTTGTTTACTGTTGCAGTAAGTTAAGCATTTGCATGAAGTGCTACTGCTTTCATCAGACAGTTAAGTGAAACCCTGTATGGGTGAGGAAGAAGTTAAATTTGGCTTATCTCTATTTTTGTACTTGACACATGGCAGTAGAATGACTGTTGATAGAAAACAGCTCTTGATTTCTGTGTGCTTGTACACTCTTCTTGCCTAAGAGAATGCTAATTGTGTTTTTTTTTAATTCCTCTTTAGAACCGTCCACAAGTAGATCTGCGTTAAACTTCTCAGATGTATTAACAAGACCCTCTCTTCATCGGAGTCATTTGAATTGCACCATGTTGGATTCCCCATCACCACATTGTCAGCCCTCCACATCTTCTGCATTTCCAATTGGCAGTTCTGGACTCTCCCTTGTAAAAGAAATCAAAGATTCTACCTCTCAGCATGATGATGATAACATTTCAACTACTAGTGGCTTCTCCTCTAGAGCATCTGACAAAGGTAACTTTCATTTTACTGTGGTCATATCTGCCTTACATGATGATTATGTTTCACAGCATGAATAAATTGAGTTTTTCATATGCCGTCTGTCATCTTAGTAAATACAAAATTTGCTAGTGCCAATTACTTAGATGTATATCTTCTGTTATAATATTTAGATAATATATATCTTCTGGTATATTTAGATGCGTAATTATAAATATTATTCTGGTGTAATATTTAGATGAGTATTCCTAAAAATGCTGTTATGAGGCGAAGGTGTTTCAGGACTTGGTGATGGAACATGAAGCCTTTCACCAAGATTATATTCAAATTTAAGTTGAGGTAGTAGTGACTGACAGCTTGTTGTACTCATGAAATGGGGTGTTGGTCTCAATCCATTTAATCTTAAATAGATGTTCACATCAAAATCACCAAAGTAATTCAGTATTGAATGGCAATGGAAACCCTGAAAATGGGCTAGGGTGTTCTGCAGGTCAAAGTTGAGGGGTATGTTCAGGGTCATGTAGGGAGACTTGCACTGCCTGTGCTTTATCTGTTTTGTGGACAGAGGACTTCACTTTTCAATATTGACAAGTCTGTCACATTTCACAAATACTACATTCACTAAGGAAAAACATTCTCAACATTTTAAAAGTAAAAATTTTAAGTTTAGGACTGATACTTTTGGAGACTGAGGTCCTTTATCTTCAGAATAGGTGCTGGACAGCACAGGTAGCCATCTTGCAGATCTCCACATACTGTGCATCTAACATTGCTCTCCCCCTTTCTGGAGGAGCTATCCTTAGGGGTGTGAATAGTTGTTTCCATGCTATTGCAATTCTTGGTCTACCTGGATTTGCCAGTAAGAATGCTGGTGGTTTCTATGGACTATTTTATAGTAACGGGAATAAGAACATTATCTTATTTCAGATGGATAATTAAACAGTTACCAGACTTATGAATGAGTCATTTCTAACCTGGGTTAGTCTTGTGAAGGATTTAGTATCTGATTAGCAATCCCTTTGTGTTATAGTCTCCTCCTGTCTTCGTCAGAAAGAAGAAATTCTGTTTTGTAGTAAATCCATCAGTATTGTTCAGTTCTGTTTAGTTCCTTGAATTCCCATTATAAGGGCTAGTTGTATATGCCCGTTTGTGAGCAGGGCCTGGGTTCAGGGATGATGTTGGTGCTCTTACTTTTTGATGGAGATTATATTGCCATAATACACAATATTAGTCTGTTTAAAGCACCCTGAAACCCAGGGGTAGAATAGTGCAGGATTAAATACTGGATTTTATTATGTCTCTCCTTAATGCTGTTTTATATCCAATTTTCTGTGTGTATTAACTAACTTATAATTTATAATATGATTTACACACACAATTTGTCCTTTTGTCAGACATACCAGTTTCAAAAAATACATCGTTACCACCTCTCTGGTCCACAGAGGCTGAACGATCTCATTCTCTCGCACAACATTCTACTACCAGCTCTAAAAAAACTGCATTCAACTTATCTGCTTTTGGAGCCCTATCCCCTGTGAGTATTACACAATATAAGTTTTAATCACATTAGTTTTGTGTCCATTTTGCTAACTACCTGTTAATATGTTTCTCTGCAGTCACTTGGTAATGCTTCTGTCCTTAAGACAAGCCAGCTTGGAGATTCTCCATTTTACCCTGGAAAAACCACTTATGGTGGTGCAGCTGCAGCAGCAAGGCAATCTAAAATACGAATTACTCCTTATCAGGTAAGAGAAACCATTGGTGATATGGGCAGGAAAGAGCAATTGAAATGTAAAATGAAAATTTTATCTTGAAAATATGCACATAAGATAGATCAAAAACTTACTTTATTATCAAATACTTCAGTAGTAGAGACTAAACTGTATAGAGATATCACTGACATTTAGTAATGGGGGAGAAAACTGTCAAATGTAGAAGAAGTCTTTAACCAGGAAAGCTTCCAAACTTAAAGGTAAATTTCATGAGCTTATTAACCTGTGTGACTACTGGTGATGAATAGTTGCTTATTGAACTGATTTTGAGTTTAAAAACTGTTGTAGAGCAACCATTGCTTCTCCAGTATGTATACACACTCTTGCACAATTTTTATATTTAAACCAATGGCCAGTAAAAGGAGATGTTTAGCCATGTTGATTGCAGGATATGAGAGTCACAAGATGGGTGAGGTGATATTTCTTAGTGGACCAAATTCTGTTGGTGAAAACTTGAACTCTGTAGCTTGAAGGCTTGGGCTACACTTGGGGCGGAAGGTGAAATTAAGGTACGCAATGTCAGCTACGCTGTTCAGGTAGCAGAAGTTGAAGTATTTTAGTTTGACTTACCTGGCCGTCCTCACGGTGGCAAGTCTACCCCAGTGGCTCCCTTGTCTACTGTGCTTACTCCTCTTGCTGAGCTGGAGTTCCGGAGTCGAAGGGGATTGCATTTGTTGATTGATTTTCATCACGTTTAGACGAGATGCGATAAATTGATCTCCGATAAATCGAACACTACCCGCCAATCTGGCAGGTAGTATTGACGTACCTGAAAATTGTCTTTCACCAACAAAAGTTGGTCCAATAAGAAATGTTAACTCACTGATCTTGTCTCACAAGAAGAGTGGTACTCAATACTTGGCTCTCATGGAGCCCTGTGCTTGTCTTGTTCTTCCTGGATGTAAACCAAAGTGAAACACTGAATACTGGTTTCCATGATGAATTCCATGCATCCTAATCTCAGCTAAGTAGAAGAGTTAAAGAGTCAGTCAAACTGCCTTGTTTGTGTAGTATCAGTCTGGCCTTAGGAATGTTGTGGAAGCAAATAGTACAATGCTGTTTGTTGTCTGAGAGACAGGGACAGTCTGTATTATAACAAAGTTATACTTTATAATATATCTTTAAATTGGGACACCTTGTATTGTAGCAAGAAACAGTAGTGATTGCTTTAAAGTTGCATAATAATTTATATGTAACTTACACATACATACTATGTGTATAGTTAAGCATGTGTATATATAGTGTGTGTGTAAAACATCATGTAATCTTAACTACAGCAGGAACAGATGTTTGTGCCTATTTGAAAGTTTTTATATTTAAAGTGACATACTACTTACAAACAAGGTAGTTTTGCTGACCTTTATTCTTCTACCAAGCAGAGATTACGATACAATCCTAAATGCAATGTCAATATAGGCACTATAACACAATCCAGTTAAACATTTACATCATCTGAATGGATGTACTTGGCACTTTACAAACACACAGCTCTTAAGGACAGAGAATGTTGTATAGACTAAGACCATGTCTAATATAATAAATGCTATAAACAGCCACAAAAATTTGCAATTTTTCAAAAATCAGTTTTAAAAAATAAACATAATTGGACCTGGGGAAGGGGAACTAAAATGGCAATTTTCCTTTGAAGGAGGGACTAAGCTCACATCCTGCCCATGCTATTTGCTGTGGGTTACAGCCAGTGTTATTAGCTGCTTATAACCTTTATGTGCTGCTTCCTGCCTGCACATAGCACCAGTGTGATACACAGCATTTTTCTGTGAATACACAGGGGGAACAGGATGCCAACAATAAATTAGGGCATGTCTATACTACCCACCAGATCAGTGGGTTGTGTTAGATGTATTGGGAATAGATTTATTGCGATAAATCGATCCCTGAATGTGCTCCCCGTCGACTCCGGAACTCCAGCTCCACAAGAGGAGTAAGCGGAGTCGACGGGGGAGCCACTGCAGTCGACTCACCACCGCGAGGATGGCCAGGTAAGTCGAACTAAGAAACTTCAACTTCAGCTACGCTGTTTGAACCCCCCGACCCTCTCCCAGGGTAGCCCAGGCCTTGGTATTCAAGAAAGCTTTACAAATGTTCTTCTTTTTGACCTTTGTTGCTTCTCTTTGATATTTATTGTTGTAAATATAAAAGTTTTTCTTCTTTATAAAGAAATTACAGGGCATTGTAGAGGCAAAATGTAAACTCTGAAAATAATTGAAAAGAGAAACTAAAAATTGGAATTCCTGATCATGATGTAAACTGGTTAAGATGATTCACTTCTCTTGCTTACTCAAAGTACATTCTTCAGGACTTGCAATATGAGCCTTTACTTAAATTTCCTTTCCTGCCCTTCTTCAAAGAAAAGATAGTAGGCCCATTATTTTTTTCTTTTTTCAACCTTTTACACTTTGATTCAAAGAATAAGAATTGAAGTGATTTAAGACGTCACTTTGTCCCACACCCATCTTTCAGGCACAAGGGGGAACAATCCAACTCTTGTGAAGCCAGTAGGCTTCCATTTTCTTCAGTAGGTCCTCATTGAACTCATACCCCACATCTCTTCTAAAATATTGGGATCCAACCCATTGCTGTTTCAAAACAAATACATATATGAATGTTGAAGTCCAACATTTTAACATTTATCATGCTAATTTTTCAGACACCAGTCAGAAGACAAATGAAGGCTAAGCAAGCAAATGTGCAATCCTATGGAGTGACAAGTTCCACAGCGCGGCGCATCTTGCAGTCTCTGGAGAAGATGTCAAGTCCTTTAGCAGTAAATGGCTCTCATTTTATTCTATTGTGTTTCAGTGCAAGAGCATGTTACATGTTCTAAACTTACCTGCACCATATTGGTGAAAACTTTCTTAATATAGTTTAACTTACTGTAGTATTTATTCAACAGGATGCTAAAAGGATTCCATCTTCTGTTGCTTCTCCACTATCTTCTGTAAGTGGATCTCTAATCTGTCTTCTTTTTTGTTGCATGCCAACATCATTGTAAAGAATTTTTCCTCTAAAGTGTGGCTTTTTCCCTTACAGCCCGTGGACAGGAGCATGCTAGATATTACTCACTTCCATTCAAAGAGAAAACAGGTAAGGATTCACTGATACCCAGGTAGTTTATGAATTGAATTAAAATATTCATTACTTTTAAGTACTGTGAAGTATCTGCAAACCTATAGTGGATATAAGCAATAGGATATTAACTCACATAACATTAAAATTATATTTTGTTTGGGCTTTTAATGACTAAAAATGTTCTCTTGTCCACACTGTAGCTGGGAGGGCTGGGACGATTATCCACTCCACTTCTGGGGTAGGCTAGTTTCATGTTGCTTTTTCTTGAAATCTGCTATTAAGAGGAACATGGCTGGAACTCTAAAGGGAGCTTTGCTGCTTCCTGCTACTTGTTGGCAAGCAAGGTGCGTGTTAGACAATAGTTTGAGATGGTCTTATGCCGGAAGAGTAACCAGAAATGGAAAAAAATATTTATAAATGGTGCTAAATGACTTTGCCAGATGTGTGTTCAAATCAATTATATAAACTTGTTACCTGGGCTTAATGCTTCTGTCTTGAAAAATGGTGGCGTGTCAAGGAGGGAAGGAATTTTGAAATTTCTGGTCGCCTCTAAAATTTTAACCAATGTTCTTACACATAAGAATAAGTTTAAACTGTTGTTAAAGAAGCCCTAATTAGTAGTAATTGTGTGGTAAATCCTGATTCCTGTCATGGTGTTAACAAGTAAAAAATGCTAATGGATTTTTCAAGTTTTTCAGATACTTCTAATATTGCATAAATTTGGGATCTGAGACCACTATAGAAGTAAAAATGTTTTCCTTCCATAGGATCCACTACATGAAGTTTTACACAGAAAATGGAGAGAATGTCTCTTAAATTTCTATACTGACTTTTGACTAGAAATATTATCACACTTGACAGTTTACCAGAACATTATAGAATCCAAATCTTTTGTAGTTGAGCATTTGTTAAAAAGATGACACTCGAACACAAAGCATAGTGCGTAATTTCTTCAACATAAGTGTAATGTAAACAAACTGCAAAGAAAACTGCAGTATAGCATTTTCAGTTAAATTATAGAGCCACACCTGTGTTGAAGCATTAAAAAAGTTACACAACAGAGAGCCTGGCAATGTCAGACTAAACGAATGTTGCACTCAGCTGTCATTGGCTGAAAGGAAAGGAATTGTCTATTCATACTGCAATATTTGGCAAGAAAAGGGAAGCCCTTAACGATAGTAATTGCTGGTCAAGACAAGAATTGTTGGGCAGTTTTTTGTTTTCTGCTTAGCTGCCAGAGTAAGTAGACAGTTGACAGAACACTTGTGTACTTAGTAAAAACTGTTTCAGTTGATACCAGTGGTGCAGTACATTTCTTATTTTAAAAACCCACATAGGCCAGAAAGGCACTCAGTGCTTTTCATCTGTAATACAGTATCAGAAAAAATTCTGCTTACCTTTCCTTATAATGTTTTGATAATGCACATTAAAATTCATACTGCAAAATTCTTCCATTTAGAGTGGACTAGATTGATGAACTTAAACTTTCATGGAAGGTTTCAGAAGGAGACAAGAAGCATTATTGTACTGAGCTTCTAGAAAGATCCTTTTCATGACATAATCCTTGAAATTATGCTAGGAGAAATAAAATTTGGCTCCATCCTGAGTTATAGGGTTATTGTTTGTTTAAAAATAATACTGTAAATTATTTTCTCTATGGGTGTTTGACAAAACTAGATTACTGCAAGTGAAGCAGATTATAAAATTCAGATTAATTTTCATATTTACATATTCAAACATTTCTTTGTTAGGACAATGAAAATAATGAAATCAGTTTAATTTTTAGATATGTAGTGTGGCAATGTATAAGTTGCAAATATAGTGTATGTGGTATTTGTTTAAAACAACTCTTAACATTGGAATTTTTAAAAGAAGAAAATAAAGATTTTTTGTGCATTCGTCATTTTAGTTCTTCTGTAGATGCTTGCCTTATGTGAAATCCAAAATTTTGGATAAAATTTAAATTGACATTGTCTCTCTTAAAAATGGGTCAGTAAAATAAAATGTGGGGTAAATTTTTCAAAGTTCCTGCATGGTTCAAGGGCTTAGTTGACTAATGCTTTTGTATTTCGTTTAGGATGAGATTTGTTGGAGTAATCAAATCCCGAGGATTGACTGATTAGTTATTAGCACTTTGACATAGAAGTCTATTTCCTGGCTTCAACTATGAGCACAAATTTCATTGTGTGTGCAAAACAGGATAATACTCTGATTTCAGTGAATTAATGTTCCTAAAATGTTACTAAAATTAGCTGAAGAATCCTGGTTTTATATTCAAGACCCTGCTGGATTCGTTGCTTGGCTTTCTTCCTAATTTCTCCATGCACATTGAATACCTGTATGGCACACGAAAGCACCTCACTGAGTGCAGTGATTGCATAGAGGTAGTTAGCTAGTTTTATTCAGGTTTTTAAGTAAATATAAATGATCCCAAAGCCTCCAAACTAACTATATTGATTGCTGCTTCTTTTAAAGGTGGAATCCCAACACCCTCCAGTCCAGAAACTAGTGACACCGAAGACAATTTCTCCGTCAATGAGCCGGTTACAGTATTTTAAACCATCTCTGACTCCAGCTGCTGAGTCAGGCAAGATTAGACAGAGAGTAGATGTAAAGCACAAAGTAAGTCCGCTTTCTCTTAACCTTGGAAGAGCTATAAATATAAATAGTTTTCCTACTGAGATGTTCTTACCTGTCAAGACAATTTATAACATTCAGGATAATGCTTAAGACAGTAGGAATCCTTGTAGAAGGAATATTTGAATTTGTTGATTTTTATTGTATTCATGGACCAGTATGTGATTGGTTGGTCATCCTCAGAGTAATGATGTGCTGCTGGCTTGGACTATATTTGGACTGAAAGGATAACACAGAAGTGCTGTAAATTTTGAAATCTAGTTATCAGTTCTCTGATAGTTTTACAAGAAACATCTGCTGAAATAATTATCTGGCAAAACTTAGATTATTTTCGTGCTAAATAAACAAACTTAAGCTAAGCTATGGTCTCCCAGTGATCTAATTTCTGAGATCCTGCAGGGCATTTCAGTCTGTGTTACTCTAAAATTTTATAGGTAGCTTGTAAAACATATAAACTTTTGCAGCTTGTTCTAATATACCATAGATCCCAGACAAAAATTGTACTGTGTCCTTTTATGTTATGCAAATACTGGGGACTGGAAATTTAGGATATAATCTTTTGAAATGGTTGAACCAGAAGAGTGAGGTAACCCCACTGCCCATGCAGCTATCTGTTTCGCCAGAGATAGTCTTTGGAGGAAGATTAAGTTGCATTGGCATGAATGGAAGGAACCAACCTATGGATATTTTTGAAAGTTAAGTAAAGTGTTAGAGGGTGCCATTTATCTTTCTATAGAAAGCATGGTGGTTAAAATTCAGAACAACTACTGGTATTTTCTCCCTTGGGCTCTTCTCAGTAAAGCTCGAATGGATTTTAGGCAGTACACCAACATACTATTTCCCAGCTGCAGACATTTGTAATACAGTCTATTATGGCGGAGTTGGTAATGGCTCAGTATTTAAGTCTGAGTTCCCTTTTGTCCTCGAAAGCAGGGATTTAACTTTTTGTTGTTAAAAAAAGATACCTCTTACCCTCCCCAAACTTACAGGACTTGCTCTTTTTACAGAATGAATTTTCTGAGAATTTACAAGTAAATCCATTAATAAGTTTGAGTTAACTTTCCTAAATGATAGATTAAATCTATCTGTCAAGTTTTTTTGTTTTCCTGAGTGATCGTAATAAAAGAATGATAGACACTTCAAACTTCTATGTGCAGTACTTAAAATCAATTGAAATCTTTTGTGCATAGGCTATATTTGAAAAAATTAAGTTGTAACGAAGCTAAATTAATGATTATATTTCATTGTTATGAATATAGAGGCTACAGAGTTATGTCACTGCTCAAGTCTGTGACAGTGGTAACTTGGGCACTGCCTCTTCTCTACGGTTTGTTTGCTTGAAGCAGTTCTGTTGGTTGTAATGAGTCAGTGGCATGAGAAGACTGGACTTGTGTGTCAAGAGTTCTCATTGGTCACTATTTTTAGAGGTTCCGTGGCCGTAACTTGGTCATTAAGGCCTGAACGGCTGCCCATGGCACTGCTCCTTGAGCGCTCCACTGTGAATCAAGGCAGCACTGCTGGGGAGAAACATACGGTGAGCTGTTAAAGTGCAGAGACATTGGGGGTATGTCTACTCTGCAATAAAAAAAACCCTGCAGTACGGTCACAGAGCCAAGGTCAACTAACGCAGGTTCGTGAGGTTCAGGTTTTGGGGCTAAAACTAGAAGTGTAGATGTTCAGGCTCAGGCTGGAGGGTTTTCAGTTTTGCAATATTGAACTTAAACTGAAATTTTGAGCTGTTTCGATAGCACAGATATTTTACTAGGATTTTCATTAGACTCAAAAGTTGTCAATCAAATATTCAGTGAATTTTGAACTCTAAATAGGAAATGTCTGCTAGTAAATAACACAGCATAGCTACCATTTGTGGAGGTGCCTCAGTTCAGCATTTTTGCGTTTTAACATTTCAGTCTGGATTTAAGTCTCATGTCTGGAAGGACCCAGGGAGCAGGAGGACCTATTTTATGTTGTTGACCTTAGCTGCGCCTTGTAACTAATGATGATTACATATTGATGCAAGAGAGAACCTAGAGAAAAAACTCATTGCAGTTTAGAGGGAGGGAGTAAAAGTGTTCAGTAGAAGAAAAATAAGTAGTTATAAAAGGGAACTAAAGAAGGAAGCCTAGTGGTTGTGATCTGTTAGGGCTGCCTGTTTAGTCAGCAAGAAACTAAAGATGTTTTGTTTCAATAGCAATTCTCAGAAAAAATGGCCTGAGCTTCCCATAATGCGTGCTCTCAAGAGGTAGAGCTATGTTATATGTGCAGGCTTAATTTTGGATTTTCTAATTTTTTGAGGGTCTTCCTTTCTAACCGTAATGTTATCTTAACATGGAGTTTTGAAGGTGTATTTTAGTGACTAACTGAGGCTTCCTGTTATATTAAAGGGGAGAGAGATGAGCTGTATTTCACAGTCATCTGTGTATCTGTTCTAATGAGATTTCCTCCCACACTGTCAACACTTTGTTTTGAATACAAAGTTCTATGGAAATGATGTAATCAGTGTGGCACATATTAAATGCATTAAGAACTGGCTAACAGATCTCACAAAGTAATTGTAACTGAGGAATTGTTTTCAAGTGGGGAGTGTTTCTAGTGGGGTACCTCAGGAATCTGTTCTTGGCCCAGTGCTATTGATTATCTTCAGTGATCTGGAAGAAAGTATGAGATCATTGCTGGCTACTTTTGCAGATGATGGAAAAATTGGTGGAGTAATAAAAAAAAAAAAAAAAGGGACAGGTCAATTCTACAGAGCCTTCTGGATTGCTTAGTAAGCTGGACTCATTTGAATAATGTACATTTGGCAATATTAAAATGCTAGATCCACTTAAGAACAAAGAGTGTGCGTCTCACAGTGCGGGACTACATCCTAGAAAGCAGTGACTCTGAAAACAACTTAGAGGGTCATGATAAGAAGCCATGCTAAAAGGGCTAACATGATCCTTGGATGAATAAGCAGAGGAATATTGAGTAGGAGTAGAGAGATGACAGTGTGTTTACATATAGTGTTAATGAGACTATTAGTGGAGCCCAGCATCCAGTTCTGGTATCAGTGCTTCAGAAAGGATATTGAAAAATTGTGGTTCAGAAAAGAAGGTTCAGATGAATGGTTAGAGGTGTGGAAAACTGCCTTGCAAAGGAAGATTTAAGATGCTCAATCTGTTTAGTTTATCCAAGAGAAGATTAAGATCACTGTCTGAGTACTTACACAGGGAGAACATTTCTGATTAAAGGGTCTTTATTGTACAAAAGCATGACCAAGTCAAATGTCTGGAAAAATAAAATAAACTAGAAATAGAGATACATTAGAAATAAGGCTTACATTTTAAATAGGGTAATTAACTGTTGGAACAAATTACCAAGGTACGTGGTGGATTTTCCATCACTTGAAGTCTTAAAATCAAGATTGAATGTCTTTCTGAAGATATACTTTACCTCAAATGGAAGTTATGGGCTTGATGTAGGAATTACTGAATGAAATTATAGGAATTGTTTTATGCAATGTCAGAATGGATAATCATAATGGTAATTTATGGTCTTAATATCTATGAATTAATAAATTGTTTAGGTTGCAGAGTTTGTGTTTTGTCCTGATAGAAAATTATGATGCGAGTCTGATGTCAATAGATGTTTGTTTCTATGATTAATGAGATTGTTAAAATGACATACGCTTTCTGATATAAAAACTTTGCTAGTATTATGTGATATACTACTTAATTTCAGTAAATATTACCTTAGTGGGATTGCATGGACTGTAAAACGGCCTAGATTTTGGTCCAAAAAGTTTATAATATATTATTTGGAATCCAGTGTTTGTTAAAATTAGTACTTAATGTGTCTTGTATGCAGGCTATGCTAGTGAAAGTTGGTTAATATAAAAAGAATTTCATCTCCCATTATTTTAATCAGTAATAGTGATAAACTGATGACAGTCATTGGAGCTGCAAAGCTTGATTTGAGGTGTCTGTAATATTGACTTGACTTCAAAGTCTAAGTAGATGTGGTAAGATTTTTCTAGTTAGCTTAACTAATAAAAGAAGCAGAAGAAATGTTGTAAGAATTGCCTTAACTATAGTCTTGTTTTGTGCTAGAAATAACAAGTTCAGAGAAACCCAAAGTTATTTTCCTTTATTTGCAGGGATTGAGGGAGAACAATTTGACTGCAGAACAGCAATTAGAGCCACCTGAAAGGTATGTCAAACCTCCTAGATTTAATCTAAATTACTTACATGAGAGAAGGGTGGTGGTTTTGTGTGTCCTCCACAACAAAGTCTCCATGCGTGCCCTTTTTGTAAAGGAAATAAATATTTCTTGATCACACAACAGAATGTGAAGTTGGGACTCTTTAGTTAAGAATTGTTTCTCAGAAATGGCATACAAAATGTCTAAAGTCTGTTAATACACACTTAGTAGAAAAGAAGGGAATGATGGTAGCTAAAGTAATAATGATAACAGTAATTATACTAAATGAAAAAAGGATACATGAGAACTATATGATTTACAGACAACCATTTATTAGCCAGAATGTGTCTTCCTACCAGCAAATGAAGGCAGGAAATAAAGTTCCTGCTGTGCCCCTCTTGTAGAGGGGGCTGTTTGGCTGGTGAGGCATTGTAATTTCCCTTCTCCAGGAAGTGTGGACAGTTTTTCAGCTAGCTGAACTAGATTTCTGATATTACCTTAGCTTGTTTAGCAATTTTGTCAGGATTAGCTGTAGAAGTAAGGCATTTTGCAGTGAAAATGTTTCTCTTTGTTCATCTGGGCACTCTGTATGGAGCAGCTTCGCTTTTTTCTAATAGCTGGAATGTGAAACATTGCCTTAAGGTGCTCTGAGCTGACTTACCACTTCTCGTGATATGGCAGAAATAACCCCCCCTAGTGGACTAGCCTGTGTGGTTCCACCTGTCCTACACTGTCTCATCTTCAATTCTGTCTCTTGAAACTGAAGAATATATTAATCTAGCAACCAATTGATGTATCAGTCCTGTTGTACGCATATGGTTACTACAGTAAGATAGGTTCTCTCTGAGGGAAGTTCTTTTGAATGTGACCCAGTACCATTTTCTTAGTTGTATCTCATGCTCTTTGTGGAAGGCAGCATGGACTTATCGGATGCTTTGCTCTGTGTAATATACAGAAAAAATTGCTGCTTCATCCCTAGATGAGTCATGAGGCTCTGTTAGCCTTCAGAAGCTAGCTCTCACCCTCTTGGAGCAGTTCTGTGAGTTTTGGAAATGATTACCTGAGATTTCCTCTATGATTTTTATAAGTCTCTCAACTTTCATAGCCTTGGTATCAGTTTCAGTATGGCATTTCCCGCTCAAATGGATTATTCTGTAATGGAAATAGAATTTTTTTCACAGGATATCCTATGCATGAAGATTATGAATTTATACAAAGTCTGACCTCTGTGGATTTCTACTCCCTGCTGAGCAGATAATCACACCCTTTTTGGTATTGATTTTTCTGCAACAGAGTCAATCCAGTTGCATAATTGATCAAGAGAGTCTGCACTCTAATCTGTGGATCTGTTTAGTTCTTGGGTGGCTCTTGATAAGAAACAAAGGAAGTCCTTTAGGATTTTTGTAGAAGTTTTTCATTTTGAAATCTGGGTAAGATGTGAGAGAACAATATATTTTACTAGCTAACTTAAGTTTTCCATCTTCTTTTCTGCTGGCTCAGACATCACGCCTCGTGGAGTTGGAACTGTTTCTGAATGACGCTTTTTTTTGGTTATAGCTTTTCCTATTTAACTATATTCTTATTGCTTGGGATGTCTGTTTGACGAACACAAGACAACTTGGACAAGAACTTCGCTTTTTCTAGACTGTGGGTAGGAAGGTTTCTGTTCCAGCCCAGACAGAGGGTATAAGAGCTTAAAACAATTAAGTAATAAGAGTGTGCTCTAATCATATACTGTTTATTTCTGTCCCAGCAATTTCACGTACCCCAAATTCAGTACACCCGCTTCCAACGGATTATATTCTGGAGTGGGAGGTGGGGGCGGTGGCAAGATGAGAAGGGAAAGAGGAGTACACTATGTATCTCAACCAGGACAAGAAAAACAGGTAAGAGAAAATACTTCAGCTAAATTGCTCTATTACAATGGATTTTTTGAAAGCATGGATGCCATGAAACTGAAATATTTGGCTCCTAAGAGACTACACAAAAAATTAATAGTTACAAGCAATGTTCCCTCTAATTTTTGACAGGCCATGTGCACAAAAATTTTCTTCAATGCAAAGTTTTGTGCAGGTGCTGTTTGGCCGTGTGCGCAGGATTTAGGATCTGTGTGCACACACACAGCTTAGAGGGAACAGTGGTTACAAGCCAGTCATGTTTGTACATTGCCTAACACAATTGGGTCTGGGCTGTGATTGAAGCTCCTGGGTGCTAGGTTAATACAAATAATAGTTAATTCTGTTGGATCTATAGTCCCAAGTCTTCAAAGAGCCTCTGCTTTTGAATGTTTCGATTTTGGTACTCAGCTTGAGACAGCTGGCCCTGATTTTTCAGAGGTGCTGAGCCACTTCCATATCTAGTTCAATTCAAGAGGAGCTGCAGCTGCTCATAATTTCTGGAAATCAGGCCCTAGATTTCTGAAGTTGGGCACCCAAAATGAGAGGCTGTATTTGAAAACTTTGGCCATATTACTTTAGGGGTTCTTCCAATTGTATTGTAGGGTTTCTCACTAGCAGCTGCATAAATTTGTACGCAAAACACTGAGTAAATATGTCATGGTAATATGTACAGTTCATTTTAAAGGACTGAAATATTAAATAAGTGGCAGTAAACAAATAAAGTAAATTCACAATTCTATCTTATATTACTTAAGAGCTTAGAACAAATTAAAAATTTGAAATGGAATAAAGCTAAAGACAACACTATATGTGCATGCAAAAATATTAAATATGTTTGAGATCTGTGAGTGACATTGACTAATGCTTTCTCGGTGCACAAATCAGCCACTCCCTCGTTATTTTTTCATCCAAAAAATAAATTTAATAAAACTCAAAAATAGTAGTAATGTCCACAGAATTCTTTGTGTTTAGTATTTCAAATGTGTAGTCCAAAGCATAAATAGACTGTACACTGCCTCTTTTGTCTTAAGTATAGAGTTATGAATTCTTAGACCAAATTTTTGACTGAACTGATATAGAGAGAAAATCCAGCTGGATATTGGAGATCTTGAAGGGTATTTCTGTAGCACAAATAAGAGAACTTAGTATAAAGATTTGATGGGCCTAATTTTCATTAAATATGTTGAAATGAACCAGTACAGAAGATGGGAACGCAAATTCCTTTGGTTATAAAGTTAGGTATTAATTTATCCACACTTAATTGTTTCTGCATAGATCCAGTTGCTACTATGAGTTGTCATTAAGCTAGTTAAATCTTGATAATACCCAGTTTAAATTCAGCAGCTAAATACTTTAAAAGAAAGGTCTTTATGCTTCAGTGGCTTCTGTGTTTGTTCCATAATTGTCTTGCACCTTACCTTAAACTAAATGACATACGATGAAGTCTGACAGGATACTAGACCAGATTGACCACTGATCTGATCCAGTGTGACAATTCCTGTGTTCCTACGATAGGGCTTATGCCCTTTTGTGTCTCTGTGATGTATAAAGAAGACCTGAAAGATTTGATGTGTGTGTGTGTGTGCGCGCGCGTGCGTGCTTTTTTAAAAAAAAGAACAAAACTTTCTTTCTCTTTTTTTTAACCTTAGAAATATCAGAAATGTCAAGACTGGTCTCCTTTAGCTTGCTAGAGGATTTATTGCATATCTCAGCATGTATTGAAATCCTACACCTTAATTAAAGAGTAGGGAGGATCAACTAGCAAAACTATCTTTTCTTTAGAAATTTAGTTATTAAATTTAAATGATGTTAACAACAAAAATAAGTTTTAAATAGAGAGGAAAAACTCAGACTGTCTTTCATTTTATGTTATTTTTATGGCACATCCTATGGACAATGGCTAAATTAGCAACTTTAAGAGCCAGTCTTTGAGACAGTCTTCCCTGTTCTGCATACTGTACACATGATGATCGTGGTATATCCAGGGAAGGTGACTGCCAGAGATTAAAAATCTTCTAATAGAGTAGGATGGGGGATTGGATATATTTTTATCGTTTTATTTTAAATTTGGTTTTGCTGCTTTTAATTTCGTATAGATATTAGAGGGGGAAATGTAGTTTCCAATGTAGAATAGAAAAATAACTAAATGTACAATTTTAGGAGGCGGAGGCACCAGTTCTACCCAAAATACCCCTACCAATTAATACTACAGCACTGCCTAACTTCAGCTTTGGCTCCCTTACCACTACTACTGTGTCGTCATCACCAGTCACTAATACACAACCAGTGATTAACAAGGTAATTTTTTACATTGTATGTATATAAAACTTTACAGGATTAGAATTGGTTTGTCTTGTTCCTTCGCCACATTGCATATCAGATATGTTCTTAGTTGTGTTAAGGGGTAGACTAAGTAGCATTAGCTTATGTCCAGCTGAGTAAATGAGGGCCACTATATTCTGATGTGTAATGAGATTGCAGAAAGATTTTGATGTAATTTCACAAAGTTGTCAGATTAATTATTGGATGGATGACTTGCTGGATAATACAGATGTATGGCTTCTGGAAGTGCTCTGGAAATTCTGTTATGGTTATAGTATGCCAAGATTTATTCAATTTAGAAGTACCTTAAAAGGCATTGGAAGCCTCAGTAGGAAAGAAATATTGTCACAATAATTAGTGTATATAACTGCAATAAAAATAAACATTAAGAATATCTAGACATATTTTAATATTTGTGTACAGTTGTTTTTTTAAAAAAAATCAGGTACCCATTTATTTATGGAGAGGCCTGGTAAATGTTGAGTTAAATTTAAGGTTGTTTAGATGCCTTGGCTGCATTTTTGTACCTTAATATATTTTCAGTGTAACTTCAGCTCTTTAATTTTCTGAATTTATACCGTATGGTTTTGGAATAGTTACAGTATGACTCTATTATATTTTACCATAAACTATAGATATGTACTCTGAACCTTAATTGCATTTCATCATAGATCTTGTCTGGGAATTATAAATGTCAAAACTAGCCTTCCCAAGTTCAGTGCAGAACTTGTATCTTTTTATAGCCTTAAATAGTAACTGTTTTTTCTTTCAACATATTTTCTTTTTAGATAGTCTCATGTATTTTATTTTTGAAAATTTAGGTGCAACCAGCAAGTAATGCTAGCAGTCCTGTGTTCAGATTTTCATCTCCAATTGTAAAATCTACTGAGGCAGAAGTGCTACCTCCACTGTCTGTAAGTAATGAATGTAGAAACTCAACTGTTCCTGAAGCTTTTGCTGCAGCCTTAACAAAACACTTCAAAACAGTAAAGTGGCGTTAGTGACAAATAATGGAAAAAGGAACGTAGGTTTCGGTATTCAGTTGGATGCCAAATAAATTGTATGCCAGAGAATTGAAGTCTGAATTTGTACTTGTGTGTTAGACTGGATTAAGATTTCTTCCTTTTGGCATTGTAAAGATCTTTTTTTTCCTTTATCAGATTGGGTTTACATTTAGTGTTCCTGTTGTGAAATCAACACAAGCTTCTGGATCCAGTGATACTCCAGTGCCACTTCTGATTAGCCCAGGTAACTAAAACGCCAGCATTTCAGACCTCAAATGTTTTATTTTTTCTAGCACTAGATCTGGCTGGTGGGCATATCACAGCTGAACTGTCTAATCCCACCATCTGCATGCTCTCAGATGGGGATCATTTTCCACCAGAGATTGGAACTAGTGTGTCACCAAGAGAAGTTTCTAGAACAGCCCTCCCACACAGCCGTCACTCTCCACTGTTTTCTCCTAGAGCCTGTTGTTTTATCCTTTTGTATTTCAATCATAATGTCCAAGTAATGATCATTAACGTGTTTGGTTTATCTTACTTGTTCCTTCTTAAAGCAATAATAGTTCCCAACCACAACCCTAAATATTTCTCTTTTGCTAGGGATGTTTTTTTACTTACGCAGCCAGGGTTTCTTCTAGCATAATGTGTTATATGAAAATGCCATTGAAGTGCTATCATGTAAAGCATACTTTAATTTGTGCATAAGTTATGGGGACACCCTAAATTTAAGCCATACTACTTTTGGAATACTTTATATACTATTATTACAAGCAGTACCTAAGATGACTGTTGAGAGAGGTTATAGAGAAAAAATTCTTTTAGTTTAACTTTCTGCACTTGATAACATTTTTTTTTAAATACTCAGATTCCCGTTAGTTGGTGTCTTTCACACAACAAGTGTTAAATTTTTTTTTTTTAAGATAGGAAAATCTGATTTTTAAACTACAAAAACTGGCAGGGAGACTCAAGGGCTCTGAAAGTATATTTGATTTATTTAGTTAGTTTTAATTGACTATTTCAGATTGTTGTTTCTTTAAAATGATAGGTCAAATCCACATCTTACACACTAAGGAATTTCAAAACACTTCCTGTGCTGTAGTTACCGCACATGAAAGTCCTGTTAATAACTTATTCTCTTCCCTTCTGAATCTTAGTAGCTGTACCCCATCAAAACTGAGGTAACTTCCCAGATTTTTTAGGAACTCTCTTTAAATATCATTTATTAAAACTGCATATTTGTGCCACCATAGTTCAGGTTGTCTCACCATTTTAATGGTGAAATCCCGTCTTGGGGTATTTATAATTTAGCTATAGAAATTGTCTTATCAGAACTTTGGCACATATGGCCCCAGTTTAGCTGTACAAAAACTAACAAAAAGTAATAAAAATTGATCTGACATTTTAAAAAGTGAGTACATTAAAAAGTAATTTACGATGCACTTTGTGTCAGATCTATCATAGAAGTGTTATATTTATAGTCCAAGAGGCTGGAGAAATTAGAAAGTAACCATGTAATTATCCATAAACAGGCACAATAATAGCAGTGTGACAGGCAGATCTTTCTCTAAGTATAAGATTTTGATAGCTTGAAAGCAACTCTTTTCTCTCCTTTTGAGACTTCCACTTTCCCATTCCCACTCTTAATTGCAGGCCCTAATAGTTTGTTTTCAGTGATAGCAAGCAAGAAAGAAAATCTTCTTGGGGAAAATTGCAACAGTAGATGTTAATACTTCTGCATATATCTACAGTAAAATGAAAATCTGAATTTCTATTCTGAAGGAAATTCTGATATTTCTACATTTCTTTTCAGCTCAAGTGGAACAAAAAGTTAAAATATATATATAAAAAAAAGTGGAACAAAAAGTTCAGAAAATTGAGTCAGAAGTAGCAAAACGTTCTTACATATCAGCATTTTTGATCAGAATAAAATGCTCTGATATTCTCAAATTGAAACCTTTTTTTTCAGTTCAGTTCAACGTTAATTTGCATCTGCTACTAGTGCTGCATTGTCTTATTGGATTTGTAGTTTGGGTGCCTCATGTCTTCATTCTCCCTTGGTGACTGGGCGCTCTATCCATCCCACGTCTCCCATGATATAGCCAGGCAACTCCCATGAGTTGCTTCATCGGTATCATTGGTGAGGAAGCCTAATGCATAGGAAAGAAATGGAGGCATGATGAATTCGAACAACTCCTCTCATGGGGCAAGGTGGCAGGATAGGAAGATGCAGTTTAATCTTAAACTGACTTTATAAACCAAATGTTTTGGTTCATTTCAACAAACTGAAATATTTTTATTTGTCATGAACCAATCCAAAGTGAAATATTTTCCTGTTGAGAAAAATAGAAATAAAAAATAGCAAAATCTATTTTTTTCTAAGAAAAATTTCAGTTTTACAGAAACTGCATTTTCTGGGTTTTTTTTTAATGGAAAATTCCCAACCAGCTCTACATCCAACCTTTCTTTGTAGGAGTCCACATTAATTTTATTATGCTTGTCAACTAAGTTGAAATTGGGAGGCTGTGTAAATGTTTCTTGAAATTAGAAAGTAACCTTGTAATTATACATAAAAAGTGGTTTGGACTCATATAGTTCTTGTAATAATACATGCATACATAAGTTTCTGTCTTGTCTGAACATAAAATTTTAGAAATCAGATCTTGGAAAGTAGGAAGACTTTTGAAGAGTTTATATTTTGGGGAGGGATGGAAGAAGGAAATAACCTTTTGATTCAGTTTGAGCATGTTTCTCCATGGAAGTAGTAAACTTTCTGTTTAAAGGTACCACTGCAGTAAATAGCACCAGCAATAAGAAGAAAGAAAGGGAAGAGCACGATGGCGCCTTCAAGCCTGCAAAAGTCTTGAAAGAAGGGAGTGTACTGGATATTCTCAAAAGCCCTGGTGAGATAATGGGTTCCATTTCAAAAGACTTACAGTAAAACATGGACTAGTATGCGGTGTTGCAGTTACAGAGAAATTTTAAATTAATCATTCATCTAAGATTAGGTTTTGCTGACAAATTGAAAACAAGTTCAGTGCTGAAATACTGAATGGTAGTCCACTGTGGTCCGGGACTCCAACGTTAACTATGGAAAAAACACAAGTGGATGGTGTAAAGCTTTTTTACAGTGGCTTTACCACTTCTGTTTTCATGGTACTGGAGACCTCCCCCATCTCCAGGACCCTCAGATATATATCCTGTTGTGTGGTAAGATGAATGAAGGTTAAAAAGAGTTCCTCAAAGGAGCTCCTGGAAATGTAACTGATTTTGTGTTTATATTTTTCTAGATTTTACTTCTCTGAAGACACACACTCCTACAGCCACACAGCCTGTTTCAACAAGCACAGAAGTTTATACCCGGCCTGCAATAAGTAATTTTTCTGCAGGCTCATTGGGATTTAGAGAGACCTCTAAACAAGCTTCATCATACTGGCACTGTGACACATGTCTTTTACAAAACAAGGCAACAGACAACAAATGCATAGCCTGTCAAGCTGCTAAAGTGCCGACAGCAGATCCTGCTAAACAGACTGGAATGTTGACTCTGAGCAGCGCTGTTAAATCAGCTGCTCCTGCAACAGGACCACTGGGCTTTGGAGACAAATTTAAAACAGCAGCAGGAACATGGGATTGTGATACATGTCTAGTCCAGAATAAACCTGACGCTACAAAATGTGTGGCCTGTGAGACACCAAAGCCTGGAACAGGAGTAAAGCCTGCTCTGACATTGCCAGTGGTCACAGAAAATACAACAACAGTGACTTCCTCTCCTAGCTGCACTGAAACTACAATCACTTTGGGGTTTGGAGACAAATTCAAAAAACCGAAGGGTTCTTGGGACTGTACAGTGTGCCTTGTGTCAAATAAGGCAGAAGACAGTAAATGTGTAGCTTGTCAATGTGAGAGACAAGGTATGATTTTTTTTTTGTATTTTAACTCTCCATGCTTGCAAATTTTTACTTAAATATTTTTTTAAAAGCCCTTGTCTTTAAAAAGCATTCTGTTTTATCTGTTTTATTAAAGTATAGAACACTGAATAGTCTGGTTTTGAAATTCAGGATTAAGATTAATGTATAAGCTCTTTAATACATCTGTTTCTTATGACTTGTGTGACTAAATATCTAATCCTGTTTTCTGGTTACCATTTCTTCCAAGTCTCTGCTTATGAGCTACTGCTGTGCAACTAGCATTTGCTTCTCCTCATTGCTTGGAATGAAATTGTTCTGCCCCAGAGGGTTACTCTTCCCTAAACTGTAGCCCATCTTCCAGCACAAGTTGATAACTTAAACTCCTTTTGCAAGACAGATGGGTCATTATCCTATGGCTTTTGTAGTACTGCATTATAGAGAGGAGAAAGAAACCACATTGTGTTGAACTGTGATTCCAAAAAGTCTTCAAAAACATATTTACAGATGTACCAATATGTACTCATCAGAGAACGAAGATAGGAATGAACTTCTAGTTTATATCCTGGCAGTGTGTCTACATTCCTTTTACGCTTAAGTAGCTGTCAGTCTAGGAGTGGGCAAACTTTTTGGCCCGAGGCCACATCGGGGTTCCAAAATTGTACAGAGGGCTGGGTAGGGAAGGCTCTGCCCCCCTATCTGACCCCCTCCCACTTCCCACCCCCTGACTGCCCCCCAGAACTCCCAAGCCATCCAATCCCCCCTGTTCCTTGTCCCCTGACCACTCCCTCCAAAGACCCCTCCACTCAAACCACTACGCAGGGACCCCACACCCTAAGCCCCGCTGCTCCTTGTCCCCTGACCGCCCCCCACCCGGACCCAAAGCCTGACCCAATCCCCCTGTCCGCTGACCCCCCCCCCTCCCCAACCCCGCCCCCCCCCCCCCCCCCCCAAGTGATCCTCAGGACGCCCACACCCTATACAAACCCCATCCCTGTTCCTTTGCAGTGTGGGACACAGGTCACTTGCTGGTCTGAACTAGTGTAAATCATGGATTTTCCGTAACTTGAGGTTTTTAAATCATGGTTTGAGGACTTCAGTAACACAGCCAGGGCCTGTTACAGGAGTGGGTGGGTGAGGTTCTGTGGTCTATGATGTGCAGGTCAGACTAAATGATCATGATGGCTCCTTCTGGCCTCTGAGTCTGAGAAGATGCCTACACATACTTTCATTTTTAAGACAGTTGAAGAGAGCCATTCTTCCTTGCAGAAGCTTTGAGCTCTTTATAAATATGTTTTGACCCTGACTACATCAGATTTTTGTATATAGTATATTTATATGTATAAACTTTTAAAAAATATATATATAATAAATATAGTTTTAAAAATTTATACATGTAAATGAAAACTAATATCTATCTCTATATAAAAATAAAATATCATGTTTTGATTTTTATTTATAATTTTATGCACCTGACTGCCACGTGGCTGCTTTCAGTAAAGCTGGACAGGAGTAGAATGAAGGGAGATACACTGAAATAAGGCTGTGTATCTTTAGGTATAAAACTAGGAACATCTCCAAGCTGGGGCACCTTTTGCAGGAATAGGCATCCATATAGAGAGCAGCTAACCCGCTCACCCTCCTGGCCTAAGTGATGGCCACCAGAAATGCCACCCCTACAGAGAGCTAGAAAAATGGTATCACATTAAGGGTTTGGAAGTGGGGGTAGGTCTGTAGATCACTAAGCCAAGACTCCAAATTGACTATTGGCCAAAACTTAGTTTATAGATTTTCTGCAAGTTATAAAAATCTGGATTCTGGGTTGGTGGGAAATGATGGAAAACGCTTTCTAAAGGACCCCTGATGGTCTTTAAGGATGAGTTGTTCTAGTAATATGTAACTTGCTATCGCCTTTTTAAAGCCTTCCTGAAAAAATCTGACACCTGTAAAATGAGCTAGAACCTAGCACTCCCACCACTCTGCAGAGTTAGAGTGGAATTTCTTCCAAATATTTATTAAATTCCAGAGATCATTGATTTTGTGGACTTTGAGCACTGTAGTGAACACCTTGTTACTTCAGGGACTTACTCGTGTTAGATAGCCCTTTAGATGTAGCTTGTCAGGCTTTGGGCTATTGCTGAGAGGCGTTTTGGAAATAAAAGAGAGATTTCTGTGTGATCCCCATGATGCAGAGAATTGCATAGCCTCTAAGTCCATCAAGGATGAGAGTTAGAGGGCAGAGAGAGAGCAAAGAATATCTCATGGTTTTATAAAATAAATTGTGGGATGGGGGTGACTATCTTCCCTATATTCTATATATATATTGAAGTCAAAGGAGGGTGAATTTGAGGAGAAGAGTAGAAGGTAGGCAGGCAGTTCTGGCTGCTTCGAAGACCCAATTCAATAGGATAAATTTGCTGGGATGAAACTGGTGTTCAGGGGACTCTTTATCAATACTCTATAATCTTCAGTCTGAGTATTTGTTACGGAAGCCAGACTGCCTGCTACGGGAGCAGCATCCACTGACACATACTGTTGGGGAAAGACAGTGGATCTAGATTGTGGGGCAGGCGGAAGGAGACAGCTACAAACGAGAGCATGCCAGTGCTGCAGATAATACGGTGCCTTCGATGTCTCTTCAAAGAAGTTGGTTTTGGTGATTATGCTCATTGGGAGTCTAGAGCTCATGAGCTCCAATCTCTTTTATCACTGACTGTGGTGTGTGGTTTTAGACAAGTCTTTTCTTTCTGCCTTTTCACCAGCCTTTCCTCTTCTCCTCCAGCCTTTCACAGTTCTGGCGGGTGGAGGGTGGGAGTAGCTTTAGCAACCAGGAAGAAGGGAGAAGCCACTGCTACTGCAGGAATGTTTTTAGTCCTCTGTTCAGGCTTGCAGGGGCAGAGGGGAAGGAGGAAGAGATCTGGTTGGAATTTTATGATGAGTCTGCTTGGTAAATAACTCTTTACTCATGCCATTTTACAAGTTGGCCCAGCATTAATTCCAACTCTGGTAATTACCTTCTGTCAACCTAAATTTCACCTGCAGTTTCAGTTGGATACAGTTTCCTTTACTTTGTATCTTAAATAGCTAAAGTATGTTGTAACCTATGAACCGCATTAGCTGTTTAAACCCAGCGTTGGCTGCATTTTAGTGTGCTTCAAGTAATCCCTCTGTCTAGTCTATATATTACCCTAAAATTTGTAAAGCTTTTCAAGAGTCTTCAGAGATACTAAATTATATTTAAGATAATCTGCAGGTTTTGTTTCCTCCTCTTATGCTTGGTCAGTGTATATATTACATCTTGGAAGTGTAGCTGAAACTTAAGAGCTTCATAGAATGATCATATTTATTTATTTTATAATTTAAATAGACTTTTAACACTTTCCTTTGTTTCCTAGGGAGTTCAGTGCTTGTGACTAGTAGCAGCACGTCCTCTTTCTCTGCTCCTTCTGGAGGATTTCTGGGATTAGACAAATTCAAGAAGCCCGAGGGAAGCTGGGACTGTGAAATATGCTTGATACAAAACAAAGCAGAGGCCACAAAGTGCATAGCTTGTGAGAATGCAAAACCAGGCACCAAACCTGAGCTGAAAGGTAATGCTTCATGAAGGAAATAATAATTGCACTCTGTCAGTTGTAGTGGATGATTTGTGTGAATTGCTGCATTTTTCCAAAGTGTGTGTGTGTGTGTTGTATATCAGAAAAAAGAAAATAAACTTTCACAAATGACTTGTTAGGGCTCAGCGCTGTCTTTGTGTGTGTGTCGGGGGGGGGGGGGGGGGGAAATATCTCTTGTTTGTGGGGGAGGGGAGAGAGATATTCTTGTTCTTAAAGTATTCCATAGCACCAAATCTGTCAGTTTGAAGTGTATATAAAAAGTTTGGATCTAGAGTGAGTCATAAGTACAGTTCTTTGATTCTAGTTGGGGATACAGCACCACTCATTTGAGAGGGTCTGTCTCCTAAAGTAACTGACAGTCTACAGATAAAAGGCATTTCTAGTAAAAGAGTTTTTGATATAATTGGCTCAGGAGAGGATCAGGATCAGAATAGCAGTGTTGTTGCAGAGCAGGACTTAACTGCATGTGTCTGTATTACAAATGTAGTCTATTTCTTTCTACAGGTTTTGGTACTGCTGCTGTGTCCTCAGACGCTGCTGCACCATCATTTAAATTTGGTATTCAGTCGCCATCCTCTGAGTCGTCTCTGGCATTAGGAAGCACAGAAAGTTTTAAATTTGGAGAACAAGGGGGTTTGAAGTTTGGTGTTACATCAGAGTCGGGATCTGTAACAAACAACACGACTGGGGGCTTTAATTTCTCTAAAACTTCAGGGGTCTTCAAATTTGGAGTCTCTTCCTCAGACTCTAAATCAGAGGAGAGTAAAAAAGACAGTAAGAATAATAATTTTAACTTTGGACTTCCCTCTGGTACAAGCAATCCATCTACTTCAGTGTTTCAGTTTGGGACATCCAATCTTGGACAGCAGGAAAAGAAAGAGGAACCTGTTTTAGGGGGTTTCAGTTTTGGCACAAGTTCTACTACCTCCATAGCTACATCCGAGAATAAAACAGGAGTGAGTGGATTCAGTTTTGGAACGGGGACAGAAAAGGAAGTTGCAGCAACTCCTTTTTTATTTAAAAAATCAGAGGAGAAAAAAGATGAAACTCCTTCAGCAAAGGGAGGCTTCAGTTTTAGCAGCATGGAGCCTGCATCTGCCTCACAGTTTGTCTTGGGAAGGACAGAGGAGAAACAGGACTCTGTTACCTCTGCTGGTTCATTAGTGTTCAGGAAGACGGTTGACAATGAGGAGCCAAAGGCGCAAGCCATCTTTTCATTTGGGAAGTCTGAGCAGACCAAAGAAGAGAGCACAGCAAAGCCCACATTCAGTTTCAACTTAACAAAAGCAGAAGAGAAGGAAACTGAGCAAACAAAGCCAGCTTTTACATTTGGGGCACAAACCAATACTACAGGTAAAAGAATCTCTTGCCTTAAACTTTAGTTGTTAGGTCAAGTCCATGAAGTAACAAAATTAAGTCATTGCCAAGAAGACAAATCTATTGAGTGATTTGTTCATGTGTTAGGTCTTTAGAAAAGCTTTTATTAACTACATGAAGATGAATTTACCATTCTGGGTCTTAAGAGGATTACAGAATTGTTACAATTTCTCTTTGAACTTCAGTGAACATCACAGATTGAAACATTGACAAAATATTTACTGCACATAAGAACCATTTTCTACTAGGCCTTGCCTAAATACAAAAGTTGTATCTCTTACTTTCCATACCAGCATAGTTAAAGCAGTACAGTGTGGACGCAGTTATCCCAGTGTAAAGGTGCTTTATATCTGTGCAGCTTATTTCAGTATGTGATGGGGAATATGCTGTACTGCTATAACTGTGCCCACACAAGAAGTTATACCAATATAACTGTATCTGCAAAAAAAAGATAAAATTAGCCCTAACTGAAATTGTTATACTGGTACAAAATCTGGTACTAGTATATTATCCTGCATGAGCCCGTATATTGGTAATATCTCCACCTTTGCAGGTTACAATTAGCTTTTTAGTGATGACTGCTGCATAGAGTGCTTTCCCACTGTTACGTTTCAGTTGTGCCCAACTACCTGTAATATTTTAAAACCGATTTTCTTTCTCTCTAGAGGATTAGCAAAGAGCTTTGTCAGTAACTCTCACTAAAAATAGCATTTGAATTAGTCTCTTCATAGTGTTATGTTGTAGGGAATCATAAAACTGCATGATGATGTTGCTAGACAAACAACAGAATGAGGGCCCAGAGTTCTGAGATGAAATACTGAGAGACAAATATTTACAGTGCTGTTTTAATCCCACAGTCAGTGTCATCAAGGACTGTTGTTAGTTTTAACTGAAAAGATTTACAACAGTCCTTTATGGCGAAAGGGGAACTTAATTCCTGAAAGTGACCCCATCTCCATTTCCAAAGAAAGGGGGAGATGAAACAGGGGCTTAAATAATAGAAAAGTGGAGACTGAGAAACTAAAACAAGATGCCAGACAATTAAGACTGAGAAATGGACACAGCAACAGACTTAGAGAAAGCTTCAAGCTTCGCCTTAATTCCAAAATGTGGGTAAACTTAGTTTAATGTTTTAAAACAAAATGGTTGATGAAGAAATCGGACTGAGGGGGGTTAGTCTTATTTGCTTTTGTCGGAAATCTTGAAGGTACTTAAATATGCATGTTTATATATGCACTTTTACCAATTTTAAATTATGGTCCAGATAGCACAGGGGTTAATTAGTAAACTTTAACCCCTATTAGGGATAAACAGAGCACCTTTGAATTTTTGTGAAAGTACAACTAGGGTCTGATCTTGCAGCCTTTACACAGGCTAAGTACTCACTTTAGTTGTTGAGTTGTGCCTGACTTAGGGAAGCTGGGTCAGGTTCCTAGATTCACACTGGACTGGAAAAGAAATATCTCTAAATCAGTCTATCCCTTCTGTCCTCAAAGTAGAATCCATTTAGCATAGCCATGAAACTATTTATTCTGATGTCTTTTGGAATAATTTACTGCCAAGCATTTCCACTGTTGGTGGCACAAAAACAAAACAAAAAACCCAAAGTACTTGTATATGTGTAATGCTAGTTCATATTTCCTTAACGAACACCTCTACTCTTGCCAGCCACAAGTAGAGCCATGACAGGAGTGCCCTTCCTCTACTTTGTAATCTTCTTAAACCCCTTCCCTCCCCGGATTGTGTGTGTGTGTTTTCTTTTTTTTTTTCCCTGGGAAAGAGACCAGTTTATGCATTTCACTTTGGTTTTTCATAGGAGAGATAGAAGCTATGATACTTGGGTGTCATCCAGCATTGTTGGCGTACAGTGCTTGAAACACAACATATGTTGTGCCTTCAGAGCCTCATTTGCCATTTCTAAAGTAGTTTATAATTGCTTTCCTTCTTTTCAGATCAAGGGGCAGCAAAGCCAGCCTTTGGTTTCTTGAGCTCTGGTTCCTCCAGCACAGCCATACCAAGCACTTCAGCTAACAGCAGTAGTGTGTTTGGCAGCACCTCGTCTGCCTCAAATCCTCCACCAGTTGCCGCTGCCTTTTCGTTTGGACAGGCCAGCAACACTGTGAGCAGTTCTGCATTTGGCAATGCTTCCGAATCCAATGCCCCTCAGTCATTTGGGTTCTCTCAAGAAAACAAACCAGCAACCACATCCTCCAGCACAGGTGCAGCCGTTGGGTCTTTTCTCTTTGGTTCAGGAACAAGCAGTAACAATACTGCAACCCCTAGTTTCAACTTTGGGGCCACAACCACATCAAGTTCTACAGGTATGTATATAATTTAGTGCAGCAGTTCTCAAACTGGGGGTCGTGTCCTGGTTCCCGGGAGGTCGCGAGCCCCCGATGCCATGGAAATGCTGCCGAAATGATTGCTTCCTATTTCAGCAGACATACCCATGCGTGTGACCATGCCCGCCCAAAAAACGCTGAAGTGATAGCTTCTGGTTTTAGTGGCATTTTGGCAGACACAGTGACAGGCATGGGTATGTCCACTGAAAAGCCACCGAAAGCGGAAGCAATCACTTCAGCAGCATTTCAGCGGACATACCCGGGTTGCGATCGTAGGCTGGATGTGCAAAAGGTGTCGCTAAATCAGCAAGTTTGAGAACCACTGATTTAGTGCTGGTAATTTCACTGTTGTGGGTAGATGAAGGACCAACATAATTTTATTTCCATCAGCATTTTACTGTGGAGAATACATGGGCTGTGTACATTATTCTTTGTACGACAAAGGAGTCAAACAGTCATCAGTGGGGCTACCTTGTTATGAAAAAAATGCCTAGCTCTTACTACTTTTCATCGGTAAATCTCAAGGACTGTGTCACAGTAATTTTTAGGAAAAGTCATATGGTGTTCCTATTGGAAAAAGGCATAAGTATTAGAAATAGTTTAACAGCAAAGTGTCACAGGCATTGTTTTATACACCACATAACCTCCGTATTTGGTTTCCAGTTCATATAACTAGAGTTCTGCTTCCAGTGTGGAAACCATAGAGAAATTTAATTGAAGTTATGGAATGTTGCTGTACCAGAACCAGTTTTTGAAAATCCAGCCTAACTTCCCAATTTTTTAAAACGTGAAGAGATTTAAAAACAAACAACCTCTTGGAAAAGTTAAAGCTCTCACTAAATGTTGGCTGATTTGGGTCCATTCGTTGTCACAATATTGTTACTGTCATAGTTATGTTGCTGAGTCCTTGGTTCTCAGTTCACCTCCTGTGCAGATCAGATCAACTTGACAGCACTCAGGTTTCTCAGTTAAAGTGGTTCATTTATTTACCTTCCCACTCTACTTTCCACATGTGAAAATCCTCAAATGTCTTTAGTATTTTTAAGCACAGAATTCTTGACGACTTTACGTTAATGCAGCCTTCTTCGTTAGTACAAAGTTTAAGCACAACACTCGTGCATTTGCTGCTGCTACTATGACTGGTTCATTTACGATCAGATTTCTTTCTTCCAAGTTAATGGGTTAAAAACAGTGATCCTGTTTGTCTCTCACTGATTCAAACAAATTAAAGATCAGAGTCTAAAATTCTAAAATGTCATCTAATTTGGCGTGAATTTAACTTCAAACTCAGAGATACAGTACAAGGCTCAAATCACGTAGTGATTTAAGTAAATTTTCTTTTGTTCTATTAAGAAGCAGAAATTAAATTTGGTTGTCTCTAACCCTCATAACTCCAGAAGTTAAGTTCAGGAACTTAGTGTCAGAAGCAGCAGTTCAGAGTTTGGACCTGGAATTGCCATATGAAGAATTCCACATTTTTTAAGAACAAATAATATCCTAACTCTGAATTACGGCTTCTTTGCCAGCAAATTGGCTTGTGACTTTGAATAAATTGCACTGAATCTGAGACAAAAATGCCATGATATGAATTTACTATTATTTCTAATCTAGAAATCCAAAATTGTATGTGCAATTAAACAAATCTGTTTTCCTTTATTCTAAGTTATAGTGCAGTAGACCATGCTCTTTTTCTCAGTTGTGTAATTGCTGCCTGAAATGTCTTTAGACAAAATGAAGTTATTGTCATTAGAAGTTATTGTCATAGACAGTGACACTGTCTACTTGGCAGATGCATTCCCTGTGCATTCAGTTATTACTGTACATCAGTTATATGTTTCTCCACTGCATTTTATTTCTACGAGCGCAGCAGAGCGAAGGCACGTAGGAGAGTGAGCTAGGTGGGATTCTATTTCTCCTATGCATCATCAGTGGAATTGTTTTACTGAAATCTAATCTTATGCACAATTTAAAGAAAGTGAGATTGTCACTGTGGGCTTAATTTGGCCTGCAGGACTTACATCACTGGCGAGACAGCTGTGACTGCAAGAAGGAAGGTACCCAGCTTAACTCAGATCGAGTTTGTGGGCTCACAGTTATTGGAGTTATTATTCACATTTGACATGGAATCATTAAGACAAACATGGGCTCTCACACTCTGCCATTTCTAGACAGAAGTAGAACCACACTTTAAATGTCTGACAGAAAAGTTACTAAAACTGAATAAATGTAAATAAAAGTTTGCCAGCTGCACTCTGTTATTGGCTTGATGTGAGACAAACTCTTAACAACTATATGAATAAAAATTCACCACTCGTGTATAACTGTGGTGTTTGTGTTGAACAGTTTACTTTATATAGTGGCCATTTCATGTTAAGCATGATATGCAGTTTATAGGTATTTAGGTCAGGAGTAAAATTTTCTTTTTAAAAAACTAACAGTAACTCTTCATGCAGAGTAAATGTGCTGTTTTCCACATTAATTTTCATGTTGAATATAATAGTACCAACTGCAGTTTTTTCCATGCTTAAATTGCTATTTTCTGTTTTACACACTCCAGTTATTCAGATTTCTTTTGATCTTAAATGTAGCACTTGGTTGTTAATCCTGAAAGACAGTGTTTCAAAAATAAAAGCCTTCTAACAAGACAGTTAGTTTTGTCCTTGTGAAAAAACTGAATGCAATACTTAAGTTTCTGTTCTGCTTGCTTGCTTTTCTAGGTTCTTCATCTTCATTTGTGTTTGGCTCTGGGTCTTCAGCACCTGCTGCTGGTCCAGCATTTGGTGCCAGCCAGACACCAACATTTGGTCAAAGTCAAGGTGCCAGCCAGCCAAATGCTCCAGCCTTTGGCTCATTATCATCAGCGTCATTATTTTCAGCTGGCTCTCAGCCTGCACCTCCAGCCTTCGGGTCTGTATCAAGCAGCAGTCAGCCTCCTGTGTTTGGACAGCAAGCAAGCCAACAGCCTGGTTTTGGCTCCGGTACAACACCTAATTCTGGTGAGTGCAAGCCCTTCATGTCTAACATTGATTTTGGTCTCAAGATGTAGATAGTTTGTTTCTAGAAAGATTTCTCCTTAAATGTCCAATAAGGCTATGTGTGATTTCTTGCCAGCTTTTGGTAAAACACTACAACTTTTAAGGAATAAATTGTTTTATTTTTTAATCTCCTTTCTCAAACATAGTGCATATTAAACACTTTATTACAGATAAGAAATAGAATCTGATTACTATAACATGTAATGTCCATTAACAGAATTATTTAGTAATTTGCCTCATTCCAAGAGGTCAGATGTTACCCCCCACTTTCTTCAGAAACTTCCCCCAACAAAATTCATTAGCGTGAAATTAAGCTTGCAAGCACATCAGTTGTTTGTGTTTATTCTCTTTCAAGAATGTTAGTGTTAAAATTAACAAATGTTAGAAAAACACAGTATAAAATATATGAAACTCACCCCATGAGGTTGAAGGCAATGTGACTTGAAGATGAATATACTCTAAGGACCTGTGCTCATGAGGATCCTCCTCTGTCACTGTAGTTTATTATTTATTATTGTTTGGATTATGGTATCTTAAATAATATTTTCTCAGAATAGAATGCATATTTATTATTAAAAGGAAAAATTTCCCAGCTTCCTTGTCTTTGTGGGAGCTCTATTCACCATCTAGGGGAGTATGAAGTAATTCTATAGAAATTATAAATATCATCTAGGAAAATAAGCAAATAATACTGGTCTGTAATCAGTTAGCCACAGCACAATATCGACACTTTCTTTCCATTCATCTGAAAGACTTCATCAGTCCTCCCTTAGTCAGTCCTCCCAAATCTGGTGGCATTTAGAGATCAGTGTCTTTCTGATTACCTGGTCTGCACAAATGATTTAACGTCTATATTGTGGCAGTGCCTAACTGCAAACCAAGTGAGGGCTCCATTGCATTAGGTGTTATACAAACATACTGAATGTTGTTGAGCCTTCAGGATGGTGAATTTATACCCTTGTTAGCACAATATAAAACGTTTGCTTAAATATCAAAACCACAACACTCAACTGTAACATAAGACTTTATTTACAGCTAGCCTTGCAGCTATAAGGTTACTGCTGCAACAGAAAATAGGGAAACTTGTTTTAAAAGAGCATTGTCAAGTTTAAATGTATTTAAAAGAAAACCCACATTTCCTTACCTGTTTTAACGATAATATCCTTAAATTTTATGGCTGATTCTTAAATCTTACTTTCTTTTCAATTTTTCTGTTTGTTTTTTGCATTTCACTCAGTTTGGACAGTGGAAGTACGGTAGTCAGTTCATTTTTAATGGATTTTGTTTGTCCTGTAACACAGAGCTGGGTTGTAAACACTGCAAGGGAATGTTCAAATCCAAATAAACTGTTCAGATTGATATAATCAGGACTAACAGTGGGTGTAGTCCTCATCAGAAGTCTGGGGTTGAAATCTAAACTACCTTCAGCTGTGTTTAAAAATTGCCAACCTTTTGTTTCAGGCAATACATCTACCTTTGAGTCTGCCTCCCAGTTTTAATGGTTTTGCAGTCTCATTTAGTATTTTTGTACAACTTTTGCTCCTCAAAATAAAAAAATACAAGAAGAATGAAAATGAACGTTATTTTAATTTATACTTACACATCTATCTAAGTAGCCTAATTTTTAGAAGCTCTCCTATAAATTTAAAAGACTGACTTTACGGACCCACTTTTATATATCTGAATTTAGGTTCAGTAACACTTTTTTTAACAGCACCAAAATTTGGGCTTAAGCTATGGGAGTGTTCCTTTAAGTTGAAATCACAGTAGTTGTGACTTTAGTATTGAAAAATGTAAGTTCCAAAGAAGTACTTGGTTAATAAAAGCGAGACTCCTTGCCTTGCCTTGCCTTACCTAGAAGGGTTTGTTCTGGAGCCTCTGTCTGTAACTAAGTCCTCTCACTGAAAGACTATGTGAATACGCTGAAACTCATCTGTTTGAACCATTCTGTTGTTTGTTTGATGATAAACAATACTTAATACAATTCTTGGTTCAAAAAACCTTTATAGTATGAGTTTTGATTTATGAATGACCAGATAAATTGTAAACCACTTCAAGCATTAGACATAAATCCAATCTGTGGGAAGCATCACCTATGATTATAAATATGTTTTAAGTATAGCTCCTCAATTTCCTTTTTGAAAGGCTTCCTAAAAATGTTCAGACCATTCAAAATATGCTACATGCTCTGCTGTTATAATTAATTCTGACTTCTAAAGGCACATAGTCTGAAATGCGCAAATATCCAAATAAAGAGGAATTGACTGTCACTTACCCTAAATGACTTAATTAACCTGCTGCACATATTAAAAGCTGCTGCATTCACCTTCTATCTGAATCAGCGATGCTGCAGAAGCTGTTTGCTTCAAAGTCCCAGGCCTCCATGAAGTTGCCCCACTTAAATGAGTGAATATTTTGAGTGTAGATTTTAGGTTAGTTACAGCAATAGCTACTTTGGTATCACTGCTTTAGGGAGGCCTGTAGTCTTGTTGTGACCCAGACTTGTATGGTAGAATGGCAAAGGGGAAGAAATGTGATTTTTTTGCATTGGATGGTGTTAAACATAGACTTTCTCTTTTTTAGGTGCTGTATTCCAGTTCGGAAGTAGTAATAATTTCAGCTTCACAAGTAATAACCCAGGAGTATTTACTTTTGGTGCAAATCCCAGTGCACCAGCGCCACCAGCCCAGCCTTCTGGCTCTTCAGGATTTCCATTTAACCCAACTCCATCATTTGCAATGGGGTAAGAATATCGTTAAGTGACTAAAAGGGGTGAGGGGGAATAAGGATCCTAATTCATGGGAATTATAGCTGTTAGTGCTGAGTATGTGCAGCTTCCAACTCCCAAATCAGTCTTCATTTACATGATTACTTTAGGTGTTCACATGAACACACATGAACGGTGACCTCCATATAAATACTTAGACTGAATTACGTTAAAAGTGACTGACTAGTGGTTTTGGTGCCAAATCTGGCATCATCATAAAGGGGCCTGATTTTTAGATGTTGAGCATCTATCCTCTGAAGATTGGGTCCTTTTAAAGGGTCTCAAGTGAGGCACAGAATCACTTTTAATGCATGAAAGTTAGGCTGTCTTTCATGTTTGCAGACCTTGCATCTACTTTAAAGCCAGCTACTTATTCATCTTTTTGTGTGTTCTCTATACTGTAATACAGCAAATGTGGATGCTTATTTTGTTTCTGGAATCCTTCTCTTGCTGTGGATTTTATGAAGTTTGGGCCTGGCTAATTGCTGTCAGAATATATATTATTGCAGATGATGATTTTAAATTATTCCAGAAAAATTCTGAGATTTGCAGTGGCAGCAAGCTAGACTTTTGACTACTTCTGAACTCTTTTTGACAGGTCTAACGGGAAAAATATTTTCTCTGCTTCTGGATCTTCAGTTTCTGGGCGGAAGATAAAGACTGCAGTTAGACGTAGAAAATAATTGTTAGACAGCAACTTTCACCACAGCTGGTGCCCTGACTTATTGGATTGTACCTCATGCTGGGTTTAGCTGAAGTCAGATCTGCCTAAAAAAATTCCAAACTCTGCTGTCTTTCCCCATTTAGTTTTTTTGGTAAGAGGTAGAGTTGGCAACAGGAAGGTTCTCAAGCAAAACTCTTTTAGAATCCAGCAATTTCTTTATTCAGACTTGGCATGGTCTGGCTATAGACATGAATATAGCCTGCACAGCAAGTAAGTTTGTATAATACCTCTTCATGTGCACCACTATGTGCGTTCATTTGCATTTACTGACGCCTCCAAATTGTAATTATATCAGTGAAGGGATTCTGTATAGAGTAGAGAATGTTGATAATGAATGATTTCTATGCTGAGTTTGTGCTAGTGTATGTGTGAAGTGAGTGAGTTGGGTGTATTGTGCACTAAAATTTTCTGATAGAGGAAGACTGATTAAAGGATGGTCCCTGCTAAGGACTTGTTAGAGCTGTAGTTCTCCATTTAATTATATGCTATTTCTATACTTTCATTCTTACGGCTCTTTATCACCCGTCTCGCCTTTTTGTTATTTTATTATGAAAAAGTGTAAATACAATTTTGTTTCTCTTTTTTGGCATAACAAATCTGTGAACTTGAAATTTTAATTTTGTGTTATGGCAATTTTTGTTTAGTATTGTCTCAGATTTTATTATGTAAATCCCATTATTCAAAGTTGCCTAAATCCATTTGGAAAATCTTTAAATAAAATTGGGAATTCTTAAAGTGAATTTATTGGCTTTTCTGATCCATTTTTGTTTGGACCAAAACCCAGTATTGTACAAAGTATTAAGTATATATTTTTATATTTACAGAAATGGACTGTGGTGACTTTGGATAATAAGGAAAAGTTTAATATTAAAGCCATGTTTATTACAGTATAATTAACATGTTAAACCATGGGATAAATGCCATCAATAAAAATTATGAAATACTGTTTGTGGTAGTTTTAACTCACAACAAAATCTATCTGTAAGATTAAGCATTGTGTCCATCAGAATAAAGGTCATACCTCCCTGCAACATTTCTGCTTTGAACAGAAATACAGAGATTGATATAAATGTGTGCTCTGTGATTTAATGGATCCTCTGAACGAGGGGGATATCCAAACTTCTCAACCCGGAGGGGCTGTAACTGGCTACTTAGGTGCAACCCTCTGGCTCTAGGTAACTTGCATATACATACTTTTAAAAATCAAAATAAATGCACATAACCATATTTGCTTGTACTCGTATTTTACTTGATTTAATTAAAATTGCTGCTGCTTGGAGTTCAAGAGCACTGAAAACCAACAAAAAAGTCAAGGCGTTCAGAGATCTATAGCGTATGGGTCCGAGGCCCAGAGTGTCTCAAACTTGCCTGTGACCTGGCTCCTTGTCATTTTTTCCAGCTGTTAAATATTTTCCCATGTAAGCAAGTGTAATTGTCATGGGACTCTTAAATGATTGTAAATAGGAAGGGATGGTGGTCTGTGAGACTTTAGTGAAGATGTTAGAAAGCCTCTGAACCTGGAATAATTTTAGGGAAAAATTCTAAAAATCCCTGCCACCATCTGTTCGGGTGGCTTTCACTGTACTGATTAAAACTTGAGGCAGCAGTACTGGCAGTGAGCCAGCATGAGCTGAGCTGATCTCAAAACTCCCTGTGGAATAGGCAGACACCCACCTCTGCTGCCAGAATTCAACGAACTGTACTTGCCATAATTGTTCATTGTGCAGAAAGACTGGTGGTACAGACACCAGTGCTTAGATTACATAAATAAGGAGGCATTCTGGAACTGTGTGTACCTTGACATGAACATCCATTTCACTGTGGAAACAAGCTACCTCAGATTGTTACTGATCTGTTGGGGTGAGGGTGGTTTAGAGGTTGCATGGTTTGCCACAGCATCTACCTACACATCCATTTAGAGGTTTATCCAACTAGATGTTCAGAAACATGGATTTACTGGAACCCAGGTATCCATTCTACTGTGTTAATAACCTAAGTTATGTTACATGTGCTGAGGAGCTACATGTGGTTAACACTTCAAAGGTCTCCAGTGTAGAGAAATCCAAAGCTTACTCCAAGGAAGACTCCTCACTTAACTTTCAGCAAAGCATTGAACATGTTACATAATGTTCTAGCCTATTCAAATTACTAAAGCACAATCTACTACTAAAAAATTTTAAAAGTTAAGTGTTTTGATTGCTAAACTGAAAACAGTGAAGTTAGTCATATTCTTAAGTTTAATTTCAGAAGTTGGACTGCTGGAATCTCAAGTTTCTCTTCACTTCCAAAATAGGTGGTATAAGGGATTTGGTGGGTTGTTTTTTTGGTTTTTTTTGGACAGATATAGATCTTGCTGTAAAACCCTAGTGGAGACAAGGTGTAGGTATTTAACAAAGTCTAGAGTAGTCTTACCTAGCTCCATTGCTCTAAGCAACATAGACAACAGAAAGCATGCTGGTCTGTTTCCAGTACGGCTCCCCTTGGTGGAGCTGTAGAGGTGATAAGAACAGTTGGAAACTTGGGAGGAGCAGACTTAAACAGCCAAAGGAGTAGCTCTCCCACATCACTATTACTGTACCGATCACCTTTGAAAGCAGTAACTACCTGTTTCAAGGGTTCAACTGCCTTCAGTGCAGTTAGTTCATACTGTCTACACTTGAGCTATTCTGTGCATTAGCTTAACTCAAGTGACTGTGGCCACACTATAAAATAAGACCAAGGATGCACAAAGTGATTAGAATAGCAGCAAGGTCCCCCTACTTCATTAGAGCCAGGACTACAGTTGGAGGGCTTTGCTGGAATAACTGCATCAGCAAAGCACTCCTAGTGTGGACAGTTTGCCAGCAAAAGTGCACTTTTACTGGTATAGCTAATACCAGCTGCTGGGGTGTTTCCCACATTCCTGGCCTCCCCTGAGAGAAACAGATTATACTAGTAAAAGCAGTGTTTTGCTAGTGTAAGTGCATGTGGTTGAGGGGCTTTTTTGATCTGGCCTAACCTGAGTGTCAATTCACAGCAGATAATGGGCTAACTTGCTCAGATTTAAAGCACCTAATTCCAACTAGAGCTTTGTGTATGGACAGGAGTTGGGTTAAGGTAACGAGTTATGCTGAGTTAACACTTCTGTAAAGAGAAGTCCTCAAAGTAACACCCTCTCCCACTGTGGGCAGAAAATGGCCTTTATACAGGAAGGAAGGAAGTTCTAGCATTTCCTAGAGTATGCCTAAAGTGTTAGCTAAACCTTTTAAAATAAACATCCTTTTTATCCTAGCCAAGTTGTACTCACAGTGAAGAGCTACAGTTGCTCTACAGGAAAAAATGTCAACAGGTGGCAACTCTCCCAGGTATAGTACTATCAACTTGGAGCTGCAACTCATCCCATTGCTGCAAGGATTCTGCAGCACGATTGCATTAACCTTGTTATAAAGCAAAGCACACACTCATAAAAGGTAATTCCTTTTGAAATATGCCTAGAGCCTGAAGCAGGACATGCTTATTGCAAACCACCTTTAGTCTCATTCACAGACTTTGAATTTTAATATCTAGACAGATGTTAATCACTCCTCAGCATTCAACTACAACACTTCTCCAAAATTGGAGATAACTTCAGTCCATGACTAGCCTGTCCTTTTCCCCTTTCACTATTTTTATCTTGCATCTTTCATACCTAATGCTTTAGAGCTGAAGCAGGAATATAAAAGGGTACTTGTAGTTTATACAGACCCTCCCAAAACCATTGCACGATTTGCCCTTCATTTTCCACAAGTACAGCTGAGCGATCCAGTTTTGTGATAACTGTAGCATAAATGCTCACACTTTAGAGCATAAAGTCTAAAGGTAATTTATAATGGAATTCTTAAAGCTATATTAGAAGTAAGCAAACAGCAGTGGATGAACTTTTTTATTGAAGAGTAGGGAAGCTAAAGACGTACTTGCTAACAAAGTGCAGCTATGACCAACTGCTGATAATTCAAATGAATTAATTTCAAAACTCAAGTGTTTGTGGTAATGTCACTTTTCAAATAAAAGGACACTTCAGGGTGTAGATTTTTATTGAAGTGAATGGTATAAATTCTTTTAAGTATCAGACAACTGAATACCCTGACCAATTCCAAACAAAGTGGCAACTGCAAGCACCCATTTGAGTGTGAGAAACTGAAGCCAGTGGCAGACATCTGAATTCAAGAACCTTGTAAAAACAAACTTCTATTTAAGATAAGATTACAAATATAAACAAGAGAAAGTAAACAGTTAACTGCAGCAATTCACCATAAATCTGGTCACTTACGAGCAGAACCTTAACATGAGATGTCAAGTTTTTTTCTTGATTCTACAATCTCTCCGTTTTGAAGTTTTGCTCTGGTACAGCCTCTACTTTGCATTGTCTGCTGCATCATACCATCAACAGGCAACTGATAAGGTAATGTGCAGCCTTTTGTGATGCACAGAATGAATTCATTTATAGAGGAAACTAGATTCCTGGTTAGAATGCTATGAGCCTTTCAGGAATCTTTGATTTGGGTGGTAGCTTAAAGGTTATGCCTAATCTTAAGAGTTCAAAAACACACATCTCCTGGGAGAAGACCTATACATCATTAGAACAATTTTATGCTGATACATTTAAGCTATAAAGGCATTCCCACAAGAGCTAAGGGTGTTAGACATTACAGTATTAGTGAATAAAGATTAAAGGGGAAGTTATATTCTAGCCAGTGGAACGTTTTACCTTAACTACACTATTTACTGTTTAATTTATTAACTGTACAGTTATCAGTTTTACATTTTGGAAAGAAAGCACATGCAAAATACCTCACAAAATTGGCTAATTGTAACGCTAATGATTTTTCCCTAGACTAGCAAGCCTATCTCCATTTGTTTGCAATGACTATAGTGTAAAATAAACCCACTACTTTTTTAATCTTATCTTAGATTGTAATTTCTTTGGACAGGGATCATTGGATTGTTTGTACAGTGACAACATAATTTGGGGGTAGGGGGAGAAGTGCTCTTAATACAAACACAACATGTCTAATTTGGAATCTCCAGCTGAAAGAGGTTTGGTCAGTGTCCTGACTTTAGATACAGGCAGAAGGCTGCCCATCAAGTCAAACAGCCACCCCATATCTCAGGGATGGGCAAACGTTTTGTCCTGAGGGCTACATCTAGGTGGGGAAATTGTATGCAGGGCCATGAATGTAGGGCTGGGGTGCGCAGGAAGGGGCTCAGAAGGGAGTGCAGGAGGAGGCTTGGGGGTTAGAGGCCTCAGGCCTATGATACCACTCCCAAAGCTCCCATTGGCTGCAGTTTCCCATTCTCAGCCAATGGAAGCTGTGGGGGGTGGTGCCTGCAGGTGAGGGCAGCACACAGAGCCCTCTGTCTCCCCCAGGGGCCACAGGCACATGGTGCTGGCCACTTCCACGAACAGTGTGGGGCTAGGGTAGGCAAGGAGGCTGCCTTAGCCCCGCTGCACCATAGGGCTGGCAATCCTGTGGACCAGACTGAAAGCTGTGACAGGCCAGATCCAGCCTGCAGGCTGTAGTGTGCCCTCCCCTTCCGTATCTGTACTGAAAAGCAATGGCCTAAGCATACTTAGCCCATCATTTCTATCTAGCAGTAGTTCATATTCACTGTATGCAAACCTGCCATTCTCCCAAAACCATTTAATTATACTAGTATGACTAACTCAGCTATTCAAGTCTGTGGTATAGATTCACCTCCCAGCTTTCTGTTGGCTAACCTAATCTTTCTAGTATTGTATCCAAATGGTTCTGAACAGGAACCGCTTATTAGGGGAAGGGGGGACACCACACGCAGTGTGGTGATGAAACCTGTTGCCCTACCAAACAATGAAACCAGAAAGGAAAGTAGAACATGGTTCTATTTGTACCATGGCTGAACTCAGTGTTCACTCACTTCATTAGCTCTAGGAATGAGTAGTAGCTGAGGTTCAGCTTTTAAACAGTGGCTCTACAGTTTAAAAAATTGGCAGCTTCTGATCTGATCTGCAGTTAGTAGGCAATACTTTACAATTACAATGTGTAAGTGGAAACCAAGTTTACAAGAAGCAGTGAGCTCACTCCTGGAGGGAAAGCGGAAGAATCTAATCATGCAAATAAATATACCTCTCTCTAAAGCAGACATATTCAACTACTTTTGCAAGTAGTAACCAAAAAACAGATTTTCACTACAATGGTGTTTAATTTGTTCAGCTTCATGCTTCCTTAGATGAGAATACTCCTTCAGGAACACTTCAATACTTAGCCCTAATGCTACACGTTAAAATGCTAAACTATTATGAAAGTTGATAGTGGCACTCACCTTCCTAAATTATTTCACTAACAGTAGAAATGCTTGTTCTATGTTTAAATTGCACATTTTAAAATACCCTCCCACAGCACCCCCTTGCACAAGAGTAACTGCTGCAACCACTTGTCAATATTTAGATACTAATGTGGAATTCCACTTCATTTAAAAAAAACTTGACACATTTAATCAAGTTTTAACAAAGAAAGTTGGCATTGTTCTTTCCCAGTCAATATTACATGAAGAATAAACATAAGTTATCAAAGCTATGTAATCATGCAAAACATTAGGCTTCTTTAGTCATCAGTAGGTATCCAAGTTATTCTGGATATCACAGTGATTAGGCAGAATTTTAAAATATGAAGTGAAAACCAATTTTGCAATTTATCTAGAAAGTTAACCAGAACACAGATTATGGTTGACATTTTCCACATGCTGCATATAAACTCCATTTATCAGTTTCAATAGTCTATATGCAACAATTTGAGGGAAGTAAAAACTTTCCTTCCCCAACAGAAGCAACCATTTTCACCTTCTGTTACCATGATCTATACTGTTATTTTATAGCTCTGAAGTTATTTACACAAACCTAATTCACAAATACCACAGTAACTTATTCTTCCCACAAAGTAGTAACTTAATTTACCCCTTCATTAGACAGACATAAATAGTAAGTGACTTAATGCTTAACACAATCATGCAAAAAAACCTGCCACAATACACATTTAGATAAGACATTTAAAAAGTGGTAAAGGAATACAATTCTTGAAGTGAAGGAGTTCACTAAACCTTTTAGGGGTTGATAATACCCAACCACCGCACAATGCATCGGTTTAATGGAAACACATTACTGTATTAGTTATATTTTTGCCTCCATCCCCCAATGAAACACTGCAATCCCCTCTAAGGGATAGTTTCTGTATTGTGTTTTGTAAACATCAACATAGACAACACCTACATTCTCCAGCTTATTTTTGCCATAAAATAATCAAGTTGTAGAACTAGTACTTCTTAGGATGGCAATATTTCCAGGCATCTCCTTTCTGGAGCCTGAGAGAAACTGTCCTTTATGCATAAATATAAGCAGTTTCCTTCCTGTCAATCTAATGTTAATACTTTCCAAATTGAGTAGGTACTATTTCTCTGAAACCTCTTTGGCATTTAAGAAAAATCAATACTTTCAAGATAATCACTGGCACCATACTGGAATGACTCATTGTTTAACGTCTGAATCTGTCTCCAGTTAATTTGGGCAACCAATACTGATCATCTTTACTTTGTTTTTTTAGGAGTTAAAAAAAGTTGGGTAATCTGGGCTTCTTTTGGTATCATCTGACTCCATTTCTTCTTACCACAATAGTTCCTGCTACAATGTCATAGGCTGTTCTGTTATGCTGAAAAAATAGCAGTGTAATGAATGCAGGAAAAAAGGAAGCAATAGAAAAATTCTTGATCAAGGCTCGTATTGTAGACCTAGAATGAGAAGGATATCAGTTTGTTTTTATTTTCAGTCCCTGCCCAGGGTAGTTTTGCCACTGATGCAGTACCTCAAATTTATGCAGTACAAAGTGAATCACATGGATTTAGAAATCAAGTATTTTAACATGCAAAGCTAAAATATGCCTGTCTAAGTGATTAGATCAGGCCTGCACAACTCAGAAAGCAGGGAGGGCCATATTACTGCAAAAAAACCAGCTGCGGGCCGAAAAGCCCCGCCCCCATCCGCTTCCCCCCAGCGCACTGCTTGGCTTGCCCCATCCCTACTCACCCCTCGTGGGCCGCACAGTGAGCCCGTGCAGGCCACATGTGGCCCCTGGGCCGCATGTTGTGCAGGCCTGGATTAACTAGCCAGTACATGATTCTTGGGTCACTGCAGGATTCTGTCTGATAAGACTCAGTGCCAAAGAGACTGAAACTTTAAGACCAGAAAGGACTATCATTATCTTTTAGTCTGACCTTCTGCACATTGCACACTACAGAATCTTGCCCACCCACTCCTATAATAGACCAACATTTCAGAAGAAAAAGATCTCCTCAATTCTTTAGTGTTACAAGGCAGACTCCTCGCTGCAAAGTATATACTGAAAGATCTCATTATAGACAACTTTTAATAAGAAAACAAATTAGCAAAATGCTGGCAAAGTAATCTTATTTCAAATCATGTACAGAAGACTCAATTATCCAGAATAATAGGGAAAAAATTAATCCTGGTTAATAAAATCGCAGATAATCACCATCCATAGGAAATATGGGGGGGGCGGGGTTGGTTCACTAGCCACCCTGTGTCAGGGGGAGGGGGTGTTGGTTCACTGGCTGCCCTGCGCCCTGGTGGGTTTTTTTTTTTTTTGTGTGTGTAGGCTTGGGGCAGCAACAAAGCCAGAGCCAGCCCTGCAAGTTACGTGGGTTTTTTTTTTTTTTTTTGACATCCTGGTTAATCCACAACCTGGTTAACCCAATCCTGGATAATCGAGAGTCTACTGTACTTTCATCTGTATTAATTTGTGAGTGATACAATAAAGTGAAGAACACTTACGTTGTTATGCTAACATTAGAGGACGGAATCACTAACACACGATTTGGTGCAATAAGTACAGATGTATCACATGTCACAACTCGAAGTCCAAGCAGAAACTTCCCTGGGGTTGCCCCGCCAGGTCCCCAAATACAGATAATCTGCAAGAGAAATCAACTAATTTATTTCTGCAATCCATCACTGTTGGTTGCCCAAAACATATAATTTTAGTAAGTCTGCTCTATAAATAAGCGCAATCCAAATGGCACAGAAGTCAATCTTAATACAATGAATATTTCATTTACATTTATTCTCATGTTGTAAGTTTACATTCAGAGTTTTAAAATAAAAGGTTTAAAGTTAGTTTAGCGTGGGTAAGAATTACATGGGTGTTTAGTAAATTGTGTAAAGAGCTAAGCAAATGTAACCAATCCTTGAAAAATAATTGGCCTGAATGCTAAAAAAGAACGGAACATCTACCGACAAGTTTTGGGAGAAAGCTATTCTTGAAATATGGCTAAGAGAACTCTAACAAAAACTTGGTTCTAACAGACAAAAGGTTTGTGATGAATTTATAGTAACCTCCAATATTATCTCAAAATATGGGCCTGCGTAAAGAGGTACAAGACTAGTTGCAGCTAGCTTTGACATTGATACACTCAAAGAAAGGCCCACGCTGCCTTATCCCTATCTGATCTTAGCCAAGGTCAATGTAAAGCTAAGAAAAGACCAGCCTCAGACTGCCCAGCTGCTCAAAACTGGTTCGTTGCTGAAGTAAGCAATTGGCAATGACATCACTTGTTTATTATACTGTATAAAAAACCCCTGTTTGCTAAGGGTAGTTGTCATTCCTATCTGATTATGCCAATGCCAGTCAGGATGAGAGAGATGTCCCTAGGATGGACCTTTTGAGAGAGTACTGATCAACTTATGTTTGCTACTGTACAGATGTATTGATATTTGTCATTTTGGTTTTTAGAGCAATTGTACAATTTGGCCTTTGTATTTAATAAAGGAATTTCTGGTTAAATGAACTTCTAGTGGTATCTTATATAATAATTCCAACAATTAGTAGTTCAGTTGTTACATTAGTTAACTGGTTAAGAAGCTTAACACTAATCTGTTTTCAAATACTTCTGATAGTCATGGAACAACATTTAACCTGGATATCCAGTTGGTAAGTCAGGATTTAATATTCATGATTAGTTACCTCATAGAAGCAGACTAACAACCTGTAGATAAGGGCCACTATCATCATTTTCTGCAAGTCTTCCATGGATGTGTCTTCATCTATTTCTTCTATTATATAGTGCATAGCAAACTTGGAAATGTCCCTGTACAAAAGAACACCTTGCTTTAACAAGTGAGCCATTCCTCAAACCTACTGCATTTGACCTTCATGATGGCATTGCCATATCTGCAGTCACCACTCTGGTTACCCCTTTGGAACCTAGGCCTGCTCTACACTGAAAGGTTATATTGGCATAGAGATGTCCATCAGAGATGTGAAAAAAAAACCACTCCCTTGACAGATGTAGCTATGCCAGCATAATCCCTAGTGCAGATGTAGCCTGTTGACTCAGTCTCATAGCCCAAGTCTATACAACAAATTATGTTACGTGGGCATAGAGCCACCACAATTACTAAAATGCTAGTGCGTGCACACTTGGCTCCTCGTGTCACCAGTGCACATCCTTACAAGAAGTGCTTGGTATATGGACTACACTGTCAGTATAGGACATTGTGCGGAAGCTCCTGGAGACCAGTAACAGTCAACACATGCAACTCAGTGTCTAGAATGACACTGCATCGACTGTGACAATGCCACTCCGGGAAAGTGGCTCAGAGAAGCACACTGACAGGAGCCAAATTTAAGTGAAGACACTTCCACAGCTAGGTCAATGCAAGGCTGCATATAACCTAACTGTGTAGGATAGATTAGGCCACAAGCTTTAAGGCCAGGAGGGACCATCATGATCATCTAGTCTGACCTCCTGCACATTGCAGGCCACAGAACCTTACTAACCCACTCCTGTACTATACCCATAACCTCTGGCTGACTTACTGAAGTCCTCAAATCATGATTTAAAGACTTCAAGTTACAGACAATCCACCATTTACTTTTGTTTAAACCTACAAGTGACCAATGCCCCCTACTGCAGAGGAAGGGAAAATTCCTTCCCAACCCCAAATATGGTGATCAATTGGACCCCGAGTATGTCAGCAGGACCCAACATTCAGACATCTGGATAAGAATTCATTGTAGTAACTCAGAGCCCTCCATAGCGAGTGTCTCACCACCTGCCGTTGGGGATATTTGCTACTAGCAGTCACACCTTGGCTACATGCCCTTGTAAACAGTCTCATCATACCATCCCCTCCATAAATGTATCAAGCTCAGTCTCGAAGCCAGTTAAGTTTTATGCCTTCATTGCTTCTCTTAGGAAGCTGCTCTGGAAGTTCACTCCTCTGATGGTTAGAAACCTTTGTCTAATTTCAAGTCTACAATTGTTGAGGGCCAGTTTATATCCATTTGTTCTTGTGTCAACATTGGCACCTAACTTAAATAACTCCTCTTCCTCCCTGGTATTTATTCCTTTGATATATTTAGAGAGAGCAATATCTCCCCTCAGCCTTTGTTTGGTTAGGCTAAACAAGCCAAGCTCAGTCTCCCTTGCATAAGGTAGATTTTCAATTCCTCTAATCACCCTAGCAGCCCTTCTCTGCACCTGTGCCAGTTTGAATTCATCTTTCTTAAATCTGGGACACCAGACCTGCACACAGTATTCCAGATGAGGTCTCACCAGTCCTTGTACAATGGTACTAATACTTCCCTATTTCTACTAGAACTACCTCACTTGATGCATCCTAGAACTGCATGAGCCTATTTCACAGTTGCCTCACAATGGCAGTTCATAGTCATCCTGTGATCAACCAGTGCGCTGAGGTCTTTCTCCTCCTCTCTCACTTCCAACTGATAAATCCCCAGGTTATAGCAAAAATTATTTTTCGTCTGTTCCTAACTGCATGACCTTGCAGGACTGACAAAGAGTCCTGTGGCACCTTAAAGACTAACTGAAATTTTTTCAGAGCATGAGCTTTCGTGGGCTAATACCCACTTCGTCGGATGCATCCGACGAAGTGGGTATTAGCCCA